>JAVSCE010007184.1:0-294303 GCA_032199065.1 Smutsia gigantea
TGGATATACAATGGAGGGATGACAGCCTCTTCAGCAGCTGGTGTTGGAAAAACTGGACAGCTACATGTAAGAGAATGAAACTGGACTACTGTCTAACCCCATACACAAAGGTAACCTCAAGGTGGATCAAAGACCTGAATGTAAGTCATGAAACCATAAAACTCTTAGAAAAAACATAGGCAAAAATCTCTTGGACATAAACATGAACGACTTCTTCATGAACATATCTCCCCGAGCAAGGGAAACAAAAGCAAAAATGAACAAGTGGGACTATATCAAGCTGAAAAGCTTCTGTACAGCAAAGGACACCATCAGTAGAACAAAAATTATGGAAGAATATATTCTTAAATGACGTATCCGATAAGGGGTTGACATCCAAAATATATAAAGAACTCATGCACCTCAACAAACATAAATAATCCAATTAAGAAATGGGCAGAGGACATGAATAGACACTTCTCCAAAGAAGAAATTCAGATGGCCAACAGGCACATGAAAAGATGCTCCACATCGCTAATCACCAGAGAAATGCAGATTAAAACCACAATGAGATATCACCTCACACCAGTGAGGATGGCCAACATCTAAAACACAAACAACAACAAATGTTGGTGAGGATGTGGAGAAAAAGGAACCCTCCTACACTGCTGGTGGGAATGCAAATTAGTTCAACCATTGTGGAAAGCAGTATGGAGGTTCCTCAGAAAACTCAAAATAGAAATACCATTTGACCCAGGAATTTCACTCCTAGGAATTTACCCTAAGAATGCAGCAGCCCAGTTTCAAAAAGACAGGTACACCCCTATGTTTATCGCAGCACTATTTACAATAGCCAAGAAATGGAAGCAACCTAAGTGTCCATCAGTAGATGAATGGATAAAGAAGAAGTGGCACATATAGACAATGGAATATTATTCAGCCATAAGAAGAAAACAAATCCTACCATTTGCAACAACATGGATGGCACTAGAGGGTATTATGCTCAGTGAAATAAGCCAAGCCGAAAAAGACAAGTACCAAATGATTTCACTCATCTGTGGAATAGAAGAACAAAGAAAAAACTGAAGGAACAAAACAGCAGCAGACTCACAGAACCCAAGAACGGACTAATAGTTACCAAAGGGAAAGGGACTGGGGAAGATGGGTGGGAAGGGAGGGACAAGGGGGAAAAAGGGGCATTATGATTAGCAGATGTAATGTTGGGGGGGCATGGGGAGGGCTGTACAACTCAGAGAAGACAACTAGTGACTCTACAGCATGTCACTACGCTGATGGACAGTGACTGTAATGGGGTTGGTGGGGGGTCCTGATGAAGGGGGTAGTTTAATCACCATAATATTGCACATGTAATTGTAGATTAATGATACCAAAATAAACTATAAAAAAATTTTTTGTGTGAGTATAAAATTGTATCTAGCTATTTTTCTGATTTGAGTTTTGGGACTATTAGAGAGGCTGTGTATCTTTTATTTCTGTTGGCCATTGAGATTTCTTCTTCTGTGAAGTCCGCACATATCCTTTGCTTATTTTTCTCGTGGACCACTTGTCCTACTTTTTTTGACCTGTAGTTCACCTTATATTGTCAGCTGTATACTTTGCAAAACTCTTCTCCCAATCTGGGGCTTATCTTCTTACTTTGTTTTATGGTGCCCTTTGTTACATGGTGCATTGTTTCCTAATGCTCCTGTATAGATTACCACTAACATAGTGGCTTAAAACAACAAATGTGTTATTTTATATTCTGGAGGTCAGAAGCCCAAAATGGCTTTCCTCTGGCTAAAATCAACATGTCAGCTGGGATGCATTTCTTCTGTAGGCTCTGGGGGAGAATCAGTTTCCTTGCCTTTTCTGGTTTCTAGAGTCCACCTATATTCTTTTACTTGTGGCCCTTTCCTCCATTTTCAAAGCCAGTCACCTAGAACCTTCAAATTTCTCCCTTACTTTGGCACTCTTAGGTCCCTTTCATAAGGATCTTGGGCCAGCCCAATTTATTAAATAACCCCCTTTCCCTACTACACTGCTGTATCTTTATTATATAGCAAGCTTTCATAAATGCATGGATTTTTATTCTGTTCTTCCTGTTTTTTCAATTATTTACTCCCTTGCTTCTCAAAGTGTGGCCTCCGGACCAGCAGCAGTAGCATCAAGCCCCATCCCAGGATCTCAATTAGGATCTTCAATTAACAAGATCCCTAGAGGATTTCTATGCACATGAAAGTTTGAGAAGCACTATTCTACCCTTCACCTTTGAAATCTTCATTACTACAGTTTTAAGTATTGATATCTGGCAAGTAAAATTCCTCTCTTTGTTCTTCCTTATGTTCAATTTATACTTTAATTTGGGGAGGATTAGAAATTATAGAAATTTATAATAATTGAAGTCAGTTCATAAACTTGTCATATTTCACTTATTTAGGTCTTTCAAACTCTGGTTTAAACCCATAGAGGTTTTGTATATCCTTTTTGTGGCTTTTATTCCTAGGAAACTTACAGGTTTTCTTGTTATTGAAAATGCAATTTGTTATTACCTTTTCTAATTGGGGTCGGAATATTGTGTGGCACAATGTACCCACCTCAATTAGGGAAAATGGAAATTCCTAGGGCCAGGATCCTCATCTGACCCTGAACTACGTGATGATGTAATTGGCCTACTGCTAAGCTACTGCTTCCACACCCGTAGGCAATAAGCTATTACTGACTGAGTCACTATATAAAGAGCTCTGCCCAGTGCTCTGGGTGGAGGCAGAGACAGAGGTGGATTACAGACCTGCAGACTGCTGGATGCAGATGTGATTCTAGTGCTCGACCTACCACCATGAGAATAAAGCTGGGGTATAAACCCTTTTACCCCAAGAACATTCCATTGTCATTTCTTGCTCTCACTGAATCCATAGTGAACTTTCCCCGGGGTTGAAACCCTCAGGCAAGACAATTGAAATGCAGTTTGTTTATACTGATCTAGCAACTTTGCAAAACATTTTTGTTAGGGCTAATTGTGTTTCTATAAATATCTTTTTTTCTTTTTTTATTGCCTGTGAATAATAGCTTTGTTTCTTCCTTTCTTTCAATTTTTTATTTTGCTCATGTTAACCCACTACTTAGAATTTCTAGTGTTGATCCAAAATTTAAGGGAAGATCATTTAACTCTCCAACATTAAATTATATATTTGTAGGTTTTTTTGATCGATACACTTTCAAAGGTTAAGAAAGTGTTCTTCATTTTCTAGTTGGCTGAGATTTCTTCAAAAATTAGAAATGGATGTCAAATTTTATCAAGTATTTTTTATGCATCTACTGAACTGTACAGTATGCATACAAAGGAGCTGCAAGTGAATCCCCAGAAATAGCAATTATGTTAGAGTGGAGATGGTCTAAGGGATTATCTCCATCTACTTTCCTACCTGTTTGTATTATTATTACATTGCTTCCTTATTTAAAATACTCTGTTCTTCAGTGAACCCAGTGGTAGTGTTGCATCCAAATAGTGATGGTATCCAAATGAAATCTATTTTTCGGTTTCTTTTCAAGAGACTCAGAACATTGGTCTACTTGGTGATATTAAGGGAAGAATGACCATAAAAATTCAGACTACTTACATACTCATATATTTAAAAAATATTTGTCAAGCACCTGTTATATTCCAGGTTTGTTAGAAGCAAGGAGCAATAATAATAATAATAATAATAAGATTGGGCTTTTTTTCTTTTTTTCTCAGAGAGTGAGCATTGCTTAGTGTAAAGTCAGGCTAACTTCTTACAAGCAGCTAATCTTGGGTAAATTACATAAGCTCTTTGAGCTTCAGTGATCTCATTTATAAAATGGGAAATAATAGAATATTCTAATGGATTTCACTATGATTAAAATGCTTTGGGCCACAAGTAATTCAATTTAAACAAAAAGGAAAATATATGTCCTCACATGAAAAGAAGTCCTGATACTGAGGGGTTGGTCACCTCCGTAGTCAATGACACCATCAAAGACTCAATTCGTTTCATATTTTGGTTCTGACATTTTCCTTCTATCTCCTTGTTCTCAGGCGAATTCCCCTCCTAATTGCAAATCATTGCAAAATGACTGCTAAAGTTGCTGGCATCCTGAACTTATGGAGAAGTACCCTTCCCTTTCCCCCACTCATTAGACATCTCTTCATATCTCATTGGCCAGAATTTTATGTGCCATACTGAAACCAAGGACTCTAAGAGAAATGGGATTAGAGTAACTGGTTTAGATCAGTTGAGACATGGATTTCAATGAGTTACTAGGAAGACTAGATTAGTAGACACCCAAACAAAAGTAGAGCTCTGTCAGCCATGAAGAAAGTAACTGGTTGTTTGGTGTGTAGGCAGCAGGAATGTCTGCTATAGAGCTGTTGTAAAACTGCAGTGAGATCATTTGTGTAAAGCTCTTGGAATAATACCTGGTGCATAGTAAGCTCTCAAATCAATGTTGGCTAGAACTATTTCTCATGCCCCGAGGTCAGGGTGATGTCCAGGTATGAAATGTCTTATACAAATTGATCTTGAGCACATGTCAAAGTTTATTATCTTGCTAGAAAAGAAACTAGCAAGGTGACAAAAGAGTGTACTGGTTCAGAGAGGGGTTATATAGTTGGGAAAAAGAATCTTACAGAAGTAGTCAGTTTTTAAAGTGAGAAAGGTTACAAGGTCATTTCATAAGGTCGCAATATCAAGGGCATATATTGGTTGTGTGAAACTGAATAAAGGAAACCTTGATTAAAATGGAGTCAGGAAGCCAGAAGGGGGAGCTCTCAACCCTACCACTCAGTGTCAACTGCAGAAGCAACAGGATGAAGTGTATGCGAGAAAGATGGGTTTTCTCCTTACCCAGCAACAGTACAGCCAATGAGAGACTGTCAAAACTCAGCCAATGAAAAGCCACTATACTTCAAACTCCCAATTTACTCCAGTGAATCTTTTTTTTTTATAACACCCCTCTTCAGTTTCCCCCTCTCCTCTATAAAAGGCTCACTCTTTGGTGTCTAGTCCCCTCTTCTCAGTTTGGGAAGCCCTACTATAATATCCAGAAGGAAGAGAACAGAAGGCAAAAACCACATGCAGTGGTGCAATTTTTTCATTTTGATAAGGAAATATATCTGTGCTTTTAAACACCTGCATGAATAAATCTGCTGTGCTAAAACTGTCTTTAATAAGAACCTGCAAATAACAACTCTATCTTAAATAACCAGTTGTGTCAAGTCCTTTGCCCGCACCTTCCAAGATCAGCAACGGCAGATTCCTTCCTGAGCTCTGGCTGTCTCCCCTCCTCCAGGGTCAGCAGCAACCGGAAAGCACCTGGACTGTGGTGGCATCTACCTGACGTTCAGTTTGCTCTTGGCCAGAAAGGGCAGCTCCTTCTGAACATTCTCCAAGGAGCAGCATGTGGTCAAGTCAGAATGTTGCAAGTCTCTACTCCCCAAAGATAGAAACAACCAGTATATTTACGGGAAGCAGCGATCAAAGGAAAGTAAATAACTTTGCCTTCCCTTGATTGGCTGGAAGTTGAGAAGGAAGTAATAATGCCCTCTTGGCTTTCTGTGGAGCAGTGGACCTCAGACAACCCTCCATCCCCACCTCCACTGTGGGCCACCGTGTGGTCCCCTCTGAGCTCCCAGGACCAGGGACATGGATGGCAAGGCCCAGGGAAGAACTCTTCCCTCCTACCCTTTCCCCACTCCTCAAATCTGTATCTTTTGAACTAAAGGTCAAAGTAGAAAAGGAAGGTAATCTTTTAAGTGCTCAGAGCCTCCAAAGTCTTACTGTTGCCTTGGAAATCAGGACTTCACCCCCTGCTCATCCATGTGCCATTAATGGCATTGCTTCCCCAGTGACTTGGGCCAGAACCTTGAGATAAGCCTGCACTGTGTTTCACTTACACCAGTGGGCCACCAAATAGTGATGACTTTCTTTTTAACCTCTTATAGCTCAGATCTCTTACTACCTGGACTGGTCCACGCCTTCATCATTTCTGAGCTGGAGTCCTGCAGACATCTCCTGGCAATGTTCCCTGCCTCCAGGCTGACCATGTGCAGGTCCATCCTCCACTCTACAACTAATGAATATTCTGTGATTTCCCAGCTTGAAACCGTCCATGGGTTACCCATCTTGTACAGAAGAGAGTGTAAGCCCTTAGACTGGCTTAAGCAGCCTTCTAGAACCTTCTCTTAATACCTTATCAGTCTCGTCTGTAACATGTCACACAGCAATTCCAGACTGCTCCCTCGTGGTTCCTTGCATAAGCCACGTGGTTTCCTGTCTCCGTGCCCTCCCATCCTTCTTTACCTGCTAACACCTGAGGCTTTTCCTAAACTCTTAGATAGGTGCCCACTCTGGGCACCCAAGATCGGCGAACATTTCTACCTTAGAGCTTACCTATTACACCCAAAGTATTTGTTTATATATGGCTTTCCAAAGAAACTCTAATATCTGATTCATCCTTGAAACCTCAGCCCTTAGTCCAGAGCCTTAGAGATAGTAGGTGTTTAATAACTTCTGAGATATTTGTCTAAGTGGAATTGGGCAGGGATTCAGCTAAGTGGCTTATGAGCTAGCAGACTGAGTGAGAAGGGAGAGCTCAGAGATCCTGGGAGTGGGGGAGGGCGATCTGGGGTCAGAGCCAGCAGGGACATAGAAGGGTTAAGAAGAGAGGTGGGTGAGGTGAGGGCATTTCACAGGGAAACTGTGTGGACGTGAGTGTGTGCATGTGTGCGCACGTGTGTGTAAGCTTACGAGCAAGAGGGGAAAATGATTAAGAAAGAGTAAATGGAGAGAGGAATATAAAACAGAAGGAAGGGGATAGCTTGGAGGCCCAGAGTAAGGGCTGGGCAGATGACCCGGGTGGGACCTGTGTGTAGGCGCAGAGGCATACAGCTCCTGCAGAGAAGCAGTGGCGCCCCCTCCACATTTGGCATTGCTTCCGACTGGAGTTGGCTTGGGTGATAACCAGGATCTATCAATGCTCAATACTTTGTTTTTCTTTCTCAAGTTCAAGGTTACTTTTTCCTCCCTACTGGGGCCCTTTTGGATATAGAGGCTTTTATTTCCTTGACAGAATAAAACATTAGCTATTCTTGAAAGTGTCTTTCTGCTCAAGGAACACAGCCTCCCTATTTACTATAAAGTGCTTTCTTTCCCCAGAGAAATCAGCTTTGGCTTCAAGTCCACAGGTCTCTGGAAGATGTAATTTGGTAAAGGAGTTCAAATAAATACACCCCTCAGAGCAAAGTCATGCCCACGTCTGGAAAGTCCTCCGTGTTCAGGATTCTGTCTGCTGAGGGGCTCTACTCCTCACAGGTAGCATCTTCAGGGGCTGAAAGAGGAAAACCCCAACAACAGGAGGGGTACAGGGCTTTGCCGCAGCATTTACAGTGGGAGCTGTGTAAGGAGAAAAATCTCGTTTTACGTTGCTATTTAGCGGCTAAGGTGGAGGGAAAGACCACACTCTGCCCTTTTGAACCCGCTTCCTGTTTGTGGCTGGTCTGCTCAGGCCCCAGGCCCAGGCAGGCAGGAGCATCTGGTGGGCAAGGCTGGGCCTCAGGGGCAACCCTGGCAGCTTGCAACAGCTGTCTCTGCTCATGCACTCACTCTACTGCACACGTTTTTGAGGGCCTGCTCCGTGCAGGCACTAGGCTGGGACTGGAATAGAAGCAAGTGCAAGATTCAGTCCTTGCCCTTGAGTAGGTCACAGGATGGTGGGAGAGAAAGACAAGCCGGGATTTCTCTGCAGAGCAGTGTTTCACGGGAAAGGATCTCAGGAGGCAATGCACCCGTGGGCCCTCTTCCAGCTTCGTAAGTCGCCAGAACGTGGCAGGCCAAAGGCAGCCAGCATGGACAGACACCCACAGGACAGAACCACATGCTCTGTGTGGCCTACCAGAGGATGGTTGGTGTTGCCTGAGGGTGAGATGTCAGAGGAGGATGGCAGGACTCGGGGCGTCTTCAGAGGATGGTTATGACACGGCCATTAGCCTGCCTTTTCTACTTCCTGTTCTACTCTGGCCTTCTGGCCTGGTCCTGACAGACAGCTCACCCAGGACAGCAGCTCATCCTCCATGTTTCCTAGGCTCCCCTGAAACCCCTCTCTCCCCATCACCTCCTCCCCTCACTGCTTCCTCCCTGCCAGAACCCACCTCCAGTGAACAGTTTCACCAAGAGGTTAAATCTGCCCTTTTGGGAGATTTAAGGTAATAGGGATAAAGGTAATAGCCACTGTGGAAAAGAGCCCCCTATACAGGGACCACCCCACCCTCCCCTTGTCCTGGCCTTTGCTATTATGAATTGAATTCTCATCCCATCCCATCCTGAACCCATGCCTCGTCTCCCACCATATGTGTACCTGTATACACCATCTCCACACCTCTCCCCCAGCTGGGGTTAATTTTATGGTAAAAACTTCCAAGTGCAATTTTCAAATACATCTTTCATGGATATCTATCTGCTCTATTGAGCTGGGATACACACACAGGGAATCCTTGGGCATATTTCCTAACAGCTCTTCCCATGCTCAAAGCTTTTTTGAAGTCTCATATCATATTTTAATATATTTTAAACTTATTGGAATATTGTATTCTCCATAATAAATTTATAATAATAGCATATATATTTTAAACCACTTCCTAGCAAATGTCATTGACCTTCTAAGAAGACGCCCTATATTTATCCTGTGATACCTCACACCCCTGGGGGCACTGCTGAGCTCTCCCAGGGGGCATGCACCTCATCTGAAAAACAGAGATCTATAGATTACTGCCTTCTTTCGCCTTATTTGCGAGCCCAGCAATTCACGATTGGCGATATAGGTCATGTGTTCACATTCGATTTAGGTCTTATATATTTGCACTGGATGGATAGGAAGCTAGTAGTTGTAGGGATTGTAAAGTACAGTTGGTCCATTTGGAGCCCAGAGAGGGCAGATGACGGGCCTAAGAGCAAATTTGGAGGTAGACTTGGCCCCAGGTGTCCCGACTCTCAGTCAGGACTCTTTCCTTCTTCCATATCTTTATCCTTTGATGTCGTTGAAGATACCATCTACGTACGAAATTACACAATTCTAAACAAGGAGAGAGACGTTAACCCCTGTACACTCTTCAAGACACCTTCTCTTTTGGAATCCATTACTTTTTATCACTACCCTTTGTCCACAGACTCCAAGGAGCTTTATATCCTCTCTGCAAGACAGCATTTAGACCCTAGACAAATTGAATTAATTATCTGGATACATCTGGTCATTTCTTATATATGATTGTTTGTTGGTGGTGGGATTTCGACTATTAGCTCAAACACAATTTTTGGTAAGATACCCTCTTCTTCCAAAACCTACAAGTGGCTCCCCATTACCTGTGTCATCAAACCTTCCCCACCCCCTTCACTGGCTGCCCTGGGATGCCAGGGTCCGAGCTGGGCCTGTGTGCTACCACAGAGGATGGGTCAGGCCCGAGTCAGCCCTTGTCACACGATCTGGAGACTAAACAAAAAGGGTGTTGCCAACAAGTGAAGAGGTGCTTGGCAGGAAAACAGGAAAGGGAGTAGCAAAGAGGTGTGGGCTGCGGGGGACCCTGCGAGAGGGTCTCAGCACTCCGCTTCAGTCTCTCTGTAAGCTAAGCCCACCCCATCCACTTCCCCTTCATCACTGGCTCCTATTACCCCACACTGTGTGCAGGCAGCCCCCAAACTCCTCCTGGGCATACCAAGCCCCTCCTATCTGTCTGGCCACAATCTCTTCCTACTCGGGGACTCTTCCCCTCGGTCCCCTCTACACAGTTGCCAGAAGAGCTGCTTTTAGCTGCCCTTTCACCTTCTCAGTCCCCTGGGTGAGTGTCCTCTGCCCCCTGCTTATTCCGTGAGGTCCAAACGTCTCAGTCTGACCTCAGAAGCTTTGTGTTAGCCATCCTCGTCTCTGACAACGTCATGCCTGACTGCTCCTTTACTTGAAGTTCTCCATGAATAAGAGCAATGCCTCTCACCAGAGACAGAGGGCCTCCGCCTGTGGGGGCGGGAGACCAGAAGGGGAGGCCACCAGGAGGAAATGGCTAGGTAAGAAACACGCAACAACCTGGGGGGCCCTGGCTGTCCGGACAGCTTTGTCCCATGACATCAATCAAGGACACAGGCTTCTTCTGTACTATAATGCAAGTACAAGGGAGTTGCTACCACACCCACATTCCAGACAAAGGGCAAAGAGAGTGTGGACTTACCAAATTCAGTTTTTAGGAAGTGATGCAGAGTTGGAACATACCACTCCCACTCATATCCCAGTGGCCAAAGTTTAATCACCTAGCCCTCCTAGATTAGATGCAGGAGAAGCTGGGAGATGTAGTTTCTTGATGGGTACCTTGTGCTGAGCCAAAACTCAGCAGGGAGCAAACTACTAAAAGGAAGAAAGGAAGAGGATATACCCTGGGTACAAGTGCAGCCTCTGCCATGGCAACCTTTCTCCTCTTCAGTGCTCACACCCCCATCTGGTACAGGAGGGTTGTGATATTTACCCTCCCTGTCTCACAGAGCTATCTGCAGGATAAAATAAAATTTGATGAAATGAGGGAGGGCTCTGTAATATTTTTTAAAGATTTTTTTAAGTGCTGTCCTATAATGCACAATTCTACAGTTACTTTAAAAAAACAGTCTGTTGGTTTCTTAGAAACTTAGACAAACACCTACCATATGATCCAGCAATCCCACTCCTGATTTGATCAAGAGAAATAAAAACTTACGTCCACACAAAAATTTGTATACACATTCATCATGGCTTATTCATGGAAACAATCCAAATGGGTAAAGAAACGATGGTATATCCATAGGCTGAAACACTACTAACTCAGCAATAAAAGGAATAAAATAAACTACATGACTCTTAATGTATTATTCTAAGTGAGAGAAGCCAGCCTCAAAAAGGCTTCATGCTGTATTATTCAATTTATATGACCTTCTGGAAAAGGAAAACTGCAGGGATGGAGAACAAATCAGCCTCCGCCAGGGACTTGGGGTGGGAATGCCGGTGACCACAAGGAGCACGAGGGACTGAGGGTTGTGGACTGTGCTACATCTTCACTGCACTGTGGGTCGCACAGCCACGTGTTTGTCAAAACTCAGAACTATACGCTGAAAGGGGCACATTCTACGCATTACTTTATAAAAGAAGAAAAAGTGCTATGCTAGTACAAGCTATTATTAATAGTTATCTACTTAGCAGCTCAAATCATGAGTTGAATGGCATTACATTCAAAATTACACAATTTTGATGAGATGACCTAGCTGGTAACTTCATTTCCTATACTCGTCCTCAAGCAAACCCCACTGCAGCCCTGCAAAGGGGCAGGCATGCCTCTTTCTCCTCTCTACCAGGTGAAGCTTGAAGTTGTTCAATTATCTGATAATTTCATGGAACACTAGCTACCATCTTAACTTAGTTTTCTAATTTCTGCTCTTTCCTCTTTCAATGCCATCATACTGTTTAGGAGTTTTGCTCCCGGAATCCCAGAGCAGCCAGTGAAGGGGGTGGGGAAGACAAAAAAAAAAAAAGCAAAAAATAAAATCCCCCCAAAATCCATTGGTTTAGAGCAGGAACAACATCAGACCATTGGATTTTTGAAACTCCAGATCTGCCTTTCCCAAGTGTCCCAGGTGGGATCCTCTGTGGCCTTTCTGTCTCAGCCAAGGTCACTCTTTCCTCCCTGGGGATTAAAGCGTGACACAGGCAGCAGGCTGGAGCCTCTCTGGCTGTGGGAAAACAACACAGAGACTACATGCCTTCCAAAAATTGGCCCCCTTGTAACTCGCCCATGGCACCCTTCCGCCAGGCCATGGCAGTGGTGGAGCTGGCCACCAGAGTCCCATGGCCAGAATAAGCAGCAGCAACCGTAGGGTGACAAGACCCACCTAATCAGGAAGACTGTGATGGACAAAGAGGTGCAGGTACTGAGCAGTTAAATACTTCTTCGTCTTACCCCGTGCATGAGAAAGGTGGCACTGACCTGGCCAGTCAATGTCTGCCTCTTTCTATATCTTAAGAGTCATTAATGTTTATATGACATGTTATAATAAATGAAGAGTTTTCACGTGTAAGATGAATTGATCCTCCTGACAGAGGAAACGATATTCTTGCCATCCCTGTCTGTCACTGAGAAAATAAAGACACAGAAAACTAAGCTAAATCTAGCTCTCTGAATCGAGCTAAGATCCAGCTAAAAATTGGTGAAGCACAACTTGAACCCATCATCTACATCTGAAGTACGCATTCTTTTTTTCCCCCTTTAATCCACATTCTTTTCCTTTCATCCCTCTGCCTCTTATTCCTAGGGGACACAGCACCTGCCCTTGCCAAGCACACAGGCCGGCAGAAGCATCCCAGGCCTCCTGATGGTGAATCAAAGGCTTCAGGATATGCTACTGAACCAGCTCCTCCCTGGGAGTTGTTTGTAATAATGAACCTGCCATTCGTGAGTCTTTTAAACCAACTTATATTTATTTAAATCCATTAAGCCTTTTGGAGGAAATAAGTTCTTCAAGTATATCCTGCCCTATATAAAATGATTGTTCTTTTTTTATTTCCCTTGAACTGACTGCTTTCAAATTATAGTAATTGTTCTGTATTCCTACTCTTTCAGGTTATATGAGCACGATCACTCTAGGCATGCCTTTCATGGTTTAGTTACATGCTCTGTTCCATTACAGTGTTCACTTTTTGGGGGTGCACCTGAGTCCTTGTCCAAAGAGGTTAATTGGCAGGGGGACCTCATTTCGATATGGTCCTAGGGCAAGGACTCCAGTGATGCCTTCCCAGCTAGTGCCTGCACGTAGGGAAGACTTCCAGAGGGTTTGCAGAGCAGAATAAAATGATATTTCCCTTTAATCAAGGATTTTACTTCCTCAAAAGGGGTGTAAATTGCGACAACTGTTTTATTCTTCAAAGCCTGCCCTCCTGTCACATCGCATTTCTTCTGTGTTCACTGACTTGCAGCTCACCTCACCCCAAATAACCCTGTCCCACTTACCCTCCTGCAGGCTGGGGCAGGCCCCCTCGCAGCGCCCATCAGGGTGGGAGCTTCTGCCGCTGCCTAATTACCTGCCCTGTGGAAGCCAGGAGGAGACTAGCCCCAGCTGGGGCCCAGCTGCATTGAGATGGAATATTAAGACACTTTCCTTTCTTCCGAGTCCTTGTTAATTCTTCCTGCTGGTGATTAGCCGGTTATTTTTAGCTCCATCTAAGCTCCCTGGTTGGTATTCAGGACTGGTTTAGACAGCACTGAGGCACACTCAACACGTGAATGCTCTGATTCCATTGGTCCCATTGCAGGGAATAAAATGAAGCTGCAGGGAGGCCCATCCCCCCGCTCCCAGGTGCATCCCATCCTACTGCTGCCTTGAAATATAGGCTTCTGGCTAAAGGGTCTGTGGCTCCGGGACCGGGGACAAAGTCTTATAGGAAGGACCTGGAAAATGAGCGATTTGGAAGCCACATGCGGAGGTAGAAATAACACAGCACTGGGAATAAGGGAACCGAGGTTTCAGTCCACACTTTGTCACCAGCCAGCTTCCCTGCTAGCTGTGTAACACCAGGCAAATTACCTGCCTTTTCTGAGCCATCAGCCAAACAGCATCGCTCGACCAATTGGTCCCTGTGTCCTTTCCAGGTCTAAGATGCTACTGAGTCACCAAGTAAGATGAAGGTGCTCAAGCCTGTGTGAGGACATCTTGAAAATGAGAGGCAGGGGCCTCCTTTTTCTTTCGCCCATTGGTCCATCCGGCTTCCCTTTCCCAAAGCTGATCCTTAGATGAAGTGTTTGCTCTCACTCCCCGTCCCTGCCTCAGCCCCTTTCCTCTTCACGTCAATCCCCGGTGTAAGTGGCCTTCCCTAGAATTCCTTGAGCTGTGAGGCATGCTCAGAGCCCAGGTAAATGCAGCAAAAAAAGCTTGTCTGGGGAGATCTGAACACCTCAGTGCAGTTCTGTCAGTAAGGTGGAGGAAGCCACTGCGCTAGGAAAGCAATCGGTTTCCATTCCATTTAACCAGCCTAGGAATGACGAGTTCTAAATTATGGATCTGGCTATAGCACTTCAAGCAAATATAGACTCTCAAGCCTTTCAAAAGAATGTGGGCATGGCCATTTTCCAGCAGCTCACTGTCCTTTGGTGTGGGGGCAGGGCCTGCCCTCCACCTGGGCTGTCCTCCCTTCCTCTTTTGTAGCACGGGGGGAGCAGCTGCCTGGTTCATAATCAATCTTATGAATCCATAATATAATTCGGCCCACTGACTGGCACACAGTAGGTGCCACTCTGCCTTTCTATTGCCTTGGTTGGAATTCATTAAAAATAGCCAGCTGTGGCCGAGTGTCCCCCTCTGGGCCAAGCAGTGTGTGCAGTGCTTCCCAATGAAGACCACTCCTCCTCCTTTTTACAGATTAAAAATTGAGAAGTACAGGAGGGAAGCCACTGGCACAAGCTCACACTGGAAGTGTGAAGCTGGACTTGAATCCAGGCTCTCTGAGAGCAGAGTCTGAGCTCTCAGCCACCTATGTGTGCATATGTGCATGTGTGCATATGACTATGTACAGCCTCTGCATATAAAGAAGTGATTTTTTTAAATGTGTACATTCTTGAGGGTTGCACTCACTTTTAAAATTCTCATAAGCCCTGCATGAGTAGATTTTAATGGATATTTTACTGATAAATCAAAACTACGACCAGACCCTTATCACCTTTAAAGCTTTCATAACCAACCACACATTCCACCCTGTCATTTCTCTTGTACAGAAGCGCATGGTGAATACTGCATCCCCAACACCCTTCTGCATTTCCTCCATCTCATTTTCCAGCTCGTGGACTGTGAGATCAGTGCAATTTTGTGCAAGCCAAATCAGCCACGGACCTCATCAATGAAGGTGCCTGAGCTTCCTCCATCAAGGCCCCAGGCCTTTGCTTCACTGTCACCTGCTCCGTGTCATTGCTGAGTGTGAAGCTGGCAAGCACCCCCAGGCCCCTCTCTCAGTCTTCTTTGCAGGCACAGCTCTACTGAGCTGACCTCTGGCCCCCCATGACCCGGTCAACGTATGATGATCACTTCTGAAATACGTCAAAAGCATAACAGGACTGGGGACAGTCAAGCATCGCTAACCTGTGTCTGGGAGGCAAACATGGGAATACAAGTGTGTTTACCTTTAAAAGGTTTCCACCACTTCCACTGGGGCTTGAGTGGCCAGGAATCCCTCAGGGTGCGGTTAAGATAGCCTAATGGGGATAAAAGTACACCACTCTGGCTGCCTCGGCAAGCCGGGGTCAGGCAGGACCAGTCCTCTCCGGCCGGCATCCCAGTTCGCCTTGTCCTGCCTAACCGCCGCCCTGGGCTCTCCGTACCCAACACAGCGTATCTGAGTGGCCCCACCCAGCTGCTGCAGGGGGAGAGTTCTTGAAACTGCTGCTGTTTGCACAAAGGTCACACAAAACCAAGCCCAATGCATCATTTTTTAATGGCCCTCCCTGCAAGCAAGCAGGTCTTACTTGAAGGAACCCCAGCGGGCTGACACTGGCGCCTCCCTTACTGAGTTTTGGAATTAAAGGGAACTCTTGTAAACCTTCTAATCTTAGGACTACACATTTTATTGCACCCATAAACAGCACCCAATGCCACAACAGGTGCACCTGGGCACTCGGTTAAATAATAAACGCAGTCAGTCATCTTTCTTTCATCCTGCCCAGCAGGCCTGTGAACAGCAGGGGAGGGGCAGCCGGTAGAACCCCAGGGTTGCATTGCTTCCTGGAAATCAGAGAGGGAGTGTCCCAACCTTGAACTCAGGGAGTACAGTGTGGATGTTGACACACAGGGCAGTTCTCCCACACCTACATGGTGAGGGGACCAGTTCCAATACCGGTTGTCCAGCTGTGTGCCTTTAGGCAGGCTGCTTAACCACTCTGAATCTCTTTTCTCACCTGTGAAATGAAAGCACTAATTTGGGGTGATGCTGATGAGTAAATGAATTAGGGCTCAGGCATGGGACCTGTGCTCCCTCTGTTAAGACTCTGCCCGCTCTCCTGGGGTACTGTTTGCAAAATCTGCCTCTGAAGCTTGTCCTTCATCAGAGATTCATTTAAGGCCAGGGACAAAAGAGTTATGGACCACCTCACACCCACTGTAAAAAAAACAAAAAACAAAAACAGAAAACAACAAGTGTTGGTGAGGATGTGGAGAAATTGGAACGCTTGTGCACTGTTAGTGAAAATGTAAACGGTGCAGCTACAGTATGGCAGTTCTTCAAAAAAATTAAAATGGAACTACCATATGATCCAGCAATTCCACTTCTGAGTATATGGGTTTCCCCCACTATCCAAAAATAGACCATTCCTATGAAACCTTTCATAAGCCAAAATGACATAAAGGAAAGTAACCGTTACCATTAATTTATATGGAGAAACTTTTGAGGACTCCCAAATCCCCCAAAATAACTTCTTTAGGCTCTGATACCTTAAGACCCATCTTGCTAATAGATGCACAAAAGAAATCCAGATAAAGCACAGTTCAAAGCTAGGAAAGCCTGATACTAAGACGTAGTTCCTGGAGAAAGAGTGTGGTGGGACCACTCTGGCTGCCCCGGGTGCACCACTACTTCTATACCAGCTCACTGCAAAATGAATGCTATTTTCACATTTTGCCTTTCTTTGTAAAAGTAAAATTCCTCTTTGGAGTTCTTCCAGTTAAAGAAAACTTGTACTAATGTAGGTCTTTCTAAAAACAAAGTGGTGTAATGTGAACTTTTGGAAAGTTTAGGATACTGTACACCCAAAAGAATTGAAATCAGGACCTCAAAGATATACGTGTACACCCATGTTCATAGCAGCATTAGTCACAACAGTCAAAATGTGGCAGCGACCCAACTGGAATGGATGAACAAAATGTTGCAAATGAGTACGATGGAATATTATCCAGCCTTAAAAAGGAAGGAAATTCTAATACACGTCACTACACAGATGAAAGTTGAGGACATTATACTAAGTGAATAAGCTAGTCACACAAAGACAAATATTGTGTGATTCCCCTTGTGTAAGTACCTAGAACAGTCAAATTCATAAAGCAGAAGGGGGTTACCAGGGCTTGGAGGAGAATGGAGGGTTGTCATTTAATTGATACAGAATTTTAGTTTTGCAAGATGAAAAGAGTTTTGGAGACTGGTAGTACCACATGAGAATGCTATTAACACAGCTGAGCTGTACATTTAAGAATGGCTAAGAGGGTGATTTTAATGTTCTATGTATTTTACAAGGGAAGTGAGAGACTGAGTTAACATTATAGAGCAAAATGGTAGTGATGGTCGTGGCCAGGAGCAGGGTTCTCCCAACCAGGACAGGCATTAGTGTGAGACCCTCATCATTCCACACCAGGGCTGGCGGTCAGTGGTCCGCTTCATTGGCCAAGTTGTGGCCTCACCTTCCAGAGTCTGCAAATGAAGCAGGGTACCTGTGTGTGTAAAAAAGTAGAAATTCCATTTGTTTTATTTTCTCTACAGAGGTAGATAAGACCAATTACTGTAGTAAATGCAGTTTTTACAGCAATCCAATTAAGTAGGTATTATTGTCTTCTGTTTACAGGTGGGGGAACCAAGGTTCAGGGAATCGAGTAAGAATTGAATGAGTTGTGTAATTAGTCAGCTAGCATTGGGCACATAGCTTTGGCGGTGACGATGGTGTGTGCTAGGCACGGGTGGACCTGGAGCTTCGCTCTGGTCTCTGGGCACCCCCAGGATCATTGAGGAGACGTATATAGTGAGGGGCTCGAAGAGTAGCCTAGAGCTTAAAGGAACAGGCACTGCAGAGACTCAGGATTTCATGAAAAGGAGGTGGCACTCAGTTACAGGAAAGGGGGCAGATAAGAGGGCTGCAGCTCTAGGGGGCCGGAGGTGAACAGTAGATTTAGGCGGAGAAACAGTATTCAGTAGCAGGGGTCAAGGGGAAATGCAGGGAGTAACAAGATTCCTGATATGGGTAAAAGGTCAGTGGGCTGGGGAAAACCCATGGAGCCATTTAAATTCACATAATAACAGCTAATATTTTTTGAACCCTGATTGTGTGCCAGGCACTGTTCTAAGTTCTTTACATAACAATAATGTGTTTAATTCTCACAGCAGTCCCATGAGGCCAGCCTTATTCATAATATTCATTTTAAAGATGAAGAAAGTAAGGCTCAGAGAAACAAAGTGACCTAGTCCACCATCACAAAGCCAGCAAAGGTGGATAGAGCCGAGATTCAAACCCAGTACGACTCCGGAACCCAAACCCGATGCTGATGCCCACTCTGTGTGGTTGGTGATAGGGAGTAGTTGTCTAACTAAGATCATTTATATTTAGTCATAGGCATGAGTTCCAGTCCTGTTCAGTCAGAAATCAGTATCTTGAGATTGGTTGCTGATGTCCGTGTTTTTGCACATTGTATATATCAGAGATGCTTACAAAAAGCCTGTAGATGAACGCGAGGAGCTGTCAAGGGAAGAAGGCTTAGGTTGGGTAGTGATGCTAAATGCTGTTTTCAACAATAAATCACGACTGCCCCTGCAGGTCCTGTGTTCACCAGGCAGCTGGCAGAGATCTCGAGAGGAGCTCACGGGGACCCTAACTGCCAGGAGGTATTTTTAAGGGACAGAAACCCAACTCAACTAGCTTAAGCAAAGAAGAAAGCCTGCAGGCTCACCAAACAAGCTTCAGGAATGGCTTGGAGCAGTCACCTAGAAACACACACACTGTCTTCAGAGACCTTATTAAGCATCCGTCTGTAATTAAGGCCCCACACTAATCTTGCGTCACTCTTTCTTAAAATTTAGCCAAAGGCTATCTGCACCAGAACCACTTAGAGGGGTGAGGTGGAGGAGCATATTAAAAATGTACATGTCTGGAAGGGATTTTAGATCTACTAAATCAGACTCCCTGGGGATGTGGCCCAGAAATCTGCATGCAAAACAAGCTTCCCAGGTGACTCTGAAATTCGAAATTTGAGAGCTATGGCCTAGGTTCCCACACAGCAACGGAGTGCGTCATGTGATCTGTCTCTTTGCCATACTGGCTCATGGAACCATGCTCCTGTCCGAATATCTCACTGAGTAGTTATCCCAAAGTGTGGTTGCCTGACAGATGGCTGTTTTCCCCACTGAACTGGAGGGTTCATGAGAGCAGGAACTATATTTGTTGCTACAATGAATACCCTCATCATATCCCCATGGACTAAACTCAGTATCTGGTGCCTGGTGAGGGCTCCATAAACATTTATTGAATGAATGAATATAATGAGCACATAATATATGAATATTATGGTGGCAGAGTACTGTCACATACTTTTCTCATTTAATCCATTCAACAACCTCCCACATGAGGTCGGTAGGCTAGACATTATTTCATTTTTCAGGGAGAAGACTGAAACCCAGAGAGATAATTGACTTGCTCAAGGCACGTACATAGTCAGTGGTCTCCTACCTCTCATTCTGTAGTCTTCTGAGGCTCCTTCACACAGGGTGGCACAGGGTCCAGTGGCATTGCCGGGTCATCAGACGGATGTCCCCAGGAGGCAGAGGCGGCACACACAGTCGCATTCCCCAGCTGATCCCAGGCCTCTGTCCTGGGCCCTCCTGTGCAGTTTGTCTCTAGTTCAGCTATTATTTGAACTGACTCCTGTCTTTTCTCCTGGGGTCAGAAGAGGAAATCAAAGGGAGAGTAGGAAAAAGGAGAGTCCAGTTACTCAAAGATCCATAAATAAGATCCAATCTGCAGACAACAGGACAAAAAAAACCCTCACACTATGCCCCAATGTCCCCAGAAACCGGGCTGCTATCTATGCACCCCAAGACCGGAAACACGCGGGCTCCTAGCTGTGGAGGGGCAGCTGGCGTCACCGCGATGATGATGGCAAATTGCAACAATCATTGGCAAAGCGGCGATGGAACTTTAGTGTCTTCCTGTTCACAGCGTCAATAAATATTTCCTGAGCACCTCTCATGCCCCCGACAAACTGCTGGGCACAAGCGCGAGAAGACAGAAAAAAAACTTAGCACTCAGAACCTTGCCTGGAGGAGCACATAGCATCCTTTATGTTGGGAAGAATGCTGCGTCATGACACAAATAAAAGAGAAATCAAAGAATGTGCCACATGCTGATTTTAATGCCGTGGAAGGTCAGGAATGAGCTGTTAGGACCAGAGGGCAGAGAAAGTGTCATGGAAAATGTTACTGGGTCTGAAGAGACAGTTATAAATTTAAAAGGCTGTGGAGAGAGGGAGCATTCCTGAGAAGACAAGAATGAGCTTGGCAGGAAAGTGGAAGAGAAAAAAGGGTCTGGCTTGCAGGGGGGAGGTCCACACGCGGTGGGTCCGTGTGCTCTGCTCGGGCTTTCATTTCCTCTTCTAGCAAAAATGAGAGCCACGATGATCACAGTGATATACACTTTAAAATAATAAAGGTTATTGTAAGGATTAGATGAGTTAATATATGAAAAGAGCTTTCTAAAAGTGCTTTGAATCAACAGTAGCTATTACCATTCAGTGCCGTTCCTGGGGCTGCTGCTACGTGGCAGGCAGGCAGTACGGTGGGTGAAAGACCAGGCCGTTCCTCTCAAAGATCTCCCAGGAAGGAGAGAGGGAAGCTGGGTAATCCAAATACAGCTCAGCTGCAGGTGCTAAGTACATGACAGAGGAGAGGATGGGCACTGTGGGGGTCAAGGATGGGGCGCCTCTGAGCCTGCCTAGAGGCATCCCGAGAGGGCATCTCAGAGGAGGTGATGACGCACGCTCCAGAGTGAGAAGCTGCTCAGACGAAGATGGGAAGGAGAGAAAGGGCGAAGGACAGAGGAACCACCAAGTACTAGCCACCGGTACAAACCCAGCGGCCAGGGGCAGAGAGGGTGTGGCGCGAGGAGAACTGGGGTTGCAGAGCTAGGCCAGGGGAGGGCGGGGTGGGCCTTGGGAGCCACGGGATGTAATCAAAGGGGCTTAGGAAGGGGAGGGAGGGGGCAGGGGAAGGCTGGCTCAGTCCTCTCAACTCCTCGGGGCCCGGTTTCCTCAGCCATAAGGAAGGAAGGCCGGGAGAACCAATCCCTGTCCCCACTCGACACACTGAGGAGCATATCCAGCCAGGCTGGTGGGACCCCCCCCCTGCCCCGTCCCCATTCCCTCCTTGCCTGTCAGGTTCATGCACTCCCCGGACTAGCCGCCGTGCTGCAGAAAGGGACAGGGTAACAGAAACGTTGTTGAATCATTTGTTCAACAAATATTTACTGAGCACCTCTGCAGGCCCTAGTGACAGGAGGAGATGAGCTTCCAGTTGCTGAGCCCAGACTCCTAAGGGGGGGACAGGCAGGGGCCTGCATAGCACAGTGTGACGGCCCCTCACTTGCAGTCCAGGCAGGCAGCCCCGGTCTCTTCTCAGCAAAATGCAAGCTGTTGTACCGTGCAAGGGCAGGCTGGCTGCGCTGGGGCTTGGGGTAAGGCTGTATTTGGCCCTCCCTCCCTCTTGTAGAAGTCTGGTTTGTTTCTCAGCCTTCCTGTTAAAAGACTTTTACCATTTGAAAGTTGTAGGCATGGACGGGAGTCTGTGAACAGAGACCTGGCAGGGTGGATTGGGAATTCTGGGGAGGTCCCAGTTTCTGGCAAGATAGGCAGATGAGTAGCTTCAACAGTTTGCAGAAGTTTAGGTGATTATAAACTCTCTTGCCCCCTGGCTATAGAAATCCCACTCCTTAATGTCTTCAAAACCAGGCTGCTGAGCGTTGTCCCATGAAAAGGAAGACTTTCTTTGTTAAATCTTTTAATCCTACTGTCTCTCATCTTGTCCACTCTCCCACATTCCCATAGATTCCTAGGGAGCCCTCTCTCTTTTCTGATGCAGATTTATCCAACTGGAACCAGTTCAGGTTCAGAAACAATTGAAAATTATGAGCCGGACTGGTTGCTGTCATCTGTCCAAAGACAAAGGCTTAACAAGGAAGAGCCTGGCGTCAGAAATGAGGTTCAACATCTGGAGGCAGAAACCCCATGGGCCGTTCCTGGGAACGGGTGGCTGAGACTCAGTCCTAACTCTTAGTTGTCTCAAGGGCCTGGCCTGTCTGACTCCAGACCCTTGCGTGCCCACTGCATGGTGACCTCGTGGGTGCCCCCAAGAGCGACCCTTGAGTGTCTCAGGCCAACATCCTCAGGTGTCTGTGGTCTCTCCGCCCTGCTGCCAGAGCCCTGCATACACAACCCTAATTTCACCATTTCCCAGCTATAGATGTGGGGCTCTATGAAAGTAGGGACAACATCGATGTCGTAGAATTATTGTGAAGTTTAAATTAGATAAAAAATGTAAAGCACATGGTAAACGATTGGCAGCTGTGGGACTAATTCTTTCTTTCTTCCAGGTAGTCTGACCCTCAAGCTGTCAATTAAATTGTTATTGAGTATCTACTCTATACCTAATGCTGTGTTGAGACCCCTGAGAAATACACTAGACATGTCCTCCACATGGTTCCACCCCCAAATCAGTCAACTAATCAGAAAACAGGTTTTATGGGGCTTATGCTAGGCCTAGTATTATGCTAGGAAAAGTGATAAATTACAATATGCATGAAGCATGACACCATCACTTTCCATGAGACTCTAATACTGGGGAGAAAACATACACAGGAGAAGTTAAATTATAAAATAAGACCTGACAATGTTGAAAGAACATATGCAAAACCACATGATGGTGCACGGCTCCCTGCTAAGTGGGATGGATGGTCTAGCAGAGTAGAGGGGACCTCAGAATAGACATTTAGGAATCAGGAGGCCACATGGAGGGGAGAAACGGGGACAGGAGACCCCCAGTTATATTACTGGGGTTTTGGTTGTTGGGGTCAAGAGAAGAGGCTATACCGCAAGGTGGAGATCAAAGGCCATGGGGTCTGTGCATTCGGTGAGACAAGGTCCCCTGTCCCTTTACTGCTGAGCAACATGGAGCAAGTGACTCACCTCCTCTAAGTCTCTTTTTCTGCAAGCAGGAATAATAGTAGTTTCTTCCTCGGGGTGTTGTAGATTGAATGAGGTGTTTTCATATATACATATCAATGACATAGCATCCCTTCATATCAATATGTTAGCATTTATCGTTATTAATAACATAAAGAGAAGTTATGGTATCATTTTTGGGGGGGAATGCAGCCCATCTGAAGCCTTGAAAGTCTTCTTGTTTGCTAGGAAAAAGGTGATGATGGCTAGTACAAAAATTAGATTTGTGAAAATCCGTTTCCATATTTTATTTGCTCATATATTTGATCTGGGAATATAAACCTCCAACCACTCAAGAAAGGAAAACGTTGTTTCATTTGTGTCAAAACCCATTTCTCCCATCCACCCTTAGACACGGTCCTTTGAGGATGCTGGGCAAATACATGTGTGCGTCCTGGGTCTGCAAGACGGGGCCGTGTGGGCTGTGCTGGCCTTCCCCACCCAGCCAGTCCCTGCCTGGGACCTGGCCCTGGGGGTGCGATTTCAGTCCTTCTAGCTCTTCTCTCGGCAAGGGGCTCGAAGAATTTAAGGCAGTTGTCCATTGTCCATGGTAAGTGGGAACGAGATTAGCAAGAATACAAGAAATCCACATGGCACCCAACCTGCTTCTTAAACCCTGCACTGAGGTTACAGGCCCAAACACTGACTGATCTTAAGTCCTCCACCTACTCCTGCTCTGTGGGTATGTGATGAGGACAGCCAAAAGGCAGCTGGAAAGAGAGCAGAGGGAAAGAGAGGGGGGAGGACGAGGACGTACAGATCGAACCATGAATCTATGAATTATTGAGAGGGGACTCTATTTAAAAATCAACTTTGATAATGGTTTGGCCAAAGCTGGGGCCCAGAAGGCTCCGTTCTAGCCTTGTCATGGTAACCACGGGGCCAAAAGCCAGGCCTGCCCAGTGCTTTTCTAAACGGCAAGAGCTGCGGCCATCATTAGCTAAAGGAAGTTGTTTCAGGGGGCAGCAGCTCTGATGCAGCCCTTCAGCCATAACACCGTGAGGAGAGAAAGCCTCTGTGTCCAGCACCCACATGACCCAAAGGACTGTGTTCTTTCACCTATTCAGTCTGCCAGCACAGGGAAGGACAAGTGAAGTGGGCCTTTGGCTTAAAGGCCCTGAATTTGGGAGCCTCTGGAAGGGCCTTTACAGCTTCCTTCAGTTTTCCTTTCGATCCTGTTTGATAGACTTTCACGGGAATTACGATCGGGGCAAGGATGGTATTTGCCGCAGGGAGAGACTCGCCTCCTCGGCCATGCTGGCACAAAGCCCCCATTGTGAGTGAACCAGAAAGCTGGGTCACACTCATTCTGTATCCGTGGAGGTGGCAAGTTGGGTCTGTCTGCATACTCGACCTGCTGATGCACGAACTAAGGAGCTGCTGGCCTCCTAGTCTGTGGTATCACCTCATTCACCCAGAAGGGGGCAGTTGGGGGTTTGCAAGAGGCAGACGGGGACTCTGTTTGAGCTTTGACCCTCGCACTTCACTGATCACCTGAGTTTCAGTTCCCTCTTCCATGAAAGAAAGGCAAAAATGTTTCCACACAGAACTGTTGGGAGGAATCAATAAGATGAAAATTCTTATGGTGTCTAGCACCGTGCCTGACAGACATCAGTCAGTAGAATTGCCTTCCCCCTCACAGACCTGACAATACCAGCATTTGTAGTCTCTTGACAAGGGAGCTGACCACGTCTGAACCGAAGACCCTGGGTGGGAGCTGCTCTCGTCCTGACCGTGGATGGCGATTTGCTGCTCCGTATTCTTCAAACCGGGGACTCCTGATAGTCAAGGTCTCCAGGGCTTTCGCCTTGAAAGACAAGAACACACCTCTGTATGTGAAAAAGGGGCCGCTCAAATTCACAGCCAGGGAAACCATGGAAAGCTGCAAAGCGTCATGGGGACCTACAGGCTACTACTCTGAAGGTCAAACCATGGAAACTGGGGTAAGACTGGTGTCCTCAGTCTGCAGGAGTACCACGCCAAACAAGGCTCAAGGGCCCCCCAGCATGGAGAGCGTCCACTCCAGTCAGCTCTCCAGTTGATTCTTGAAGAGCCTGGAACTCAGAGGAAACCTGTTACAAGAGGTGATGGGCGTGAACAGGTGTACAGGTTTGAGAGGGAAAGTCCCTCAGTCCGACGGACAATGAGGAGAAGAGGCGGAAAAGAGCGATTCAGGGCTGGCAGCAAGGAAGTCTCCCACTTCCCTGATTTACCTGAAGTATCATTTAAGTCTTCAGACATCTGGCTTTGGTAGCTGTGGACCTCAGCCGAGAAGAAGCAGAGATGGAGCAGAGGATATTGCCGAGAAAGCTATGGGAGGAAGCCCTGGTCCCTCAGGCTGCAAAAGGGCCATAGCAGGAACTGCCCTTCCTGAAAGGTGGGGTCAGATGGGCGAGTCAGGGCTCCGCGCACAATGCCCAGTCCCCCGACCCCCTTCCCCAAGTTCCTGGGGAGGAGGCAGCCCTTCCTCAGACCAGCCCCCATGGCCCGCTGTCTGTCTCCCCAGGAGCCAAAGGGAATGAGCTCATTTTAGAACTGGGAGGCGGCTCTGACCCCAGCTGGCCAGTTACTGATGGAGTCGGGCGGTGGAAGCCAGGCAGGGCAACAGGCTGGCACCAGGCCGGCCTCGCGCCAGGCAAATCTGCTGACTCATCTCCCTGGTCTCAACAAGCCCTGGTTGTTGGCAGGCAGGGAGCAGCTCCCAGGAGGCTGATGGCTGGTGGCGTGGGCCACCTGGCAGGGACTAACGAAGGGTGGCAGGGAGCAGAAGCCGTCACCCACCTGCCACCCCAGTCCCACATTCCACTAACTGCCCAGGGAGACAAAAATAGGTGCCCACCCAAGGACTGCAGGGCTTCTGTCACAGGCAGAAGCCAGCATATCACAGGACAGAATGTTACACAGCAGGAAAAATGTTCTGCTTTGCACGAGAAAAGTGGGTAACCTGAATACTCTTCAAAAATTATATTTGCTATATGTGGTAAAGCTTAGTAGCTTCTTTAGAAAAAAAGTCACACTTTAGGGTTTGAAAAATAAACACAAAGTCTAAAGAATAAAACAAACATGACCCATAATCCCCTCTCCCCCACCCTCAGATAATATCTGTAGACAGTTAACAAATAAAAGTACTAGCTTAGCTAATATATATGTATAAAAGGTGCGAAATGAAAAGTGAAAACTTCCACCCCCTTACTTATTCCTCTCCCAAAGGCACCACTTTAATGTGTCTTCTTTCTTTCCCAGCAGGAAAAAGTTTACGTATATACCTACGTATCTGTTTGGCTTAAATATTTTTATGTCCTCAGGATCGCACCCCTCCATGGGGAGCCACTGCCGCTGTACTTTAGGGTGCTGCGAGCACCCGTGCGAACAGCGCCCCCCAGAGTCGTGGAATGTGACAAGATGTTTCCACTGCCTAATATATCCCAGAGCGCTTCTCAGAGCAGCACATAAATTTACGTCATTTTTAAGAATCTGACTTTCTAGATCCCATCCTTTGGGTGGACAATGTGTCCTTTTTACCCCACTTGCAAAAATGCTCCAATCAATATCTTAAGCAGCTCTCAGTAAACTTTCGTGAGCGCCACACAATACATGCTAATCGGTAGGATTCCTAAGCCACTGGGTACATCCACTTAATTTTATCGATATTATCTAATCAGCAACTTCATTTTAAATAACAGCTACTCCGAGGAACAAGAGCTTCCCTGATCTAATTCCACCCTGAGGTAGGGTCAAAAGGGCTTACCTGACGTTAAACAGGACCCCCGTATTACTACGAGCAGGGTTGAATGTGTGTACATACAGACTGGATGAATGAGACAGGTGAATTGGATGAAGGAGACGATAATTCTTTGGAATTTAAGGGCTGTCATCCTAACCAGTGATAAGGAAAGAGGTGGACAAAGGGGTACAAAGGCCTGCATTTAGAGTCACTGTACCTCAGCTAGAGTCACTGAGCAGCCCAGAAACACTGTGGGAGTTCACCTCAGGCTGGAGACTTTACAATATTTACTGGGATTTTCTCAGAGGCTCCATGTTCAATGTGTGTTTCAGTTGCCTACTGCAGCTTTCTGTAACAATTTATTATTCTCTCTCTCAGCTGGGTGGTTCTTGCTTGGGGTCTCCCATGTAGTGACAGTCACATGTGGGCTATTGTTTCAACTGGAATTGCCCAAAGGAATTTGTAATTTTTTTGTAGCTTCTAGTAAATTACTCTCTTCTTAAAGAGAGAAGGACGGAGGCCTGGCCATTCACCTTTGGGTCACAAGAGACAGACACCCAATTCAAACTGACTTGGAGAAAAGAGGGATTATTTTGACTCCTGTAACTTAAAGGTCCAGAAGTATTTCAGGAATAGCTGGGTTCATTAAACATTGTTAAAAGAATGATATTAGGAATCTATTTCTCAAATTCACTTTTCACTCTGTTGACTTGATTCTCAAACAATGCCACCAGGTTTCAGAGGAGCACACTCAAGAGAAAGAAACCTTCTTTCCCTCGGTGGTTTCAGCGCCATCCTAAGACTGCTAGTGGACTGACTTGAGTCACAGGCATGTCCCTGAACAATCACCACGGCCAGGGAAGGGAGGCCAGTGCCCGGTCTCAGGCAACCTCTGGGTCCAGACGGTAGGATGCGATTTGCCAAATCACATGAACTGAGATTGAGGGCAAGGTGAGTGTCCTTTCATTCCCTTAAAATGAAAGTGGAGAAAGGGAGCCTCCCCGACCCAGTGATGGAGTCCCTTCCATGCCCCCTCAGTAAATGCTTAGACAGTGTCAGGGCAAGGAAGCTTGCCCTGTGCCTTTGAAAACAACTGATTCCCCTATTAGGCAGCTCTAGGTGCAAGTCGTTATAAAGTAAAACGAATGCTAGCACTTTAAGTGATCCTGTGTGTCTGGCATTGGGCTATACATTTTATAATTTCTTCTCATAATATTCCCATGAAAAGAGTTACTATTATTAGCTGTACCTTACACAGGAGGAAGACTAAAAGACATTGAGTAGTTCAGATATTTCAAGAACAAGCTCTTTATGGAAATCTCTAAATCATGAAAGCCTGCCCCCCTGTGATTTTTACCGCAGGTCATACTTCAGCCTTCTGCAGTTGGCCGGGTAAGTTCTGCATTGACATGACTATGATTTCCTCCTGAGGTTTCCATCTTCTCAGGGGGGCCTCCCTAGCGCCTTCTTACATTCTGAATGTAAAACGGTTTGCAGAGAGGCCACTACCTGCCCTTCCTTGGGCAACCTCAGTGTTCCTCTTCAAATGGGCTTGAAACCAACTGCTCCAAATGGGGTCTAACAGTGAAATACCACGGGGCCTCCCCCCCTGGCTACTATCCTCCCATCTTCTATCAGCACAACCTCAGACTACATCCCGGCTTATGGAGCCGCATTCCACGGACCACTCAGACTGAATTTGGAGTCATCTTCTGTCCCAAGGTGTTCATCTCAGCTTCTGCTAGGCCAACCCCGGCCCCCTACCCCACCCCGTTATAACCAGGGCCTGGACGTTTTGAGCCTGCCGGACAGGTCTCTGCCTTTTTCCCTGGTACCTGTCACCCTGCTCATTTTGTTTATTGGCCCAACCATCACTGGGGATTCTCTTCCTGCCACTGTGCACCTCAGCTATCTCTCCCAGCTTGGGTCTTCTTCAATGTGACAAGCAGACATTTGTCCAAGTCAGGAATGAAAGAAATATTGGACAAAACAGAGCAGGGAATAGAAGATGCCCCTGGAGACCTTCTTATGGACTTACTGGTTTGTTAGCAGATCCCACTAACTGTACCATTACTGCATCTTCAGTTTCCCACCTTTCCTACAAGAGTTTACAAGAGATTTTGTCTGCTACTAGGATCAACCATGTCCAAGAAGCTAGTACTCTCTTAAAATATTTCAGGAGGAAAGGATTAGTTTCTCATTCTCTTATCTGTTCAATTACCTAATATTTATCAAGCACTAGTTCACTATTTTGCTAGCTGAGACGCCCTCGGAAGTTGCTTAACCCACCCGTGTCTTACTTTTCTAACCTGTTAAAATGGGGCTAATAGCCTCACAGAGCTGATGTAGAAATTGAATGAGATAGTCAACTGAAGTTACTTAGAATGGCTCCTGGCACATGAGAAATGCTCAGTAAATGTTCAGCCCAAAGCCCTGTTATGAACTGGTTAATGCTAGTTTCCCACCCACCTTGGTTCCTGGGTCAGACCCCCTGCCCCCTCCGTGTTTGCACCGTATCCCCCTGTGTCCCAGCTTGCCTGCCAACTGCCTGGAAGCACCCTCCCCTCCGCCTCTTCAGGGCTCCCTCATTCAGCTGAGTGCCTGGCAGCTTTTCTGTTTCTCTCTCACTTTGATTATTTGTGGTCTTATCATCCTGGAAGCGCTTTTCAGGCCCTCTTGTCCTCCCTCCTGTCGGTGTTGAAGGCCTTCCAGGCAGGCGCCGGCAGCAGCACCTCGGAGGACTTTGCGACAGCCGCCTGCAGCCCCAGCTGAGGAAGCCGTTGGCCATCCCCCTTGGGCCTGCTGTCCCGAAGGGGAAGCTCCTAACCTGGAAACAAGCCACTCCCTTCGGCGCTCTGCCTCTGGGAGCCTTGGTGCTAGGGCTGAGTAAGGGCTTTGCCACCTCTTTCCCCTCAAAGTTTTTCGTATAAATGGATTCAAGATCTGAGCATCCCCACCCCAAACTTCCTGCTCCTCCCACAGCACACGCACACATGCATCTTTCTCCAGCCATGAGAATGCCGGTAATGACATTTTAAGGAAGAAGCTTCCTCCCCTCCTTCGTTTTTTCACTCCTTCACATTTTCAAGGCCCAAGGCCACCATGATACCCATCTCCAGGGGAAGCCATCTGTATGGAAGGCTTTATAAACAGTGACCCCCTTGAACTGGGCAACAGGGCGGCATGGCCTAACTCTCTGTCCCTGAGTCCTCCTGTCCTCCATCCTGTCTCTTCTTGTGGACTGAACATGACGCTAGCTTAGAACAGCACAGTCCATACTGACATGGGTGGGCAGTGAGGAGGGAAAAGGCTGTCTTACTGACACTGAGCACAGTGTCCAATGGAGACAGCGCTTAGAGCCCCAGAGCTCAGTGTGGACCTCAGCCAGCTAAGAGGAGGGCAGCGGACCCATCCAAAGCGTCCCTCCCCTGGGCAGCCCAGGAGCCATTCTCTCTTCACCTGCCCGACAGCAGCCGGTGAGCCGGAGGCCCTGGCTGCACAGAAGGAGGTCAGGCAGACCAACTCCACCTCACCCCACCCCAAAGAAGAGCCTGTACAAGGACAGGACATATGTCTGTGGTGTGGCTGTGATCCAATTCTGAATTAATAGGGCCCTTCAAGTCTCTGAAGAAGCCCCATCTCCTGACAGATTGGGTAAGAGGAGGGCTGGCAGCCATGCAATCTTCTTATAAGTCCCAGGTGTTTTGACAGAGCAAAGGGCTGACCCCCAGCCTTCCTCACCTCAGAATCAGTGGCCCAGGGACCTGCCCCATGCAACTCCCTCTCCAGTCATCTGCTCTTACGTTTCTCCTTGTACTTCCACCTGCTGACATTACATAATTTGTTCATTGTCTAGTTCTCCACTAGAATGTAAGCTTCTAGAAGGCAGGGGCCTTGCCCCAGACACTAGAACAGTGCCTGCCCTGCCCAAAGTAGCACTCAGGAATAGGTCACTGAAGGAATCAGTGAATGAGTGGGAGGGAAACAGCTCCCCTCAACCGAATGAGCTGGAGGGGACATCAGAGATAGGTGAATATTTTCTTCTGATTTTTCATGGAAGGAAATTGGGAGCAGTCCAGAGATTCTAAGTGACTTCTCAGATTTGACACTAGAACTGGACTTTGCATTTTTCAAGGAGCTTTCAAAGCACACTATCCCCATTCGACTTTCTGCACTCTCTCTGAGGAAGAGATGGTAGAGAATGGAGGCTCTGAGAGGCTGAGTCAGTTGCTCACGATCATACAGCCAGAATTTAAACTCTGGTTCGTCTGACTCCAGAACTGCCGCTTTAAACCATTAGGTTGGGGATGACAAGTGCATTTCATTTCAAGAGCCAAGTGCAGTTACCTGGGGATGCTAACCTGGGGTCACCATTTTGAGGAGTCTGAGGCTACATCCAGATGGAGAAGGCAAGAGTGTGTGATTGATTAGCAATGTCTGCCACAGGCTCAGGAGACGGAAGCGGCAGTGTTCTGCCACCTCTAGGACCGCACGAGACTGCAATGTCGGGCTCCTTATCCAAGACTTTCTCCCTCAATACTGCTTCTGAAGCTAGTATTCCTACAGTGCCTGCCTCAACCATGAGAAGTCTATGGGAAGGCTACCACACACTGAGTCGGAGGGAACTAAATGCCCAAAAAAGATTATGAAACTAATTGCACTAAAAAGAAATGGAATTAAGACATTATTCCAGAATCTTTTGTCCATCACACAGAACTTAATATCACCTCAAAAGTGTTAGTGACAGGAGGACAGATAATCCTAAATCATTTGTATTTATGTTTGGCACAGACTTACTTGGGGTTCTGTTATCCTCAAGTCCACCGAGAGCTGGGAAATGTCCCTGAAATGTGCTATAGGATGGTGGGATTTGCTGCCAATGATCACAAAGCAGAGAGCTCATCTGCCCACGTTGGCTGGGACTCCCAGGAGTTAAATCAGTGAACCCACAAAGGTTTATTGAGTCATGAGCTAAGGCCTATAAAATGCCTTGCATCATCCAGGCCTGGCACAGACATAGTGACAAGCCTTTCCATTTTCTCCCATCTGCCTGGGCATGTTCTGCACAGCACTAAATAATATAGGGTCTAGAAATGGATCCTAAGTTCAAGGAAACTATGCCCTCGGTTAGAGAAACAAGAGTGACACACCCCTTCCCAAGGCATGTGCCATCTGCCCCAATGGCTCTCCAGCTTCATCAACATCCTTCCCCCCAAGCAGCCTATCTTCATGCCAGATGTGTTTTCTTAGAATTCCCTGATATTTTGTGTTGCTTCACACTTCCGTGCCCTTGCTAACTCTCCTGGGCTACCTGGAAAACAGCTGTTTGTGGTTTTAATTTCTGCCTGTGGCCTCTGAGCACCTGTGAGGCCCTGGACAAGTTATTTCACTGCTCTATGCCTTGGCTTCCTCATCTTAAAGGGGTGCTGATAATTTTGCCTCCTAGAATTGTTGTAAAGATTAAATGAGTTAATACATATTAAGCACTTAAGAAGCATTAGACAAGAATTACTCATTATTATTTTTCATCTTTCAAGACTCAGCTTGAGCACTACCTCTACCAGGAAGCATTGCAAAAAAATGCCATAAAGTCAAAAGACAAAAGATTTCCTGAAAAAGATATTTGCAACACATATGACAAGGGACTCATTTCCTGAATTTACAAAGAAGAAGCACAAATCCGTAGGACGACAACAGTTTAATAAAAAAAAATGCCCAATGGCCTGGAACATGCAGTTCATAGAAAAAGAAATACAAGTGGCTGGTAAGCAAGGAAAGATGCTCAATTTCTCTCTTAATTATGCAAGTCAAAGCAGCCACAAAAGGACATTTTTTTTGCCTATCAGACTGGCAACATTGTTTAAGTTTGATAATATTCAATGTTGGCAAGGATGGGAAACTAACCATTTGCATACACTCTTGGTGGGGGGATAGATTTCTGCAGCCATTGCAACAGGCATTTTGGAAATGTTTGTCAAAACTGAAAATGCATGTTTCCTGAAGTCCAGCAATTCTCCTGCTAACTCTCTTGAGAGCCACACAAAAGAACAATATATATCACCACTCTGTTCTACATTTCTAGAACTGTGCCTGGTATACAGAAATGCTTAATAAATATTTGTTGAATGAACACATGCACCAAAGTGTTCATTATAGAAATGTTTATAAGAGACAAAAACTGAAAACACCCTAAATAGCTAGCAATAGGGATACTTTAAAAAAAATGATTGGAGAACTCTGTAGTTGTTAAAACCAATGTCTTTCATCTACATATTGGGAGTCAGGATAGAATTTTAACATGTAAGATAAGAAAAAACACCTAAAAACATTGAGATACAGAATAAACATTATACATGGTCATTGGCATACATAAGAAATGAAATGCATATATACATATTCAAATATTTTAGTATATGCATTTCTTTCTCTTGGAAGGATGCCTTGAAAGCTGTTTATAATTCCTTTGTAAAAAAAAGATGAGGGACAGGGTGGTAGACAAGGAGAGAGAATTTTAGATTCATTTTACAGTTTTCTATTTGAAATTTTTTTCTTTCTTTTGCTATATGCATGTATTGATTGTATTTTAAAATATTTTAAATTATTAAATTAAAATAAATATTTTAACATATAAGTATTTTACATTATAATATTTTAAAATATAAATAAATAATTGTGCACTCTATCTTTCAGTGGCTGACCAGCTCTCTGAGATCTGCCCCGTCCACCTCTCACGTCCTGTCTGCCTGCTTTTGCTCTCCCTTCCTGCTCCAGCGAGGCCACAGGCAGGCAGCTCCCTCCATGCCCTCCACACGCTCTCCTCCCAGGCCTTCGCTCTTCTGGCCCCTCTGGCCTATCTGCTTCCCATGTTCTTTAAAGCACCTCTCCCCCAACCCCATTCCCAAGCTAGGCTGGCCCCTGCTGCAGGGTCCCCACAGTACCCTGCCCAGTGTCTGTCCCTGCACTTCCCCACAGTCCCGGAACTATTCCATTTGTTTGGGAGGGCAAAGTTGTAAGAGAGCCTTAGCCTGTATCCCTCATTGCAGTGGCCTCAGCTCTCAGCACAGTGTTTCTTACATAAAAGATATGTTGGAAAGCGGTTATTGGGGAAAAAATATCTTGTCTGGAAAATTGTGAAAAAAAGAAACCCTGTTCTTAAGCCCTTTGATGACTAGCGCTAGAATTCTTCCATAAAAGGGAGGAGTAGTCTTTGCAGAGCTGGGACTCTAATTAGAAAGCTGCTTCTCCACTAGCACTTGTCAGGAAAAATTGGTTCCAGTGCCTGAAAACTCAGCCCCAGACTGAGCAGCCTCTTTCTGGGCCTTCCTGGCCCCTCTCGGGCTGTTCTGGCCTCTGTGCACAAGCCCATCCGGGACAGCCCTAACGAGGTAGCAAAGTCTTGGAGAAAACAGGGGTTTGGGAGTTTATTCCCTCTGGCTTTACCTCAGAATAAAAACCCTACCCGGTGGGAGTGCCTGGGGGAGCTGGGGAGGGTTAGAAATGTGCCATGAGAACTAGAAAATGCTACTGCAACGAATCCCTAGGTACAAATGGGTTTCCAGAGAAAATGACCACTAAGGAGGGAGAAGGAACAGCAGATCAGGAGTGATTTGAAGTTTTTAAGACTAAAGGTGCAAAAGTAATAGAGTCAGTGGAAGTTCCAACGCAGCCCTCAAAGTGATTATCTGGCAATTTCATGGAAATTAGGTCCCCCAAGAAAGAAAGTATATGGCATATGGATGGGCAAGTCAGGATTCTGAGGTCTTCGGACACCTGTACTTAGAAACAGGTGCTGTGGGGGGAAAGTGGACCAAGGGTAAGCTATAAGGAATGGGGAGTTTGAGTTGGGAAAGTCCTGCAGATCTGCCTCTCCACTTTCTTGAGAGGAGACAGCCTCCTCCTAACTCTGTTTTGCCCATGACCTCTAAAGCCCAAAGCTCACGAATGGCTTTGGCACCAGCAGCTGGAGTGGTTTCGGTAACATGGCCCAGGAACTCAAGTGAGGTGAGGTGTAAAGCACCAGCAAAAACATGGGCCCTGGAGGGATTTAAGGGGATGGTACCTAATCCCTGCTCTGCCATTAACCTGCTGTGTGACCTTGAGCAGGTAGCTGCTCTCGCTGCAGGTTAACCAGGTATACAATATCAGAGACACCTTCTGCATGAGGGTTCTCCATTGAATTCTAAACTTCACATGTTGTCTTAGCTTCTGAACCTCTAGCACTAGAGGTTCCCTGGAGAATAAAGGCTTGCTAAATGAAAGAAATTCAGAAATACATCTTTCATCTCTCACCAGGGATTTTGTAAGCAATCATGAGGACATCTCATAGTTTCTAACTTAATCATGTGACATTTATTGAAGACTCATACATTAAGCAACTGGGTTACTATTTTGGACCAACCACGTAAGTAATGATGTTAAACAATATGTTGAACACTATTATGTCTATTATATCCCATTACTCTCAGTTCTGGGGAGGTAGATGTTATCATCCCCATTCCCATAGAAGAAAATCTGACCGATGAAGCAAGCTGACACAGGGCACACAGTGAGTAAACAGCACGGCCAAGATAACCTGGTAATCTGACTCCAGAACCTGAGCATAATTTACTAGGATTTATTGCCTCTTCTGGAAATAATTATAGGTGGCTTAGAAAGAAAAGATTATTGTTACATGAACTGACATACCAAGTCACCTGCTGCTCTTAAGCAATACTTTCTCTTCCCTCACCAGGTTTCTTTCCAAGCAAACTAGAACTTCCCACCGGAAGACCCCAACTCAGCGGCTCACCTGATCCCTGCTTGTACAGCCTCAGGGTGATGGAAGGACGGGTGATCCCTCCGGCAGACCTGTTTACCCAAACTCTTTATGCCCTATTCATTCTCTATATGGAAATTGTCATTAGCAGCTTTTCACAGGAAGGGAAATGGAACCACTTCACAATATTGCTCACAATTTGGTTGCCATATCCTTCTGGGCTCAAGAAACCTTGCTGAGAGCCCCCAGTTATGTTTGTTTCATGGCTGTTATTTCAACTCAAGGGCTGCTGAGCTGCTTGGTCAGACGAAGGGACAGATGACAATGTAACCTCCCCAAAATACAGGTGCCTGGAACCAGGGAGTTCTTGCTCTGTGGCTGAGCCCTGGGACAGAAGGAGGGTTAAACTACCTCCCTGCCATAGTTCCCTCTCCAGGGTTAATTAGCTCTTTGGGGCCAAGTAGCCAGGACAGGAGAGAGGCCTGGTTTCGCACTGTGGGTTTACAAACTGCTGATCTGAGACCCCAAAACAACATTCTGCTCACAGATATGGAGCAAAGGAAAGGAATTTAATTGAAGTAAATCAGTGGTGGTCACAGACAACACATTATACTTTAACATAGATTAAGTGAAAGCAAAGCAAGTCCTGAGAGAAAATAATAGAACTGAACAGAGAATAGATATACAGGGCAAAGATTGCTGACAGCAAAAGGAGAAGAGTAATCTGGGTAAGTGGTGCTCCAGGTTACCCCCAGGAATGAAGTGGTGGGGATCTCCATTGAGATTTCCCCACCTGTTAAGGAATTCCAGAACTGCCACTGCTCAAAGGACCTCAGCCAGCTTCCATGTTGCAGATAAGAAAGCTGAGACCCAGGGAGGGAAATCACTTGCCCGAAGTCACTCGGCGGAAGACAAGGCTGGAATCCAGCCTTCCTGACTGGCGTCCTCGACCTCCAGTCTCAGCACTGGACTGTCTCTCTCCCTCTGGCCCTGAGAAACGGCTTCACTCTTTCCTCACTGTTTGTGTGCAACGGCAGGGACCATCTTGGTAGCTGCCACATTGTATCCTAGTGACACAGCCTGACAGGTGACAGAGCTTGTCATCTATATTTCTTATATGTGGGACAGTTAAAGGCCATAATGGGGGCTTGCCCGAAGAAGGCTTCAGGATGATGTGATACTGATGATCAGATATATGAAAAGTTGTTTGAAAATTGTTATTGCCAGAGAATACTGGTTCTCAAAGTGTGGTCTGGGGATCAGGCGCTGATATCACCACCACCTGGAAGCTTGTTAGAAATGGAAAATCTTGGGCCTCACCCCAGACCTACCGAGTCATGGTCTCTGGAGTGGAGCTCAGCAAACTGTTTTATCAAGCCCTGTGACTTATCCTGACACCCTGAAGTCTGACGCCCTCTGGCCTAGAGGACAGAGTCAAGATGAATTCATCAAATAGACCAGAGGCAGCTAAGGAGGACTGTAGACCAAAGACGGGCCTCAGGAAGGGGGTGAGCTCCCCTGACACTAGGTGCATTCACACAGAATAAAGGACCTCAGCCAGGAAAGGTGTAAGAGGGGCTGCCCCATGAAAAGAGTATGGAACTAGATCGCCCCTAAGGTCTCAGCAATTCCAAGAGTCTATGGCAGTTTTTACATGATAAATAGTCCAAGAAACACAGGTGTTTCTCTTTTCTGGAATGTAAGCTCCGTAAAGGAAGGCATTTCTGTAGGTTTCCTTTTTTGCTATTATAGCCCCAGTGCCTAGAGCAAAAGTATAGCTCATGGGCCAGATCTGACCCACAGCCTGATTTTGTAAATAAAGTTTTATTGACAAATAGCCATTTGTTCATTTACATCTTGTGTACAGCTGCTTTCACTCTATCATAGCAGAGTTGAATCACCATGACTGATAACATAGCCCACGTGTGTTGTTCTTCTTCCTACACAACAATACTATACACATAGCAGTTCTAGTACAACTCTTTTTGGGTCCCCTGACCAGATTTCAATGTGTGTGTGTTTGTGTGTGTGAGAGAAAGAGAGAGAGAGAGAGAGGGAAAGAGGTCATATTCATGACACCAAGCAATTCTCAAACACCAGCAGAGTGTCTAAGAGCTCAATTCGATTGTGATGCTATCCGCCCAGAGACAGCCCCAGATTCCCAGGTTGAGGGCTTTGTCCTACAAGACTGCCCTCAATCCCCTACTCCAGATGATGGTCACACCCCAGGCAGTTTACCTGTGATTCTGAGTGGAGGTCCCGATCACCTCCCCCTTAGGGTCCATTAATTTCCTAGAGTGGCTCAAAGAACTCAGAAAAACACTTAACCCTTACCAGTTTAATAAAGGATACCATAAATGTTACAAGTTAACAGCCAGATGAAGAGATAACACAGGGCAAGTTCCCAAATAAAGGGGCTTCTACCCTCGTGGAGCTTAGGGACTGGCTCAGGGGCACGTGGAAGCAGCTGGTTCCCCAAGGGTAGAAGGTCTCTCAGACAGAGAAGCAGGATCTAAGAGAACAGAGAGAGGTAAGCTCTTCTCAGGGGTTTTTGTGAAGGCTTCATTGCATAGTCATGATTGACTAAATCATTGGCCAATGGCTGATTCAAGCTCCAGGTCCCACCCTTGGGTGGGGTCCAAAAGTTTTTCATTAACATGACAAGACACCCATTTCACCTTTAAGGCTCTGCAGTGTTTTCAGGAACTGTGGATGCAGACCAAATATACCTGGGAAATACGTATTTCTTTTAACTCATATAGCACTCCACACCCTGGTCTTCAAACATGGATTCCTTACAGCAAAACAATCATGTCTGTCAGAGCGCTTATATCTGCTACAGCATTTATACAAAAGATAGAAGAATAGCAGCAATACAAATAGGCCTGACATTTGGAGAAGACAGGGTGGGGTGGGGACAGATTTAAAGAGATAACTCATTTGTCCTATAAAGTCATTACAAACATTTTTATAATGGTCCAGTTTGTCAACATATCTTATGAGCAGAGTTTCTCCCACCAGAGTGATGTAACTCCGGTTTGCAGGCTGTTATTCAGCTTTGTCAAGGTTCCAAGTGGAGAGGTGGTCTTGGCAAGAGGTGCTATAGCTTTACCTCTCTGGGCATCTGGTATGCTTTTGCTAAGAGATAATATTATTCTCCTGCTCTGAGCCTCTCTCAGAGTATTAATAAAATATTGGATTTCCCTCATCACATAACCCACTTATCCATCCCTTTATCCTCAGCTGTAATTTCTCCTTCTCTCCATTTGTCACTGATCTTTACCCAGACTTTTCCCCCTGTGAAAGGGACATTAGGTTTGGCCACTGGGCTGGTCCAGATGGCTGGCAGCAATACTAGTCTGGCAAGGGCCTCCCCCTCAGCCCACTGCCACTCATGTAAGGTAGGGCTACATAGCTGCAGAACTAGTGGGCTGTCGTGGTCGCTAGACGGCACAGTTGTGCCCACTGTCAGCCCCAACTTGGCCACATGGGGTGAAGGCACAAGCCACCCCATCAGGCCCTTAGAAATTCTGACATAAAGAGTTAAGGGTAAGGTTACAGTTTCTTGCTTAGTAATCTTCCCTGCTTCTGGTAGCCACAGACGCAGCCCTGGCCTGGGACCACTGCATCGGGCAGGAAAAAGGAAGTTGTGGTGATGTGGGGAAGAACTGTATAGGCGCACTAGCGTCTTCCCTCACCTCCTTCTCCAGATCTCCTGGGAAAGCTGAGGAATCTATCCACTGGGGACACCCCCTAGCTCCCCTCATGTTAAGTGTGAGCACACACTCTTGAAGGCATGTAAGCCAGCCCCTCATGCCTTTATCCCCCATTTTGGACAGCAGATGTTTCAGCTGCCCATTCCAATTTTCTATTAAACCATTGTTCTGAGGATGATATGCAACATGGTACGTCCATCTGATGTGAGGTCTCCTGGTCCACTGTTGGACACCATGAGCTGTAAAGTGTGTCCCTTGGTCTGAACAGATGTAAATTGGTGGTCCAAAGTGGCCCAGCACCTTCTGTTCCAATCCTTTAATGGTATTTTGGGCACTGGCGTCTACACCAGGGTATGTAAAGCCCAGCCCAGAATATGGTTAGGACACATTTATAGCCCCTGGGGCTACTGGCATTGGTCCAGTGTAATTCACTGGCCAGCTATGTGTAGGCCTTCACCCCTGGAAATTTTACCCATAGCCCACTGTAGACTTTGTCTCTCATGTTGACAGATGGCACAACCCTTGCTGGCATTCTGTGCCTCAGAGGGTACAAGAGGAATACGTCTAGATTCAGCCCTTCTCTGCATTGCTGCAGCTCCCCCGTGTCCACTCATTTCAGGGGCCTGGTGGCCGCCTCAAGGGGGCACCCCAACAGGTCCACTTGGTGGTTCCAGTCACCTTTGGATCCTGGAAGCTGGCCTTTCTTATGGGCACTAACATGTCCTACTTTAATGTGCCCCTTAAATTCCCATAGTGATATCCACAGGGCTGCCTCCTACATGGGCATTCCTTTAGCAGCCCAGTTTTCCACTGCCCAATTACCTGACCATATGGCCAGGCCATTGGCTACAGCCCACAAATCAGTGAAAATCCAAACATAGAGGCTTTTAGCATTGTTCAATTCTTCTTTCACTGCCAGGAAAACAGCATGCAATTCAACCCACTGAGCTCATTTGTTCTTACCTTCCTCAGCCAGAGTCTTGCCATCCATTGGTCTTAATGCAGCAGCATTCCAAACAGGATATTGTCCATTCATCTTGGAACTTCCATCTGTAAACCAAGCAGCTCTTTGCTGTTCTGCTGAGAGCTGTTCACAGGGCACAGCCCATGGAGCAGTTGGTTCTGGCAGCTCATCATGGGGCTCCAACATCAGTCCTAGAGGAAAAGAAGCTACCTGCTCATGGATACATGTGGGCCTCCTTGCATTCCTCCAGCAGCCTGCTCCTCTATGAACCATTTCCATTTTATTATGGAACACTTCTGGGCCCTGTCTTCCCTATTAGAGCGTTTCTCTGACATCACCCATGTCATTATGGATATCTCAGGTTTCAAGGTTATTTTATGTCTTTCAGTCATGGATGCAGTCCCAATTTATGCCCAACAGCATGCTAATAATTGTCTCTCAGATGGTGTGTACAGGGCAGCAAAATCTGGGAATTTTCTGGCCACAAATCCCGATAGTTGCTGTTGGGAGGCACACATGGGCTTTTGCCACAAGCTCCAGTCTGCCTGGGTCCAGGAGACAGACACTTCCAAAATCTTGTCTTAGTGGGGGTCATAAAGGCCCAAAGGCATTGAGAGAGTGACTTCCTTTTGTAATTCAGAAATGGCATGATTTTGTTCAGGTCCCCACTCAAATATAGCTTACAATACTCCCAGGTGTGGAATATGCACCCTCCAAAATCCAAATAAACCAACCACATGCTGGGCTTCTTGTTCAGATCTAGGGGAGGGTGTTGACAGCAGTTTATTCTTAGTCACTTATGAAATAGCCCAGGTGGCTCCTGCCCGTGTCTCACTGTGTGAGCAGCCCTTGGACCTTTGCTGGTTCATTAACCAGCTCCTGTTGGTCATATGTGTCACTATTGTGTTCACATCAGTGCTAGCCTGCTCTTCTGTTTCCGATGTTATCACAATGTCATCAATATAGTCTATTATTACACTTGAGATCTGTATTAAGTCCACATCCCTCCTGACAAGTTGTGACAATAAGCTGGTGAGTTCAGATAATCCTGTGGCAGCCCAGTAAATGTAAACTGGGATTCTTCCCACATGAAGGCAAACTGGGATTGGCTCTTCTCAGAGATTGAGAAAGAGAAGAAAGCATTTGTAAGATCCATCACTGAGTACCAGCCACCTTCAGTCTGCTGCATTTTCTGTATGGTTGAGATCATGTCTGGAACTGCCGAGGCTATGGGTGGGGGAACTTTATTTAAGCCTCAGTAGTCTACTGTTAGTGTCCATGAACCATCTACCTTTTTCACAGGCCACACAGGACTATTATACAGTGAATTTGTGGGCACCAGCCCTCCACCTTCTAGCATGTCACTAATTAAAGTAGTGATCTCCTTTTGTCCACCAGGTATTCTGTATTGCTTCTCCCATATGGGTTCTGGCAGTTCCAGCGGTTCCCATTTAGCATGCCCAGTTAAAACAGGCCTGAGGGCAGGCTTACATGCCTTTTGTTTTACAGTACTGGATAGGGGAAGCAATCCCTCTTCAGACATAATATCCCTCTCAATAATACATTCAGGTAAAGGAGACACAACCACCTCACACAAAATCTGTTCAAATACCCCAATTTTCATTCAAACTTTCACCTTAATCCCATCAACTGTTGTTATCTCCATATTATCCCAATCTAACCTGAGGCCCTGTGGGTAAAATTGCAATATTTCCAAAATCTCTCCCTTGGCCTGTGCATCTCCATATCAGTAGGTGTTTCCAAGGGGTGGAGAGAAGTAGTGCATCTCTATATCAATAGGTAATTACAAGGGGGAGCTAGGGCATATCTGGACCGGAGAGGTTGGGTGGCATCCTTATTCTACAGCCAGGTCAAGAGAGACACAGGTGAGCAGAATTTGACGGTTACTTATAAGCAATAAATGAGTTTGTGCCATTTTATTTCTCCCTTTGACTGATTTCAGTTTCAAAGGTGATTTGCCCCAGGCTGGGTACAGATTCTCCACCTCAACCCTCCCCGAGAGGTACAGCCCTTGTTAAGACTTCACCAACAGGTTTTGGGATTACAGTGCATTGGGCTCCTGTATCAAGGAGTCCCAGGTAAGCTTCTTCTCCTCTTGCTGGTCATTTTACCCATATATGTGCCAATGGCCTCTGGTCCCTGGCTGGGAGTGTGGCCAGAAGACCCTGGCCCTTTTCTCAATCTTTAACTTGATTAACATGCCTGACCACTGCCCCAGGGGATTCCTGGTCAGGTTTCTCATTGTAAACTTGGACTCCAGGCTTTTCAAATTCCTCCAAGCTGGGGGAAATAGGGCAGACTTATTTGGGCCTCTGTAATATCAGGGGAACAACAGAGGGTCCCAGAGCAGGCTAGCGCTGATGTGAACACAATAGTGACACATGTGACCAACACCTCTGTTTCAACCCCATCAATTCCACTTTGTCTCATTTTTCAATAACCGTCTGAAGACTTCCACTCCATTGAAACAAGTCCCTTGACTCTCCACTTCGTCCCGCCCCACTTTCTTAATTACTTTAATGTTGTTGGTGTCAGTAAGACCCATGCAGGGAAACTAAGACAACAAATCTGATAAGGCTTCTTGAACTGTTCGATTTTGTAGCAGTAAAGTTACATGGGGTGCCCACCTAACAGGGGCCCCCTTAATCTCAACATTTCCCATAATCTGTGGAACAGGCATATTCAGTGGGTAACTATCCCGGTCATCATAAAGCCAGTCCCACATGGCCTGCATTGGAAGCATACTGGCTGCTTCATCTGGGGTGTTGCATTTGGCGTTTATAGTGGGAGTTGGGCAGTCCTCCTCCGCATGATAAACAGACCTCATAGTGGCTTTTATCCAGTCCACCAGGCTGGTTGTTCCCTCAGGAATAGCCTCCCGTGTGTCTAGATCATGCACAGCCATCTGTGATGGTTCAGTAGTGAGCTGTGGGTCCTGCATTAGCCCCAACACGCTCTTCCACTCTGAAGCATTCGAAAACAAAGACACAGCCCCCAAACTGGTTACTCTCACAGTCTGCTCTAGTACAGGTTTTTCAGGAAGCTGGTAATACCAATCCACAAAATGAGCCAGTTCCTTTAAACTATATTCCCTGGTTTCAGTCATTTCCTAGTTTTCACCTTCCCCCAACATTAACTATCTTCTTGGTAACCAGAGGTTTTAGAAATACTTCCATTGCTCTGACATAATTTCTCCCTTTCTAGGTGGCCTTGAGGCTAATGGTTGAAGCTCAGATTGACCTAAATCCAAGTTTGGTTCAGCATGAAGCCCTGACCCAGTGCTTTCTTTCATTTTCATTTGGACTATTACAGATAACAATAACCAGGGAATGGTATATTTACCCTGCTTCTTATTAGTTTGCATTTCCTTACATATCCAATGAGCCAACTCCTTTGGAGTTGGGTCCATTGCCATTTCTAAATTTCACTGGTAACTTTTTTACCTTTAGGACCTGATTGTGGCACAGCTGCTATTTCATACCATGGGAGACCGGGTAGCCATCCAGGCCTCAAAGGTTCCACATCGCCTGCCCTTTCATTCTTTCTCTTCAAAAGTCACATAGTTCCATGAGCCTGGGCCAGGCTCCAAATCCCACTTCTGGCACCAAATGTGGTTTTCCTTCTTCAAACCTAATAATACACACATCGCAGTAGTAGTACAGCTCCTTTCAGTTTCCTGGACCTGATTCCAGTGTGTGAGTGTGGAGGGAGGAGGGTCGTCCCACAGACAGCACCAAGCAATTCTTGAACACCAGCAGGGTGTCCAAGAGCTCAATTCAGTTCTGATGCTGTCTGCCCAGAGGTAGCACCAGATTCCCCAGGTTAAGGGCTCCATCCTACAAGACTGCCCTCCAACGCCCCACTCCAGGCCCCAGTCAAAGCCCCAAGCAGCCACCTGTGCTTCTGACCAACCAGCTACAGATTGGAGGCTCCTACCAGTTCCCTCTTAGGTTCCATTAATTTGCTAGAGTGGCTCACAGAACTCAGGGAAACACTTATGTTTACCACTTTAATAAAGGATACAAGTTAACAGCCAGATGAAGAGATACATAGGGCAAGTTCCCAAATAAAGGCACTTCTATCTTCATGGAGCTTGGGGCCTGGCTCAGTGGCATGTGGAGGCTTTCTTGTTCCCAAGCACAGAAGATCTCTCTGATAGACAAGCAGGATGCAAGAGAGTGATATGCTCTTCTCAGGGTTTTTTGTGAGGGCTTCATTACAGTCATGACTGGCTAAAACATTGGCCATTGGCTGATTTAAGCTCCAGCTCCTGCCCCTGTGTGGGGTCCAAAAGTTTCTCATTAACATGACAAGATACCCATTTCACGTTTAAGGCTCTCCAGTGTTTTCAGGAACTGTGGATAAAGATTAAATATATCTGGGAAATATGTATTTGGCCAACTGAATAACCAAATATGTATTTCTTATAAGTCATTATATCACACCATGAAACCTGCTATATTTACTGTCTGGCCTTTTCTGGAAAAAGCATGATCATCTCGGATCTAGAATATTGTCTATATAACAGTAGATGCTCAATAAACGTTTAGTGAATGAATGAGCCATTTTCCCTATCGGTGTCACAGAAGTGCAAAGACCTTAGCTTAGAATATAGAAGTATAGAGGACATGGGTATGTAATTCAGAGCTAGACAGATCTGGTTCTATCATCTACAAGTAGTGTTACCTTCAGGCATATTATTTGGCTTCTCTACATTTCATATGCCTCATTTATAAAACAGCAAAAATACTAAACATTTATGGTGAAAGACTGAATCACGTACTTCAAAGAAAGCACAGAGCCTGGCTCATATAACTATGAATACATGTTACCTAGTGATTAATAGCTGAGAAGTCTTTGATGTGAGAGGTTCAAACATGACTGATTTGGGCCCTATAGAACAGAGTTGGCAGTCAGCAGCCCTGAGCTCTCCACAGAAGGAGGGGAAAGGGCAAGTTCAGAGATGACTGTTAGGCAGATCAACATTTGAACTTGTAGAAAACTACCAGTCAGCCCATTTAAATATGATGTTATTTAAGATGGCAAATGAATAGGCAAGATTTAATTAGCTCATAGGTTTTCAGGTGTTTTTCCAATAGTGAAAAACAATGATCCACCCATAATCTCTCACATGTTCCCCTGATGACCAATTGTATACAAACTGGCTGGAGTCAGGGCTGAGCAGCCTGAGCCATGGGAACCCAGGGGAGTTGCTGGGTCCCAGAGGGACTGACCTTGGCCCCTCTTTACTAGTTCGCAATAGAGTTCTCAAAGAGGGAAGTATTTTCTCATACAGTGCAAGCGTGGCCCCTTTTGTGTTGTAGATGGTGGTATTTCGCATACTTTCTTTTTTTTCTGGAAGGAGCTCTTAACATACTGTAGGAGTTCTGGCAGTCTCCAAGCTCTCCAATTCCCCAGCTTAAGCCAGAAGCAAAATAATCACTGGCAGGTATAAATCCACACTAGCAGGAGGCTGAGTCAGAAACATGTTGTAACCAGGACTGAAAATGCCCATGCCAATAACTTCCTCACGTGCTTGCTTCTAACGTATCAGTGCATTGATTTTCTTCACCCATGTTGGGAGAAATGTAGCAATTTCTGGAACTCTTTGGGACTCTGCTGACAAGTGCAAGTTTATATGTGAGAACAGCTCCTCTCCTTCATCATGGACTTCAAGCCTCAAGTCCCAGCTCTCAAATCACAGCTCTCATTAAAAACTTCTCATCTCCCTCATATAGAATTCTAGTACAGGCATCTCCAGGGTCTGAGAATCATCTGCATTTGTTCCAAGGAATGCAAGTTTAAGAAAAAGGAAAACCGAAGACATACAATCCAGATTTTTATTTCTTCATGTTTTAACTTCTTATATGTCAGGACACTGCAACCCACACTCCTGGGAGTCATTTACTGCCTCTCTGCAGAGACAAACACTAAGAGTTGTTATCTCCAATGCTCTCTTCTTGGCCACTTCCCTCTGACCTTCAAGCACAAACGTCAACTGTCAGCTGATAACTAGACTGCCATCTGCCACCAGGCACATGCCAAAATAGCCACACATTTTGTGTGTCCCACTGGTAACTCAAACATATTACTACATCCTTTCAGAGAGCACAACATGTCTAAAATGTTCCTATTAGCACCCATAGACCAATTCCAAAACATAGGAGGACCCTTAAAGGGTAGAACTGGACAGCTAATGGGAGAGTAATAGGAGCTTTGAGTGAGAAAACCTGTAGGAGCTCCAGATCCCACACTCATGCACAGACTCATAATCCATCTCATTCTGATTCTTGCCATCCTCACATAGCTCACACTCCTTTTTCTCAAGCAATTAAAATTTGAGATGGCTTACATCCAACATGACCGCGACCTAACCAAAAACATAGGTGCCCTCCAGTCCAGCAAGTCCCTCCAATCCACAAATTGTTCATTGAAAAAATAAACAAATCCCCAATTCCCCTGCAACGCAATAACAAAGGAGATGATACTTGTCCAGGTGAAGAGAGACAAAAAAAGAAGAGTGGCAAGGACTGGGTCCTTCCCTCTGACACTACTTGCTCTTAGTCACCCATTGAACTGGCCCAGTGTAGACCAGAGTCAAAGTCATCAAGTAACCCTCAACAAGAGGGTGGATTTTCTTCAGGACGTGGGAGGTGCCTATATAAGAAGATGGCTTAGTTACTGAGAGCATATGGATTTGCAAGGTTTTACAGAGGTCTCCTGCAATATTATGTACAAAAGCCTCAAGAAATGAACAGAGCCTTCCGGAGGGAACGCTATGCCTAGGATTCCAGGGCTGAATCCCTCCAGGTAGCTGAGGAGGATCCAGACCCATGAACCTGAAGGCTTGCTAAGCTTAGCGTGACCCAAAACTTAACCAACCTCACCCTCTCAATGCCTCAGTCCAGGCACTGGCCTTGCTTTTGTGCAGTGGAAATCTTCCTCTCTGGATAGCCTCACCCCTCCCTGCCCTCTCTTGGTGTCCTCACCTAAAGCCAAATTGTGGGAACCACAGTTTAGGCTCTCTGCTGGCACCCAGATTATGTCCTGGGGCTCTTCTCTGCTTCCAGGTGTTCCTCTCTTCCTTCTGACTTGGTCCTTTCTATCCCATGCTCACCTCTAACTCTTCTCCCATGTCACCTGGCCAATTCTCTGCTCCTTGCCTTCGGCCAAGTATCTCTCTTCCATTCTTCAGTTGCTCCAGAAATACATCCTCTTCTCAGGTTACCCTGGGCAGGTAAGAAGAGAGGTAGTGTGGTTTCCCTGCTTCACTCCAGCTGCTCTTTTAGACTCCACTCCCAAAACACACCTACCTGGGGAGAAATCCAAAGCAACATAAAAGAACACATAGCAGAGTGGGGAAAGACAAGATGGCTACAAGGGGACAGGCGGCATCTTTCCACCTTCATCTCCCACACAAGCAAGGCTACAGGGGGTCTGGGCCTGGAAACTTAGACCCTCAGGAGGGCAGGGAAGAGATATTCAAGTACCTGGAATACCCTTAGCTTGAAATTCATGCACATTCATTCACCTAGTCAACAAGAGGTCATTACGGAATATAGGTTTTCTGTTCCACATACACCAGCCTTCCATTTTCTTATTCTTTCTCCCTGCTTTTAACTCATATCACTTTATTTTTTATCACCCAAATAAGCCACAGAGTCCTTTCTGGAACAAGAAAGGTCTTAATCACATGTACTCCCATATTTTCTTTATTATGCTTCCATCCATGCAAATAAATGCAAATGTCCCTCAAACAACTAAGAACACACACAAATGAGCAGCTGGCAGTCCAGACGAGTGACACACAGGGACAAGCACAAGACGAGGTGTGTCCACAAATAGCCCCAAATATTCACCCGGGGTAGCCCAGAGGTAAGCATAGTGACATAGACAGGTCTTTTCAGAACACTTGGCAAGAGGCCTCCTGGTGGGGGCTCTCTGGGGGTGAGGGTGACTGGAACAGAGGCGAGGGCTGAGCAGGAAAGGGAGAGGCAGGCAGATGAGAGGGGTCCAGTGGGTATGAGAAATGCTAGTGGTCACAAGCAGGAGTGGGCTGCTTGATTGATATTATATGGCCAGAGGTGTCTGTCCAGATCGGGTTGTCTCTTGCAGGCTGTAAACCTCTGGAGGACAAGACTGGGCCCACAGGGGGCGCACACTGCTCCAAAAGGCACGAAGGGCCAATTGCTGGTGAAGACAAGGGTGGGCAGCTTTGTGCTCATGGGTTTGTTGGCTAGCTAAATGACTTGATTCCGAACTTGCATGTCTTTAAATGCCTGATGAATTGGAGAATACTGTAAAACCCACTTTCCCCAAGCTTTACAGAAACAGAGCTCTTCTCCGGGCTGAAACAGTTTTGGGGCAGCCTCACTGAAAGCCAGAGGTGTGCCACATGAGCTGCCAGCTGCCTCTGCATCCCTACAATTGCCGCGATGAGATTCCCAAAATTTGAAGATCCCATCATACTACACTGTGTTTGCATTGGTGGCTTCCTTGTTAGTCTCCTTCAAGAGCAGAAAAGGCCTGAGCATTATGCATTTTTGCATTTCCAGAGCTTGGAACATCTCGGGCCCTCCAGCAAGCCTGATTGAGGGAATGAGTGAGCGTGAGCCTGAAGTGTAGAGGCCAACCCCGTCTCCACCCCCTAAGAACCAACCCCTCAGGGGCATCCCAGGCAGGTGCTAAGCCCCTAATTAACCAAATTGCAGGACTCCCTACCCCGAGCTCCTGTAGGCATTGTAGTTTGCAATCTCTCGGATAAGCACTATAATAATTCCAGTTTTATGGGTGATAAAGCTGAGGCCCAGAACTGTTACAGATGTTATCTGGGTCGCATTTTTTAGCAGAAGTAACACTAACACTGGTCTTCTTGGCCCCAAAGCCCATGTTCTCACCCACTGGATTAATCCCTATACTTTTATCAGCTGTATGACCCCTGCTTCATCACTAGAGCGCTCAGGATGAAGATCCCTCATCTGTAAAATAAAGATAATAAAACCTACTTAAAATAGTGGTGAGACTTAGATGATGTATATCAAGGAGAAATGGCAGCTATACTTTGCGAGGGATTTACCCTCAAAATTTGAAAGAAACAGGCACATGGAGAGTTTTCTTATCTAAACCAACTTAGGTAAGAAGTCATAGCCATGTAAAATCTCATCCCTAAACAACTAAAATGATCAATTCTTCATTCACTTGCCTTTTCACTCATCTGGCCAATAAATCTCAAGGGCCTTCCCTGTGCCGGTTGGTTCTCAAGGACAGGAAAGCCTAGTGGGGAATCGGGCTTTGAGTCTGAAGGCTTAGACAGCCTCATCGACATCTCTACTGGCTGAGTGAATTTGGATCAGTCATTTAGCCTGCTTGACTCTCAGTTTTCTCATCTATAAAATGGGAATGATAATACCTAACCCTCACAACTGTGAGGTTTGAACAAGATTCATATGCAAAAGGAGGACCAGCTCTAGGCTTTGATACAATGCACCACCTACAACATCGTAGCTACTATTTCCATCAGTGGCCTACTAAGCGTGGCCCAGTGGGAGCAGTACGGCCCAGCTCAAAAGTAGCCACAGCAGTAATTTCAAACTTGGAATTAGCATATTTCTTATCAGGGAGGGAAGAGATATTTCATCACTGATACTGTTTAGAATTGCAAGTGCATGGCAATAATAAAGAAGCAAACTGATTCTTATTCTGTATTATTTTCATTTTAAATTCCCTGTAGGCAAGGCACCCCTCCTGCCTATATGTGAGAAAGACTAATCCCACCACCAGCCCTTGGGAAGTGAGTGACATACACATTTGTGCTACAATATTCAGATGATGATCAGAATTCATTGGCATTGTTATAAACCACATTTATACTAACTCCCTTTGGATTCTGTGCATGAAGTTAATAGGCTTTGTTTGAAAGCAGAAAATACCTTTAGTTAATCCAATAAAAAAAAATCTATGGATTTTTCTATTTTTAAAAATGTGTTTTGAAGTAGAACGTACACGAAGGAAAGCAAACATTTCATATAGCCTGCTGAATTTTCACAAGCACAGATCAATAAGCAGAATATTACCAGCATCCCAGAAGCTTCTTTGTCCCTGCTTCCAGTAGCAACCCCTTTTGGGTTCTTCAATACCTTGGAGATTTATCATGTCATTCCTCTGTCTAAACACTTTGCAAACCTTTCCAATACCCTTAGATGCAAACCAGTCGAAACTCCTTAACATGTTCAAGTTTGTGCTTGAGGATCCAGCCATGCCAAACTTCTCTCTGTTTGCTGAATAAACTATGGGCCCTCTCTCCCTTTTTACTGGCTTTTCAAAAATGAATATAATAGCACTATTGGGATATAATTCATATATTACACAATTCACCCATTTAAAATATATAATTCAGTGTTTTGTGGTATAGTCATAGAATTACACAACTATTACCACAATCAGTTTTAGAATATTCTCATCATCCTAGAAAGGAGCCCACTACTTACTAGTTCTTCTCTACCCCCACTAGAATCAACTTTCTATCTCTGGAGACTTGCCTGTTTGGATATTTCATATAAATGGAACTATATAACATGTGGTCTTTTTTTTTGACTGGCTTCTTTCACTCAACATCATTTTGCAGGTTTATCCATGCTGTATCATCTATCACTACTTCATTCCTTTTTATTACTGAATACTATACCATTGTATCAATATGCCATATTTTATTTATCTAGTCATCAGTTGATTGACATTTGGATTATTTCCACTTTTTAGCTGTTAGGAATAAAGCTGCTATGATCATTAATGAACAAATTTTTATTTGGATGTATGTTTTCATTTCCCTTGGGCATATACCTAAAAGTAGAATATCTGGGTCATATGGTGTCAGTGTTTAATCTTTTAAGGAACTGCCAGACTGCTTTCCTAAGCACTGGTATCATTTTACATTCCCGCCAGCAGTACATGAGCTTCAAGTTCTCCATATGCTCATAATATTTGTTATTATCTGTCTTTTTTATTACAGCCAACCTAGTGAGTGTGAAGTGCTAGCTCATGGTTCTGCTCTGCATTTCTCTGATGATTAATGATGTTAAGCATCTTTTCATGTGCTTTATTGGCCATTTGCTCTTTGGAGAAATGTCTATTCAGATCCTTTGCCCTTTTTAAAATTGAACTGTCTTTTTATTATTGACTTGAAAGAGTTCTTTTTGTATATTCTATATACAAACCCTTCATCAGATATCTGATTTACACATATTTGTATTAAATAGAAAAATTTGGGGAGTGAATACTGTGGCTCTTAATTCAGTGCCAATGTGAGCCCAACATAGAGGATATACACTTAGAAGAGGAAGCAGTGAGGCCAGGAACAGTCAGCATTATATTAAGATGTTCAGAGTAACACCTGGAAGAATGGGTAGACTGTAGGTGGACAAGGAAATCTGCTGCAGTGATGGACATGTTATTATTCACCAATAAACTAAACCTTACCGTTCATTCCCACTCATTCCACAACTGCACACTGAGGATCTAACTTATCAAGAACTCCTCCGGGAAACAAAGAGAAGTAAGAGAGTTCCTCCCCGTCAGGATGTTTCCAGTCCTGTGAGTGAGAAAGACACATAAGCAGACATCAATAATTCAATGTACTAAGTACAATTATAAGTATCATGAAAGCACAGGGAAGGAAAGTTAGTCTTTATCACCTTCGGCTGATTTGTTATATCACGGTAATTTAATCCAGAGTCTTTGTATAGAATTCATGGGATTGTTAGTTTGGATAAGAAAATATTACATCTTTAATTCCTGAAATAGAAATTTAGTATTCTCTTCATTTATGAGGGTAGGGAACAAACCACATACTATTTACAGCAACTATGATGTCATCATAATAAGAATTAGGTATTTATATATTTTATTAAAGTTGTTGTGGGCTTTAAGGTATTATTTATGCTTGTCACCAATTCAAAATCATGGTAGTTACTAGGGAGATTCAAGATGGTGGCGTAAGGGGTGAGACAGAGAACTCCTCCCAAAACCACAGATAGTGTGAAAATATAGTTAATACAACTAACCCTAAAACAGCAACAGGAAAGAAGGCTGAACCAGACTGCATACAGACCTCACAAACAGAGCAGACCTCATAAAACAGGTTAACGAACAAAAGCCTTGATCCAGCAGGACCTGAGCCCTTCCCCCACCCCAGCTCACTGGCGGGAGGAAGAGAAACGGAACAGGAGATGGGGGTGCAAGCCTGGGACTGCTGAACACCTAGCCCTGGACATCTGCTTTGTGAAAAAAGAAATCTACATTGTGTGGTGCTCTGGAGGGTGGGGAGCTGGGACAGGCAGAGTGCTTGAGAGACAGATTACAGTCATTTGTGGAGGATGGGATCCACACCAGGCTGCTCTGAGACAAGGGAAAGGCAGGCGGTCTGACAGGCTTCCTAGCAGCTAGTGGGCTGCTGAAGAGGTGGGGTTTGCATGGAGCTTCCTGTGTTGGAGAAGGGATAGGGGGACAAGGTTGTCTGTGCATGCTCGGCCCAGCAGATTGGAAACCCTGAGGAGTTTCAGGTGCTCTACCCCCTGGAGGCTGCTCAGCTCCGAGGGCCCCCCTGTGATACGCAGCCCGCCGAGCCTTCCTCCAGGCCTGACAGCACCAGCTCGCAAACCGGCAGTCACTGCTCTGGCATCAGGCCAGCCAGAAAGAGGCCCCACCTACAACAGCTAGAGATGCAAAGCACAGAGGCTTACACCTGTGTGCTCGGCCCACTGGCTCTGATATGGGAGACAGGCATGGCAGATGGGAATCAGGAAACAGATCTTTCCTCCCACCAGGCACCAGCCCCACTCAGCTACGACCCCCAATCTCACTCTAGGGGATGAGCAGCTCCAGAGACTGGAGCTCCTGGGCACTAGAGGCACCACACAGAAATATGAAAAGTCAAAAGAACATGGTTCAGACCGAAATCTCACAAACCCCAGAAAAGAGCCAAATGAAACTGAACTCACCAATCTTCCCAAAAGAGAGTTCAAAATAAAAATCATAAACATGCTTATGGAGGTACAGAAAAATATTCAGGAACTCAGGAACGAATTTAAGATGGATATTCAATCATTAAAAATTCCTTCTTTGAAATGAAACATACAATGGAGGGATTTAAAAGCAGATTAGATGTAGCAAAAAAGATGGTAAACAGAACAGAAATTAGAGAAGAGGAATACAAAGAAGCTGAGGCACAGAGAGAAAAAAGAAGCTCTAAGAATGAAAGAATATTGAGAGAACTGTGTGACAAATCCAAACAGAACAATATTTGCATTATAGGGATACCAGAAGAAGAAAAGAGAGAAAAAGGGATAGAAAGTGTCATTGAGTAGGTAAGTGCTGAAAACTTCCCCAATCTGGGGAAGGAGATAGTCTCTCAAACCATGGAGATGCACAGATCTCCCAACACAAGGTACCCAAGGAAGACAACATCAAGACATATGACAATTAAAATGACAAAGATCAAGGATAAAGACAGACTTTTAAAAGCAGCTAGAAAGAGAAAAAAGATCACATACAAACGAAAACCCATCAGGCTATCATCAGATTTCTCAACAGAAACTTACAGGCCAGAAGGGAGTGGCATGATCTATTTAATGCAATGAAGCAGAAGGGCTTCAAACCAAGAATACCCTACCCGGCAAGGTTATCATTTAAATTTGAAGGAGGGATTAAACAATTTTCAGATAAGCAAAAGCTGAGAGAATTTACTTCCCACAAACCACCTCTACAGTGTATTTTGGAGGGACTCCTATAGATGGAAGTATTCCAAAGAATAAATAGATGTGACCCAAGGGACAAAGAATACAGAAAATGATTCATAACATACAAAGAATGGAGGAGGAAGAAAAAGGAGGAAAAATAGGTTGTGTTTGTAATAGCATATTAAGTGAGTTAAATTAGACTGTTAGGTAGTAAGGGAATTACCCTTGAACATTTTGTAGCCATGAATCTAAAGCCTGCAATGGCAATAAGTACATACCTATCAATAATCACCCTAAATGTAAATGGTCTGAATGTACCAATCAAAAGATGTAGAGTCATTGAATGAATAAAAAAACAAGACCCATCTATATGCTCCCTACAAGAGACTCACTTCAAACCCAAAGACATATACAGACTGAAAGTAAAGGGATGGAAAAAGATATTTCATGCAACTAATAGGGAGAAAAAAGCAGGAGTTGCAGTACTTTTTTCACACAAAATAGACTTCAAAACAAAGAAAGTCACAAGAGACAAAGAAGGACATTACATAATGATAAAGGGGTCAGTCCAACAAGAGGATATAACTATTATAAATATCTATGCACCCACACAGGATCACCTACATATGTGAAACAAATACTAACAGAATTAAAGGGGGATATAGAATGCAATGCATTCATTTTGGGAGACATCAACACACCACTCACTCCAAAGGACAGATCAGCCAGACAGAAAACAAAGAGACAGAGGCACTGAACAACATATTAGACCAGATGGACCTAACGGACATCTACAGAACACTCCATCCAAAAGCAACAGGATACATATTCTTCTCAAGTGCACATGGAACATTTTCAAGAATAGATCATATACTAGGCCACAAAAAAGAGCCTCAATAAATTAAAAAAGATTGAAATTGTACCAACCAGGTTCTCAGATCACAAAGGTATGAAACTAGAAATATATTACACAAAGAAAATGAAAAAGCCCACAAACACATGGAGGCTTAATAACATGCTCCTAAATAATCAATGGATCAATAACCAAACAAAAGCAGTGATTAATCAATATATGGAGACAAATGACAACAATAATTTAACACCACAAAATCTGTGGGATGCAGCGAAGGCCATGCTAAGAGGAAAATACATTGAAATATGGGCCTACCACAGGAAAGAAGAACAAATCCCAAATGAACAGTCTAAACTCACAATTAATGAAACTAGAAAAGGAAGAACAAATGAGGCCCAAAGTCAGTAGAAGGAAGGACATAATAAAGATTAAAGCAGAAATAAATAAAATTGAGAAGAATGAAGTAATAGAATCAATGAAAGCAGGAGCTCGTTCTTCAAGGAAATAAACAAAATAGATAAACCCTTAGCCAGACTTATCAAGAAAAAAAGAGAGTCTACACACATAAACAGAATCAGAAATGAGAAAGGAAAAATCACTACAGATACTAGAGAAATATAAAGAATTATGAGAAAATAATATGAAAAATTATATGGTAAGAAACTTGATAACCTAGAAGAAATGAACAACTTTCTAGGAAAATACAACCTTCCAGGGCTGACCCAGGAAGAAACAGAAAATCTGAACAGACCATTTACCAGCAAAGAAATTGAACTGGTAATCAAAAAACTACCTAAGAACAAAACACCTGGACCAGATGGTTTCACTGCTGAATTTTATCAAACATTTAGTGAAGACCGAATACCCATCCTCCTTAAAGTTTTCCAAAAAGTAGAAGAGGAGGGAATACTCCCAAACTCACTCTATGAGGCCTACACCACTCTAATACCAAACCAGGCAAAGACAACACAAAAAAAGAAAATTACAGGCCAATATCCTTGATGAATGTAGATGTAAAAATACTCAACAAAATATTAGCAAACTGAATTCAAAAATACATCAAGAGGATCATACACCATGATCAAGTGGGATTCATCCCAAGGATGCAAGGATGGTACAACATTCGAAAATCCATCAACATCATCCACCACATCAACAAAAAGAATAACAAAAACCACATGATCATCTCCATAGATGCTGAAAAAGCATTAGACAAAATTCAGCATCCATTCCTGATTAAAACTCTCAACAAAATGGGTATAGAGGGCAAGTACCTCAACATCGCAAAGGCTATATATGAAAAACCTACAGCTAACATCATACTTAACAGTGAGAAGCTGAAAGCTTTTCATCTAAGACTGGGAACAAGACTGGGATGCCCACTCTCCCCACTGTTATTAATATAGTACTGGAGGTCCTAGCCACAGCAATCAGACAAAACAAAGACATACAAGGCATTCAGATTGGTAAAGAAATCAAATTGTCACTATTTGCAGATGACATCATATTGTACATAAAAAACCCTAAAGACTCCACTGCCAAACTACTAGAACTAATATGTGAATTCAGCAAAGTTTCAGGATACAAAATTAACACACAGAAATCTGTTACTTTCCTATACACTAACGATGAGCTAACAGAAAGAGAAATCAGGAAAACAATTCCATTCACAATTGCATCAAAAAGAATAAAATACCTAGAAATAAACTTAACAAAGGAAGTGAAAGACCTGTACTCTGAAAACTACAAGACACTTCTAAGAGAAATTAAAGAGGACACTAACAAATGGAAATGCATCCCATGCTCTTGGCTAGGAAGAATAAATATTGTCAAAATGGCTATACTACCTAAAGCAATCTATAGATTCAACACAATCCCTATCAAACTACCAACAGCTTTCTTCAATGAACTGGAACAAATAGTTCTAAAATTCATATGGAACCACAAAAGACCCCAAATAGCCAAAGCAATCCTGAGAAGGAGGAATAAAATGGGGAATTATGCTCCCAGACTTCAAGTTCTACTACAAAGTTTCAGTAATCAAGACAATTTGGTATTGGCACAAAAACAGACCCACAGACCAGTGGAACAGAATAGAAAATTCAAACATTAACCCAAACATATACGGTCAATTAATATTTGATAAAGGAGCCTTGGATATACAATGGGGAGATGACAGCCTCTTCAGCAGCTGGTGTTGGCAAAACTGGACAGCTACATGTAGGAGAATGAAACTGGACTACTGTCTAACCCCATACACAAACGTCAACTCAAAATGGATCAAAGACCTGAATGTAAGTCATGAAACCATAAAACTCTTAGAAAAAAACATAGGCAAAAATCTCTTGGACATAAACATGAGCAACTTCTTCATGAGCATATCTCCCCGGGCAAGGGAAACAAAAGCAAAAATGAACAAGTGGGACTATATCAAGCTGAAAAGCTTCTGTACAGCAAAGGACACCATCAGTAGAACAAAAAGACATCCTACAGTATGGGAGAATATATTCATAAAAAACGTATCTGATAAAGGGTTGACATCCAAAATATATAAAGAACTCATGCACCTTAACAAACAGAAAGCAAATAATCCAATTAAGAAATGGGCAGAGGACTTGAATAGACACTTCTCTAAAGAAGAAATTCAGATGGCCAACAGGCACATGAGAAGATGCTCCACATCGCTAATCATCAGAGAAATGCAGATTAAAACCACAATGAGATATCACCTCACACCAGTGAGGATGGCCAACATCCAAAACACAAACAACAACAAATGTTGGCGAGGATGTGGAGAAAGGGGAACCCTCCTCCACTGCTGGTGGGAATGCAAATTAGTTCAACCATTGTGGAAAGCAGTATGGAGGTTCCTCAAAAAACTCAAAAAAGAAATACCATTTGACCCAGGAATTCCACTCCTAGGAATTTACCCTAAGAATGCAGCAGCCCAGTTTGAAAAAGACAGGTACACCCCTATGTTTATCGCAGCACTATTTACAATAGCCAAGAAATGGAAGCAACCTAAGTGTCCATCAGTAGATGAATGGATAAAGAAGATGTGGTACATATACACAATGGAATATTATTCAGCCATAAGAAGAAAACAAATCCTACCACTTGCAACAACATGGATGGAGCTAGAGGGTATTATGCTCAGTGAAATAAGCCAAGCCGAAAAAGACAAGTACCAAATGATTTCACTCATCTGTGGAGTAGAAGAACAAAGAAAAAACTGAAGGAACAAAACAGCAGCAGACTCACAGAACCCAAGAACGGACTAATAGTTACCAAAGGGAAAGGGACTGGGGAGTATAGGTGAGAAGGGAGGGATAAGGGGGAAAAAGGGGCATTACGATTAGCAGATGTAATGTGGGGGGGCACAGGGAGGGCTGTACAAGTCAGAGAAGACAAGTAGTGATTCTATAGCATCTCACTACGCTGATGGACAGTGACTGTAATGGGTTGGTGAGGGGGACGTGATGAAGGGGGTAGTTTAATAACCATAATGTTGTGCATGTAAGTGTAGATTAATGATACTAAAATAAATTATTTAAGAAAACTGAAAATTTAATGAAAGCATAACTAAAAAAAAAAATTTCTAACTGTACTGTCAACGAGTTACTCCTCTAGGACTACCAAGACCTTTTCATGAAGAATAATGAAACCAGCTATGATGACTTCACAAATCATCTCAGATGCCCGCCCTCCCCCAACTCTACAACAACGGCCTCTCTGACCCCAGAATCTGTGCCCCTTTCCAGCAGGAAGTAGCTAGAGAATGAGACTCTATGCCCAGTTCCCCAGAGGCCACTATTAAGAAAAGAAAAAGATGGGAATGAAGGCAAATTCTGGCGTGCTAAGGCACCCATCCTGCGATCAGGAGCCACCATTTTGTTTTGTTTCCCGTGGCCTCCGGGCTTCCCCAGGGCTGGATGGTCGCACTGCCCCTTTGAGGCCTGGTCACCAACATCCAGATGATCACACCACCACCTTAAGGCCCAATCACCAACGTCCCCATAGCAGGATGCACCCAACCCCAACTCCTCAAAAACTCACTTCCTCACCCGCGAGCTGCTGCTCTCTACCCAGAGACAGCCATTTTCATTTTCTCTTTCAGCCATTAAAATCTCTTGTGTGGGTTCGTGCCTCCCTGAGTTATTTTGGGGGAAGGGAGGGTTGCAGTGAGATATCCTTTCAGTACTGGCACAAGAAAAGACCCATAGACCAATGGAACAGACTAGAGAGCCCAGATATAAACCCAAGCATATATGGTCAATTAATATATGATAAAGGAGCCATGGATATACAGTGGGGAAATGACAACCTCTTCAACAGCTGGTGTTGGCAAAACTGGACAGCTACATGTAAGAGAATGAAACTGGATCCTTGTCTTACCCAATACACAAAAATAAACTCAAAATGGATCAAATACCTGAATGTAAGTCATGAAACGATAAAACTCCTAGAAAAAAAACATAGGCAAAAATCTCTTGGACATAAACATGAGCAACTTCTTCATGAATATATCTCCCCAGGCAAGGGAAACAAGCAAAAATGAACAAGTGGGACTATATCAAGCTGAAAAGCTTCTGTACAACAAAGGACACCATCAATAGACCAAAAAGGCATCCTACAGTATGGGAGAATATATTCATAAAAGACATATCCGATAAGGGGTTGACATCCAAATTATATAAAGAGCTCACACACCTCAATAAACGAAAAGCAAATAAACCAATTAAAAAATGGGCAGAGGATCTGAACAGAATCTTCTCCAAAGAAGAAATTCAGATGGCCAACAGGCACATGAAAAGATGCTCCACGTCGCTAATCATCAGAGAAATGCAAATTAAAACCACAATGAGATATCACCTCACAGCAGTTAGGATGTCCACCATCCAAAAGACAAACAACAACAAATGTTGGCGAGGATGTGGAGAAAGGGGAACCCTCCTCCACTGCTGGTGGGAATGCAAATTAGTTCAACCATTGTGGAAAGCAGTATAGATGTTCCTCAAAAAACTCAAAATAGAAATACCATTTGACCCAGGAATTCCACTCCTAGGAATTTACCCTAAAAATGCAGCAGCCCAGTTTGAAAAAGACATATGCACCCCTATGTTTATTGCAGCACTATTCACAATAGCCAAGAAATGGAAGCAACCTAAGTGTCCATCAGTAGATGAATGGATAAAGAAGATGTGGTACATATACACAATGGAATATTATTCAGCCATAAGAAGAAAACAAATCCTACCATTTGCAACAATATGGATGGAGCTAGAGGGTATTATGCTCAGTGAAATAAGCCAGTTGGAGAAAGACAAGTATCAAATTTCACTCATCTGTGGAGTATAAGAACAAAGAAAAACCAGAAGGAACAAAACAGCAGCAGACTCACAGAACCCAAGTATGGAGTAACAGTTACCAAAGGGAAAGGGACTGGGGAGGATGGGTGGCCAGGGAGGGATAAGGGGGAAAAAGGGGTATTACAATTAGCACACATAATGTAGCAGGGGGCGGATATGGGTAAGGCAGTAAAACAGAGAGAAGACAAGATTCTATAGCATCTTACTACGCTGATAGACAGTAGACAGTGAATGTAATGGGGTATGTTGTGGGGACATGATAATAGGGGGAGTCTAGTAACCATAATGTTGCTCATGTAATTGTACATTAACATAGCAAAAAAAAAAAATCATGGTGGTTACTAGACCTACCGCTACCTCTTGTTATTGATTGTGTTAATGAATAAGCAGTATCTTACTATAGCCAAATTTGGTTTATTAAATTTTTATTACTATATTTCAATGTAATTGGTACCTTTTGTAATTATATATATTTTCCTGTATGTATTTATGAACTGAGAAGGGGTTCGTGAGCTTAATCAACTGGCAAAGGGTGGATGGTACAAAGATGTTAAGAAGCCCTGCATTAAATAATTCTTAATTGAGGCTGGAGAGTCTGCTGAGCCTAGAAGCCACAGACAAATGAGCATATAGTTTCAATGGAGTAGTAAATACATAACAGAGGTCTGGATAAGGTCCTGTGAGAGAACAAAGAAGGACTAAATCTTTCTAGAGCATTCAGAGAGGGCTACAGGTGACACTTGAGCTAATTCTTAGATGAATAAGGTTGGAGAGGCGTTTGCTCATCTGGTCCAACCCTGCAGCCGGTCCTGAGTCCCTTTAAGCATTCCATCACATAGAATCCAGCCTCTGCCTGAAATGCTTGAATCTGGAGGCATGTATCCAGAGGTTGGGTAGAGGCAGAAGGAAGAGGAGGAGGAGAACTTGACAGATGGATTCACTCAGCAAAGGGCAGGCCAGTGTTTATGGAGCCAAAGAGAGGCAAGAAGGAAGAGAAGTGAGACCAGCAGGGGCTATGGGGCTGGGCTCCCACAGAAGAAAAGAAAGGCACTAGACTTGAGAAGCAGTGAAAACTGGATTGGACAACTAATACCCTGTGTGAACTTAGACAAATTATTTCACCTTGTGAGCCCCTTTTTTGTCACATGTAAATATGAATTAATACCTGTATTTCAGGGTTGTGGTGGCCAAGCAATAGAGCATATGGAAAAACACTTGCCATAGAGTGAGCAATCAATAACTACCGAAGCCTCTTCCTTTTATTGTGCACCAAGCCAGCCTTGCTACCCTCCTTCCTTAGATAAGAATTTGACCTTGCTTATTCGTTATCCAGGCCCACAAATAATGACTAGATTTATTAATTTCTTTTTATGTGTTGACGTTGTGCTAAACGTTGTACTTTTCATTCTCTCTGCAACCTAAGAAGTCGGAAATCTCTGTTTTACAAATAAAGAAACTGAGACTCAAGGACATTCAGCAATATAATTTGCCTAAGGTGTAATAGCTGGGAAGTGGTAGAATTTAATCCCAAATATGGCTGACATTAAAATCCATGCTCTGCATCGTGGTGCTTCTAGGAAGATAGTTGGAGATCATTCTGTTGGGTCAGCCTTTAATCCTCTTCAATCAACACTTGACCAAAGCTCAGATAGCCATGCTTTAATAAACAATGCCGAGAAACAACAAAATCAACAAAAGCAAAACGATCAGTTGGACAAGTGAAAATCCTTAAAAGGAAGACAATCTAAATAAACACTTACAATAATAACAGCAGTCTCTTGGGCACTGGCAAATATCACCATTATTCCAGAGAGCCAAAGGTGACAACCGCAGCAAGGCTTGAGATCCTGCAGTTCTTCCTCTGGGTTTTGTGACTGAAGTGGCCTACAATCATGGTACTATCTCCCCTCACAATCTGTTCACCCTGACATTAAGCTGTGGAGATCCCAATCCCAGAGGCTAATATTTGGGCGGTGCTTATAGTTCAGTAAAGCATTCTTATTTACAGGGTATCTGCTGACCCAACTCTAGGAGATGTATAAGGCCAGGGTCATTTGTATTTTCAGAACCTGAGGCTCATAGAAACAAGGTGACTTGCCCAAGGTCAACAAGTCAGGACAAATTACCTCTGAAGCCAAAGTCAATCAAAGGGAGAAATAAAGTGGGAGAAGCCTATTTATTGCTTACAAGCAGTCATCCACTTCTGCTCGCCTGTGTCTCTCACAACCTGGCTGCAAAAAGGGACCCTACCCAACCTCTCCCATCCAGTCCAGATTTGCCCTTGCTCCCCCCACTGTTGTAATCACCTGTTGATATGGAGATGCACTAAGGCCAGGTGAGAGATTCTGGAAATAATTGCAATTTTACCCACAGTGATTTAAACCCATCTTCTGATCCCTTTTCCAGGGCTATTTCTACCTCCACTGGTATCTCCATGTCTTGTCCAAATTAGACAGGAGATTGAGGCTCTTTGGTAGAAAACTTGTAGCCTCCAGGGAATTTTGTAGATGTTGGCAACAAGGCTTGAGGATGGGTTCGAAGTCAACAGAAGATAGCATTTATGAAAAAGCAAAAATTCAGCATTTCTTGAAATAACAGCTTTACTGAGACTTGAAAGTCATATACTTATAAATTTACCCTTTTAAAATGTACAACTCAGTATTCAGTATATTTGCAAATTGTGTGACCATGATCACTGATTCCAGAACATTTTCGTCACCATAGAAAGAAGCCCCATAGCCATTGTTATCACCATCCATTCCAGATCCTTTCAACCCCCGGAAACCACTTACCTATTCTTTTTCTATGAATTTACCCCACTTAACATTTCATATAAATACAGTCATTCAGTCTGTGTTGTTTTGTGTCTGGCTTTTTTCACTTACATCCTAATGTTTTCAAGTTTCATTCACATTGTAGTATAAAGCACTATTTCATTGTTTCTGTGGTCAAATAATATTCCACTGTTTGGATATACCACATTTATGTATCCATTTGTCACTTAATGGACTTTTGAGCTGTTTCCACTTTGTGGCTATTATGAACAAAGCTTCTATGAACATTGGGTACAAGTTTTTATTATAACATTTGGTTTTTGTCCTCAGTTCCTGAAATGTCTTCAGAGAGATAAAGATGAAATGGATATTTTGTTATTCATAATGAGGTCCTTTCAACCACACCTGAGTTTATGTTAATGAGGGAACTTTCGGAAAGTCCCTAAGAATGAGGGTGAATGCCAGGGAAACCAATCTTGAGTAGAGGCTTGGAACATTCAGTCCCACATCCCGCACTCTGGGAAGAGGAGAGGGACTGGAGGTTCAACAATGGCCAGTGATTTAATCAATCGTGATTATGTAATGAAACCTCCATGTAAAACCCCAAAAATGGGGTTCAGAGAGCTTCCAAATTAGTGAATATGTGGAGATGCTAGGACAGTAGTGAACTCAAGAGGGCATGGAAGCTGTACACCCATTCCCACATACCTTACCCTATGCATCTCTTCCATCTGGCTGTTCCTAAGCTGTATCCTTTCACAATAAATACAACAGTAAGTAAAATGTTTTCCTGAGTTTTGTGAACCACTCTCACAAATTAATCAAACCTAAGAAGGTCATGGGAACCTGTGATCTATATTGCTGGTTGGTCAGAAGCACAGGTAACAACCTGGATTTGCAATTGGCATCTGAAGTTGGTGGGGGTGAGAGGGAGACATTCTCATTAAGGACTGAACCCTTAACCTGTGGGATCTGATGCTATTTCCAGATAGATGGTATCAAAACTGAGACATTCTGTAACAGCTGGTGTCAGAATTGTTTGGTGTGGGAAATCCTCCCCGCACCCCCCTCCCAATGACACACACACACATTTGGTGACCAGAAATGTGAGAAGTAGTGTGGTGGTAGTATGAGAGTAAGGAAATACACAGAAGGAGTGTGTTTCTCCTTTACATTTTTTTAACTCCATATTTAGATTGTTCATTACTAGTGTATAGAAATATAATTTATTTTTCTATATTAATGTTGTATCCTGAAACCTTGCTGAATTCACTTATTCATTCTAATAATTTTTAGTCGATTCCTAATGATTTTTTATATAAAGATCATGTCCTTTGCAAATATAGTTTTACTTCTTGCTTCCCTATCTGGATGCCTTCTATTTCTTTTTATTGCTCTGGCTGGAACCTCCAGTACAATGTTGAATAGAAGTGGCAAGAGCACTTGTCTTATTCCTGATCTTAGGGGAAAGCTTTCAGTAAGCTGATGTTAACATCAGCTCCCCATTAAGCTGATGTTTTTTGTAGATAGCTTTTATTAGGTTGAAGATGGGTATTTATAGCTATAAATTTCTCTGTAAGCATAGCTTTACTTGCATCCATACATTTTGGCATGTTGTGTTTTCATTTTCATTCATCTCAAAGTATTTTTTAATTTTCTTTGTGAGTTCTTCTTTGATCCATTAAGGTATTTAAAAATTTGTTGTTTAATTTCTATACATTTATGAATTTCTCAGATTTCCTTCCATTATTTTAAATTTTATTCCATTGTCATCAGGGAAAATATTTTGTATAATTTCAATCCTTTAAAATATACCATAGCTTTTTTAATGACCTAACACATGCTGTATTCTGCAGAATATTTCATGTGCACTTGAGAAGAATATGTATTCTGCTCTTGGGTAGAATGTTTTATAACATCTCTTTGGTCTAGTTGATTTAAAGATTGTTCAAGTCTTTTCTTTAATTGTTGATCTGCCTAGTTGCTATATCCATTATTGAAAGTGGGATTTTTAAATTTCTAACACTTATTGTTAAATTGTCTGTTTCTCCCTTCAATTCTGTTAATTTTGCTTTATGTATTTTGGGCCTCTGTTAGGTCAATATATGTTCATAATTATTATGTCTTCCTGATGGATTTAATATTTTGTTATTTGAAATATACTTGTTTGTTTCTAATAGCAATTTTTGTTCAAAGTGTATTTTTCCTGATATTAATATAGTCATTCCAGCTCTTTCTGGGTACTATTTGTATATTATATCTTTTTCGGTTCCTTTTACTTTCAACCTATTTGTCTCTTTAAATGTAAAATTTCTTATAGACAGCATGTAGTTGAATAGAGGTTTTTTATCCATTTTTCCAATCTCTACTTTTTTATTTTTATTTTTAGTCCATTTACATTTAAGTAATTACTGATAAGGTAGGATTTAATTTTTCCTTTTGCTATATTTTCTTTTTTTCCTCATGGAAATTTTTTGTTCTTGTATGCCTTCATTATTGCATTCTTTTATATTAAATAGATATTTTCTACCATAAAACATTCCTTTGCTGTTTCTTTATGTGTACATATACGTGTGTGTGTGTGTGTGTGTGTGTGTGTGTGCGTGTTTTCTTCTTTCTTAGGGTTCGGCCTGTGGATACAAGATCTTAACTTAAAACAACTTAGTTTGGATTAATACCCTGCATTTTTATAGCATATTCCCATTTACATTTTTCATTTAATTCTCAGGAAGGAGACAGCAAGATATCTGGGGTGGAAATCCTTTCTCTATTTTGGCCTGAGGACCTGTTTGGAGCGATGTTATTCATGCATAATGTGTCTTTGGGGGCATTTATAGCCACATGAGAGAGATCCCTTTCTGAATCTCAGAAACAAGCTTTTGTTTAAATATGTTATATTTTCAGGGTGATCAAAACAACTTTGTATAGACTTTCTAGCTTCCAAAGTGCATTCAAATACATCAGTGAGTCTCAAAGTATGATCTGAGATTGTTCAGTATGTCCTGAGATGCTTTCAGGGCATCTTCAAGGACAAAATTATTTTTGCAATAGTACCAAGATGTTATTTTACCTTTTTAGCCCTCATTCCCTTACAAGAGTATAGTAGGATTTTCTAGAGTTTATATAGGATGTGATATCATGACAGATTGAAGGAAGAAGCACATATAAGAATCTCTATTACACCTGGCATTAAAGAGATTTGCAAAACTGTAAAACAATGCCACTCTTCTTGCTAAGTTATTTTTGAGAATATCGTGCTATCTCATGAAATGGGTTGTTTTTATTAACATAAAATGGTTTATTATTGTTAATTTTAAATGAGTTAAATATTTTTGTAATTTCTCAGGTTTAATATATGGTAAATGTCGATAGATTTAACATATTTAAACAAAACTTGTTAAATAAAACATATTTAAACAAATAAAAAATTGGAGGACTCTTGACATTTATTATCTCACTTAACCCTCACATGAGAACTGTGTGGGGACGCAGGATAAGTTCAGTCACTCATTGCTATGGCTCTTTGGATGAAGAAACTGAAGCTGTCAGCCTGGGACTGTAGTTGGAAGGTCCGGGGTTTGATAGGAAGGCAGCGTATGATTCTGAGGCCAAAGCGAAAGCAGTCAACTAGAGTGACACTTTCTAGGAGCTATAAGCTCTTGGTGGCCATCGACACTGTTGACCTCTCCCATGTTCTGGCTTCCCTGACACCATGGTTCCTAGTTTTACAAATGGTTCCCCTTCTCCCACCTCCCCCCTTCAATATTGCTATTACCTAACATTCTATCCTCAACCCTCTTCTAGTCTCACTCTATGGTATTCCTGGAGTACACCCACCTTTATACATAATGATTCCCAAATGTGCCTCTCCAGCTCATATCTGTCTCTTGAATTTTAAAACTAAGTGCTAGATGTGTCCACTTGGATATTCCTCAGATCCTCAGAACTCTAATCACATATATTGTATAGGCACAACACATATTGTACTAGGGACTACCATAGTGAACAAATAAAGTCTCTGTTCTCAAGGAAACAGTAGTCTAGCAGAGATGACCAGTTTGTCCAAACCAACCTCTGTATTCTGGGGTCTGTTATTATTACCACCATCAGCCCAGTTACCCAAGACCTCTCCTTTGTCCCTGTGCCCTCCATCCAGTGAGTCACCAAGTCTAATGCATTCCATTTCTATAATGCCTCTCGAGCTTTCATTTCTCTCCATCACTACTGAACTCCCTAAGATCAGGCTTTCCACATTGGTATTGTGAACTACTGCAAAAATCTCCTAACCACAACTCTCTCAGCCTCCTCTCATCCCCAGCTAATCCATACTTCACACGGCTGCTTGAACGATCATTTTATAACCTCAAATCTATTTTCCTTACTACCGTGCTAAAATTCTTCAATGCCTCTTCTCTGTAAAACAAAATCCAGACTAGTTAGCTCTGCCTTTTAAGGTTCTTCAGGAACGTATCTTTGTCTCATTTTTTTCATTCCTCTGAATGTATCCAAGACATTTCAAGTGGTATTTCTGATAGCAAGAATGCCATGGTAGCAATAGTCACCTGGTCATCCTTCATGACCCTTCTCGAGTATCTTCTCTCTGTTAAATTTTTCGTGACCTTCCCAAGAAGTCTTGATTATTTACCTTTTCGGTATACCACTATTTCTTGCACAGGTCTCTCTTCATTATGATACTTATCACATTGTATCATAATTTTTTATTTTCATAGCTATCTCCTTCTCTAGACAGAACACCTTGATGACAGGAAATGTCTTACTCATCTTGGTATAACCAGTCTTACCCAGTACCTAGCATCAAGTGGATAGTAAATAAATATTTATTGACTTAATGTTGAAGGTCTATAAAATATAGATCACGTTCAACCTTCTTCCCATTTCCTAAATTTAGAATTCCCTTCCCATTTTCCACCCAATCACCCAAGCCAAAAACACAGGTAGCTCTGTTACTATATCCACATTCTTCTTTATCCCCTGTAGCCAGTGAGTCACTGCTCCAACTTATTCTGTTTCTCTAATCTCTCTCCAGTATGTCACCTGCCCTCCATCACCACCTAGAGAAGTCCTCTATCCACTGTGAATACTGCAGCTATAATTTCAACCTCAAAAGTTGGGATATGGAATTTTTTTGTATCACCTCCAGATATGAGACATTCTGAGAAACAGATATAAGTTCTAAAAGTCTGAGATTCTCTAAATGTTTCAGTGATTTCCAGGGACAACAGTAGAGAATATTTGAAATCATAATGCCACTAAGAACTCAGGTTCGGTGGCCTCTTGGCCTTGACTGCAGGTTCTTTTCTATTCTAAAAATCTCAGACCTTAAGCTATTTATCATCTAGGTAACAAAGAACAAATGCACAGACAAGAATAACTAAACATACAATATTGTAAATACCAAATAAGTGAGGCAGTAATTGAGAAGAAAAATACGGAGGAGACAATATGACCTGAGCTGGGATTTAAGGTTATTGCAACAGAGACATGCCAGCTCCCACCTAAAGCTGCCCATGTGGAAACCCCCAACTCTAGTCCCCACTGATGGTCCTGGATCCATGTCCACCAGCCAAGTTGACTGCTCAGAGAAAGTTGATACAAGAGGGGTTCATCCTTTTGCACCCTGATATGTATGGCACAGACTAGCATAAAAAGTTGTACTGTGTCCATCATATTCCTTTCTGGAGTTTGAAATTGGGAAACCAAAATGGGAGATCTGGCAGCACAGGAGGGTGCAAAAGTCTTGCCTTGCAGCAAGTGGGGCTGGAGAGTCTCAGGCAAGCCAAGACCAGGTGAAAGCCAAAGTCGGGAGAAAACAGAAACCCGTTGATGGACAAGCTGCTCAGAAGAGGAGGCAACACCCAGTATAAGTAGTGACAGCATAAGACAAGGAGAAATAGCACAACTGAAATAAGAAAGGTGGAGCAGCCCATCCGTGAATCCACTTCGGAACTTGATGTCTCACGGGCTCTGTCTACATCTACATGTAGCCTTTCCTTAACCTTCTTTACCTGGTGATTGTTTGAATGCTGTTCCTTGCAACCTGAGAGTTAAGCTTCAACCAGGCAGAGCAGAGGGGAAGATAAACCCAGGAGCCCAGGTCAGCATGCATGGAGGCATGAAGGTTGAATTTCTCATGGACTACTCAGGGAAGGGAGTTCTTTTCTTTAGGAGATAAAAGTGTTTGGAACACCTTACATTTTTAAGTGAGTCAAATTAGTATTGTAAGTGCCTGAGTGAAAGAACGTGTGTGGGGTAAGGTCAGAAAGTACACAACTGAACAGCAGGACCTAGACTTTAGACTTGATACCATGGACAATAGGAAATCATGGCATTTTGCAACAGGAAAGCAATAACATCAATATGATATTTGCAAAATCGTGAGTGTTTGGAAGACATTCCATTTCCCAACATTGACGCAGGCTTGTCCCAGCCCTGCAATGATGGGCTGAACTCCTATAGGTAACTAACCAATGGCTGAGAGCACATGAAAGCAGTCTGTGGTTGGGGGGCTGACCTGCTAGTCAGGGTAGCCTGAGGGAGGCTTTCACACAGACAGCCTACAGGCTGGGAAGGACAGCCTGGCATGCACGTGTGAGAAATGTCCCTCATCTTTCTCACTGATTGGCAATAGCTTCAAGGTCAGGGAATGTCACCTCCACAGGCAAATCCATGTATAATCGGTTCTAAATGCACCCATTATGACAGGGGCTGTCAGGTGCCCTACGGACTTCCATGTGGACCCCAATGACAACCATGTCCTCACACACTCAGCCAGGCATTGCTGCAACTGTCTGTTACACCACATGTCCACATGGACGCAGATCTCAGCCATTCTTTACATGTCTCCCTAAAATTCACTCTAACATTAATGAACAGTGGAGAATCTCCTGACAGCGTCATGAGGGAGTTCACATTCCACAATCCACAGCAAAGAACCAGGTAGGCTCTGTATGCTCTGTAAAGGTCGCCTTCCCTGGACAGCTCCCAGGGCTGGTCTCCAGGATCCCCTTTCTCCGTCACAGATTGCTCCTGCTCTGTTATGCAAAGTAATTCTGCTCTGCCTTAGCGGCCATGCCTAAGTGTGCATACCCAAAACCCAAATGCAGCTTAAATAAATAAACTGGATCCCATACAATTTATAGAACCCACCCTCCTTAAGATGGCATCGAGGTTAGAACTAAAGTATTTTGTAGTCAGTGCATTCACATAGCAATAAGCACATGGATTAGTATCTTCCAGCGTGGCCCCCTCTGTTTCCTCGGCCCTACCACTCTGCTCTCTGGTTTCCTGCTTCCAGAGGTGCCTCAGCCTGGGTGAATCCCGTCTTCCTCCCAGCTCTCAGTTTAGACTCTGCATGAGAGTAAATTAGAAGAACAGTGGGGGGTGAGGAAGCCAGCTATATAAACCCAGGCTTTGGGGTGGTGGTGGAATGGGGGTGGGAGGAAGAGGAAGGGTGAGGGGACAAGGGCCCAGGGGGGCAGGGTTCCGATGGCAGGGAGAGTGAGGTGTGGGGCTGCACCCGCGGCACTGGCTGCCCCTTCCAGCCGACACGATGCTGCTGGGATGCAGAGCGCTGAGGAGAAACGGCTTTGTGTCTGCCGCCGCCCACGCTCTGACTGCAGTAAGGCTCACCCCGGCCCGCAATGACTTTCTGATGAGCGGCTGCAGCATTCTGCAGGGGCCAACAGTCTTAGGGAAGAGATGAGCTCAGCAGAAAGGACACGCTGCTTTCCCATGAGCTCTTCTCTCAGCTGCTTTCTCTTTAAAGTATATTTTCTGGATGCTGTTTTCATTCTAAGCTACCTATAGCTTCTCAGCAAGAAGGTGGAAAAATCCACCAGCAGTAATAGCCAAGTGGCCAGTTTCTGTGGGAACACCTATGGATATCTACCATACTGGGCAAGAACAGAACAAAGTCGCTTTTATCTCCAGCTTTCCAAAAGCCTTTGTGTGCTTTAGAAGCTGGTTATTATTGCATTATTAAAGCCCCAGTGGGCTGGGGCCAAGGCATGGATACACTAGAGCTGTCCTAGGCAGCTTCAGCTAGTTCAGACTTCCCATCCTGTGACCTAACCTGACTCCTCTCTTGCCACCCATCACATCCCAGGGAAGGGGAGCTGGAGGGAGAGGCCAGGCCCTTATGGAAGGTTCCCTGGGCTTCTCACCAAACTGGTCTGTCCAGTTCCCAGAAATCATTCTCAGTATAATCCATTTTGCCAACACTGTGTTTCTTAAAGCACCAGCAGTGTAAAGTGGGGAAAAAACTGTTGCATAAGGACATATCTGAAACCAGGTTTTCCCAGGTTCCGGCAAGCAGGTTGCTCAGGGGAGGGCCAAGCGCAGAGGTCCAGGTGTGTCTCTGGGGGCTCGGCATGGGGGACAGCCTGGGGCAGAGTTTGCTGAGGGCAGGTTTGTGCCAGTTTGTTGAGGACTTCTAGTCCCAGAGCTAGCAAGCTTTGTCAAACCCTGAACAAAAGAAGATCAGTGTCACAGCCTCCAACCAGTTCTCTGAGCTCATTCGCTTGTAAATGGAGAGAAACAGCTTTTCCCTACCCCTACTTTCACTGAGGCGAGGAAGCCCAAGAGGCAAGGAGACTTGTCCAAGGTCACTGAGGTGAGGAGGTGTCCTGCTGAGAGGTGCACAGCCTGGATACATGTTGGGCATGCAGGGCCTTTGTCCTCCAGGTCTGTGGGGGCAGATGCCCTTAAACGCAATGGCAGCTTGACGTCAGTGAGTGGGCAGAAAAGCCCCAGGAGGGCACGGACTGTAGTTTTCACTGGGCCTTATGAGGCACTCAACAGGGCTCAGGCAGTCAGGAGCTGCTGCTTCTGGACAAACCCTGAAATGAAAAAGATCAGTGTCACAGCCTCCAACCAGCTCTCTGAGCTCATTCTCTTGTAAATGCACAGAAGCAGTCCCCTTGAGAGGGTGCAGCATGACAGAAGAGCAGAGGACGGCCATGGATGAAGGGCCTGGATGAGGGAACCAGCCGTGGCCAAAATCCAGCCTGCATTCCACTAAGCAGGCCCCGTCCTGGCCAAGTGCTCATCTGTCTGGTCTCATGTCTAGTTTATCCTAGTGTAGAAAAGCTTTGCTCTCTGGCAGCCCCTCCTGTGTATCTCTCTTCTACCTCATTCCTATCTACTAAAGTTTTCAATTTTTAAAAAAGTTTATGTTTTCCAGGTTCACATTTTAAGCTATAACCACCAAACTAGGAGGAGCCCTGCAGACTGAGCTGTATGAAGACAGGCTATTTTTGGGCTGCCTGTCACACCTCTGGACATGGTCTTCCATGATGCATCTGGCTACCTCTGTTCATGTGCCACTTCCTCCAGATAGCCTTCCCAGGCCACTACTGTCTCCCTCACACATCCCACGCATGAGCGAGGTCCGTTACCCATAACATCTTAGGTGAAATCTATGGGAGCTCTCAATACATTGTGAAATGATCTGTTTATAAGTCCATCTTCCCCTTAGATATGCACACTCAAAGATAGCCTCTGACCGTATGTGGCTGTTAAACCCTTGAACTGTGTCTAGTCTGAATGGAGATGTGTTGTAAATGCAATATATATGCCAAATGTGGAATACAGAGTATGAAAAAATAATGTAAAATATCTCATTGAATTACACATGCAGCCTGCAGTGTATGCCTACAGGACAGCACCGTTTAGAGGGTAAGTCATTAGAGGTCAGGGACCTGCCTTACTCATCTTTGTTCCCCCAGACCTAATGCAGATGCACACTGGGTGCTGAGAAAGCAGGTACAGCAATCCAGGTGTCATAGAGGGGCGTCTTCCTGCTGCCTGCCTGTCTGCGTCCCGAGCAGAGGGACTGGGCCCCATCTCTCACCGATCTTGGCAAGAGGCAGATGCAGAAGAAATGTTAAAGAAGAGAGGTAAAAGATCTACCTTAAATATGTAGGGAGAGGATTTTTAAAATTTAATCTTGCTTCAGTTCTGCCTGGGGACTATAGATGTGTACAGAAATGTCAAAGCTAGGAAAGAGCAGAGTAGTTGCCACGCAGAGGCAGGCCCAGAGCAGGAGCTGGGACCGCGGCGAGAGGGAGAGAGCGCTGTGTTCGTTCCCAGGCCAGCCCAGTGGTCTGTAAGATGAGGGGCACACTTCTTGAAAAGTCAGTAATTAGAAAAACCATTGTGGACTATGCAAATGAACACAGGACAAAAGGCATAGAAAACAGAGACTAATACTCACATTAACATCAGTTAATAGCTTAGCCTACTTGTGGATCAATGCGATGTTAATTTCCACTTTTAAAAATCTTTCTACATTTTTTTCTGAATCTGGAAATAAAACTGCCTCATTGCCAAAAACAAAAGTAAGGCCCCAAATCTCATAATTATGTAGAAATGTTTAAGGTGAAAAGTCGGAGTCCTTTGTGATCCCAATCCGAACAGTAACCCCATAACCACTAATAATAGGTTGATGGTCTTCCTTCTAGGCTTTTCCATCATACATTACTTTCTTGGCTTTTGTTTTTTTTTATGTAAATGAGATTATATTCTAAATATCATTGTGCACCTTATTTTTTAAACATCTAGGTATACTGTTGGCATTTTTTCATGGCGGTATATATAGATCTAGCCCATTCTTTTTGTCTGTAGCCGAGTGTTCCACTTGTTTAAATAATCCCCTTATTACTGGACACCAGCAACAAAGACAATTTTTTGGTCTTGCAAACAGGCTGTGTTCCTTCTGTGTTTGCATAGGAACAAAAATAGTTTCATCTGGTCCTAATGAAGATAGTGCAGCTAATCAGTATAGGACCACCCATATTAAAAAAAATAAAGAACAGATTTGGGTGGGAGGTGCAGGGAGGGGATGGTGATGATGATGGTGGATGTTTGGGTTTGGTTTAAGGATTTTTGTAATAATGAAAGAAAAGTCCATTTAGCAAGAATCTCATCTTCTAGCTCTATAATTCTAAAACTGTTACTTTTTAATCTAAAAGCTCAATTTTTGATCAGACTGTGTGAAGTTTAAGAACATTATCTTACCTAGACCCCAGCAGGAACCGTAATTGGATCCATCCTGCAGTCGAGCATGCACTGGGTCAGTTTCCACTTTTTCCTATTGAAGGACTTAGAGGTTCTTTAATTACACAGGTAACTGTGGTTTGAAATTCAAAACAATAGTACATCTTTCATAAATCTCCAAAGAAAAATTTCAACACTAAACAATGCACCAGGGTGTCTCCTCCCCTACAAGTCACATCGAGTTGCCCTCCTCCTGGCTTTGCCTCATACTAAGTGTAGACAAGCCACTAATTTCTCCTAACATGTGAAATGGTGCTGCCTACTTTGGAACATTAGTTCCAGGATTGCAGATAATGTATATAAGGCACAAGAACAAGGAGCATGTGAAAATAATGGCACCTAGTATTATTTTTCAACTGAAACTACTAGGATTAAATAGCAAGTGAAAGAGATAGAAGTAAAATCTAAGGAATGTTAGCAGTCACTTTGCACATTTTTATCGCAGCAACTTTGATGCCTGTTTTCTATGGTGCCAGAAACAAACTTCAGCTAAGGGAGCGCTGTCGGCCAAGTTCTGTGCCAGGGGTATTACATACATTGTCCTATTTAGTTCTCACAACAAATCCACGAGTTAAGTCATCTTTTCCCATTTGATAGATGGAAAAACTGAGACCCATGTTTCATGTTTAAGTGGCTTTCTCACATTTACCAGTCTACTAAGTAGATAAGCTGGTATTCAAATTCAGACCAGTTTGTCCCAAATGTACACTTGCCCAGGTACCAGGCTGCCATCCACTGCACCGGGCTGCCACACGAAGCCTTAAGTTTCTTATCTTCTGCACACCTTTCTTTGATCACTGACCCACTCTGATCACTGTGACAGATTCAGGGCATCCCTCTTGCCCTGCCTGATTCTCTCCTGTCCAGGATTCTATTCAGCTGCGAGTGACAGAGAGTCAGTGCTTCCTGTTTCAACACATCAAAGACAAAATGGGCTCATGCACATGAAATGTTTAAAGGAGGGTGTGGGCTTCAGGCATGGTGTGCTCTGGGCTCAGGTAGTGTCATCAGGCTCCGTCTATCCCCCATGTTCCTCTGGGTTGTGGGACTGGCTTTACTCTCAAAGGGCTCTTTCTTCTAGACAGAAAACTTACAGCCCAAGACCCCAGGGAAAAACAAAAGAGCACCCTTCCTCTCTCCCAGGGTCTACATTGTCTACATATTAAATCTTAGCGAAAATTCACATGCCCATTCCTTAACCAATCACTGAGGTGTGGTATGTCCTCCTGACCAGGCTTCTGTCTCAGACCCAGCCTGCAACTGGGGCATTTGAGGTCAGCCTTACCTGAGTCACAGACATTGTTCCCCATAAAACATAGCATCCTGTAATGAAAGGAAGGGCAAAAGCAGCCCCCAAAAGGCCAGAGCCACAGGCATCATCTGCAGAATTCCTCCTGGTTTTCACTCAGCAACAACTCATAAGCCTGGTCTTTTGCCTGAGAAAAACTCATACTTTGGATACATAGGGATTTCACAATGCTTTCTTTGTTGCATACTTCTCTTGTGTTATTATGTTTCTACAAGGTGTCCGCAAATCCCACCGGATGTGGTGCATCCTGCCCCTTCTTCTGCCTGATTAACAAAATAGTGCTGTCATTTTCCATGCTCTTGGCTGCAGTTTACAGAAAGCTCTAATCCAAATGGCATAAACAATGAAGAAAATGTCATTTCCCACACATAAGGAAGTCCCAGGCAGGGCAGCTCCAGGGCTGTGGCTCAGACACTCCAATTTTCTCTCTGCCATCCTTCATGTGTCAGCTTTGTCCTCTCAAGGCTGCAGGATGGCCACACAGTCCCGGGTACCACACCCAGCTGTAATAGCATCCTGCAGAAGGAAAGACGCTGGCTGCCCTGCATTTTATTTATTTATTTATTTTTATTAAGGTATTATTGGTATACACTCTTATGAAGATTTCACATGAAAAAACAACGTGGTCACTATATTTACCCATATTATCAAGTCCCCACGCATACCCCAATGCAGTCACTGTCCATCAGTGTAGTAAGATGCCACAGATTCACTGTTTGCCTTCTCTGTGCTACACTGTTTTCCCCGTGACCCCCCACACCATCTGTACTAAATAAATACCACTCAATCCACTTCTCCCACCCTCCTCACCTGCCCTCCCACACCCCTCCCCTTTGGTAACCACTAGTTCCTTCTTGGAGTCTCTGAGTCTGCTATTATGTTGTTCCTTCAGTTTTGCTTCGTCGATACACTCCACAAATGAGGGAAATCATTTGGCACTTGTCTTTCTCCACCTGGCTTATTTCAACTGAGCATAATATCCTCCAGCTCCATCCATGTTGTTGCAAATGGTAGGATTTGTTTCTTTCTTATGGCTGAATAGTATTCCATTGTGTATATGTACCACATCTTCTTTATCCATTCATCTACTGATGGACACTTAGATTGCTTCTGTATCTTGGCTATTCTAAAAAGTGCTGCGATAAAATAGGGGTGCATATGTCTTTTTGAATCTGAGAAGTTGTATTCTTTGGGTAAATTTCAAGGAGTGGGATTCCAGGGTCAAATGGTATTTCTATTTTTAGTTTTTTGTGGAACCTCCATATTGTTTTCCACAATGGTTGAACTAGCTTACATTCCCACCAGCAGTGGAGGAGGGTTCCCCTTTCTCTGCATCCTCACCAACATTTGTTGTTCTCAGTCTTTTGGATGGTGGCCATCCTTACTGGTGTGAGGTGATATCTCATTGTGGTTTTAAATTTGCATTTTCCTGATGATTAGTGATGAGGAGCATCTTTTCATGTGCCTGTTGGCCATCTGAATTTCTTCTTTGGAGAACTGTCTCTTCATATCCTCTGCCCATTTTTTAATAGGGTTATTTGCTTTTTAGGTGTTGAGGTGTGTAAGTTCTTTATATATTTTGAATGTTAACCCCTTGTCGGATATGTCATTTACAAATACCTTCTCCCATACTGTAGGATGCCTTTTTGTTCTGTTGATGGTGTCCTTTGCTGTACAGAAACTTTTTAGTTTGACGTAGTTCCATGAGTTCATTTTTGCTTTTGTTTCCCTTGCTTGAGGAGATGCGTTCAGAAAGAAGTTGCTCATGCTTATATTAAGGAGATTTTTGCCTATGTTGTCTTGAAAGAGTTTTATGATTTCATGGCTTATATTCAGGTCCTTCATCCATTTCAAGTTTACTTTTGTGGATGGGGTTAAACAATAATCCAGTTTCATTCTTGTGCATGTAACTGTCCAGTTTTGCCAAGAGCAGCTGTTGAAGAGGCTGTCATTTCCCCATTGTATATCTATGGCTCCTTTATCATATATTAATTGACCATATATGGTTGGGTTTATATCAGGGCTCTGTAGTCTGTTCCATTGGTCTATGGGTCTGTTCTTGTGCCAGTACCAAATTGTCTTGAGTACTGTGGCTTTGTAGTAGAGCTTGAAATTGGGGAGCATAATCCCCCCAGCTTTATTCTTCCTTGTCAGGATTGCTTTGGCTATTCAGAGTCTTTTGTGGTACCATATGAATTTTAGAATGATTTTTTCTAGTTTGTTGAAGAATGCTGTTGGTATTTTGATAGGAATTGCATTGAATCTGTAGATTGCTTTAGGCAGGATGGCCATTTTGACAATATTAATTCTTCCTATACATGAGCATGGGATGTGTTTCCATTTATTGGTATCTTCTTTAATTTCTCTCATGAGTGTCTTGTAGTTTTCAGGGTATAGGTCTTTCACTTCCCTGGTTAGGTTTATTCCTAGGTATTTTAATCTTTTGGATGCAACTGTGAATGGAATTGTTTTCCTGATTTCTCTCTCTGCTAGTTCATTGTTAGTGTATAGGAATGCCACAGATTTCTGCATATTAATTTTGTATCCTGCAACTGCTGAATTCAGATTAGTAGTTTTGGACTGGATTCTTTAGGGTTTTTTATGTACAATATCATGTCATCTGCAAACAGGGACAGTTTAACTTCTTCCTTGGCAATCTGGATGCCTTTTATTTCTTTGTGTTGTATGATTGCCGTGGCTAGGACCTCCAGTTCTATGTTAACTAGAAGTGGGAAGAGTGGGCATCCTTGTCTTGTTCCTGATCTTAAAGGAAAAGCTTTCAGCTTCTCGGTGTTAAGTATAATGTTGGCTGTGGGTTTGTCATATATGGCCTTTATTACACTGAGGTACTTGCCCTCTATACCCATTTTGTTGAGAGTTTTTATCATGAATGGATGTTGAATTTCGTCAAATGCTTTTTCAGCATCTATGGAGATGATCAGGTGGTTTTTGTCCATCTTTTTGTTGATGTAGTGGATGATGTTGATGGATTTTCGAATGTTGTACCATCCATGCATTCCTGGAATAAATCGTACTTGATCATGATGGATGATCTTTTTGATGTATTTTTTAATTCGGTTTGCTAATATTTTGTTGAGTATTTTTGCATCTATGTTCATTAGGGATATTTGTGTGTAATTTTCTTTTTTTGTGGTGTCTTTGACTGGTTTTGGTATTAAAGTGATGCTGGCCTCATAGAATGAGTTTGGAAGTATTCCCTCTTCTTCTACTCTTTGGAAAACTTTAAGGAGGATGAGTATTAGGTCTACACTAAATGTTTGATAAAATTCAGCGGTGAAGCCATCTGGTCCAGGCATTTTGTTCTTAGGTAGGTTTTTGATTTCCAGTTCAATTTTGTTGCTGGTAATTGGTCTGTTCAGATTTTCTGTTTCTTTCTGGGTCAGCTTTGGAAGGTTGTATTTTTCTAGAAAGTTGTCCATTTCTTCTAGGTTATCCAGTTTGTTAGCATATAATTTTTCATAGTATTCTCTAATAATTCTTTGTATTTCTGTGGTGTCTGTAGTGATATTTCCTTTCTCACTTCTGATTCTGTTTATGTGAGTAGACTGTCTTTTTTTCTTAATAAGTCTTGTTAGGGGTTTATCTATTTTGTTTATTTTCTCAAAGAACCAGCTCCTGCTTTCATTGATTCTTTCTATTGTTTTATTCTTCTCGATTTTATTTATTTCTGCTCTAATCCTTATTATGTCCCTAATTCTACTGACTTTGGGCCTCATTTGTTCTTCTTTATCTAGTTTCATTAATTATGAGTTTAGATTGCTCATATGGGATTGTTCTTCTTTCCTGAGGTAGGCCTGCATTGCAGTATACTTTCCTCTTAACACGGCCTTCGCTGCATCCCACAGATTTTGTGGTGTTGAATTATTGTTGTCATTTGTCTCCATATATTGCTTGATCTCTGTTTTTATTTGGTCATTGATCCATTGGTTATTTAGGAGCATGTTGTGAAGCCTCCATGTGTTTGTGGATTTTTCATTTTATTTGCGTAATTTATTTCTAGTTTCATACCTTTGTTGTCTGAGAAACTGGTCAGTACAATTTCAATCTTTTTTAATTTACTGAGGCTCTTTTTGTGGCCTAGTATATGATCTATTCTTGAAAATGTTCCATGTGCACTTGAGAAGAATGTATATTCTGCTGCTTTGGGTGTAGAATTCTGTAGATGTCTGTTAGGTCCATCTGTTCTACTGTGTTGTTCAGTGCCTCTGTCTCCTTACTTATTTTCTGTCTGGTTGATCTGTCCTTCAGAGTGAGTGGAGTGTTGAAGTCTCCTAGAATGAATGCACTGCATTCTATTTCTTCTTTTAATTCTGTTAGTATTTGTTTCACATATGTAGGTGCTCCTGTGTTGGGCGCATAGATATTTATTATGGTTACACCTTCTTGTTGGATTGACCCTTTAATCATTATGTAATGTCCTTCTTTGTCTCTTGGGACTTTCCTTGTTTTGAAATTTATTTTGTCTGATGCAAGTACTACAACTCCTGCTTTTTTCTCCCTGTTAGAGCGTATCATACAAGCACCATGAATTGTAGGTTTGTGCCCCCAGAGCAGTCTGGAGTTAGGTATTCAGCAGTCCCAGGCCTCCACTCCCTCCCTGCTCAGTTTCTCTTCCTCCTGCCAGTGAGCTGGGCTGGGGGAAGGGCTTGGGTCCTGCCGGGTCACAGCTCTGGTATGTTACCCTGACCTGTGAGGTCTGCTCTTTTCTCCAGGTGTATGCAGTCTGGCACAGTCCTCTTTCCTGTTGCTCTTTCAGGATTAGTTGTATTAATTATATTTTTGTATTATATGCGATTTTAGGAGGAAGCCTGTGTCTCACCTGTCATGCTGCCATCTTTAATCCAGAGCTTCCCTATATTTTATTTACCAAAACTGAGTTACCTAAATTACCTGGACTGCACTGTCTAATATATGTGGCCATTGATGGTGACATTTTAATTCATTAGAATTCAACAAAATCCTCAGTCACACTAGCCATATTTCTATCGCCATGGGCACCTCTTTTGGACACCTCCCTAAACCAATCACCAGCAAGAAGAATATAATGACTATGATTGTCAAATAAAATATCAATAGTGGAGCCCATCAGGGATACTTACTGAGCTCCAATTTTGTATCTCAACTTTGCAAGAGGGCTGGGAATGCAAAGATAGGACTGGGTGCTTACCCTCAAGAAACTTACAGTCTTGCAGGGCTGATAGACACACATACAGATAACCACAAAGAAGGCTGATTTTTCTTAAATGCTGGAAGATGAGAACCAGCCAATGGGCTCTGAGTGGTCCAGCAAGGACAGATCACTTCTGGCGGAGGAGACACGGGATGGCCATCCTTACAGCATTTATGTGGCAACAGTGTAGAGGGTGGATTAGAGCTCAGGAGACTGCTGCAATAGTCCACACAAGCAAAAGTGAAGGTTAAGAAGGAATGGAAAACAGGAGACAAAGTTGGGGCACATTGCCTTGAGGAGCCTGAGTTCTACTGAAAGTTAAAAACCAAACTGACTTGGCAAAAATCACAATTTCAGAATATTTTACAGAATTTTTTTAGTTCCTATTGAAACAGTCCATTGGGATAAATTGTAAAGGGACCCCTTTGTGTGGCACCTGAGCCTTCCATGAGAATTTTACCTTCAACTTTCTCCCTCTGGTCACCAGACTGTCCCCCACATTAGCTGTTTTATAGAACATACATATTTGTTATGAGGCTGTCATCCAAATTTAGATTCAAATGTTATGTTTTGTGTAGCAGAGTTATTGGTTTTTAGTGATGTCATTTCAAGGGGTTACAAGGGTTGCTTTTTTGTGGTTGGTCTGACCCATGGATGATGGACTGCAGTGGACAGAAGACACAATTACACTTACCAAGCACCCACTCATCCTCCCTCCCACACGGCCTAGTGCAGCAGGATTCCTCCTCTAGTGGGTGCTGCAGCAGTTACCTCTGCTGGAAGCTGGTGATGAAACGGTAGGCCTTCCTTTGACCGCACATGGGGGACCCTTTGCTTCTCAGCTTGCCCAGACAACACCCCCTCCTGCATCCTTGTGCCACATCCTGTCCGTGCCATAGTGTTGAGAGCTGTAAGTCTTTCTCTTCCATGAACTAGAGACCTCCCCCTCACCATGAAGTCAATGAAGCTTAACCTTCAGGGCCTCTCCTTTGCATTGGCCCCTTCTAAGGCCCTAGGAGGGGTCTTGCCAATGTGTTCACATGGTCCATGTTTTTGTACAATCTGCAAAGGAAAGGATCTTAATTGCAATTGATGAAGAATGCTGCTCCTTTAACTCAGATTCCCACTCCATCACATAACTCTTCAGGTGAGGTGACACTAGAGGGACCCCAGGCATTTTGGGAATCTAGTAAAAGAGAAGGTGAAATGAAGGATACATTTAGTTTCAGGTTATGAGGATATATTTGTGTGGGTCACAGTCACTTTCATGTATAGTTATGTTCATCCCAGAGCAGGAATGGCTTTCTGGAACACTCCAATCACCCACTGTGCTGGCATTCTTATCCCCACCACCTTGCTGCTCAGAGAGAGGGCCTAGGGTCATAGGCAAATGTAAACATCCCCTTCGGCCTCACCACCACATATATCCCTGAGGAGTGGAGGAGAAATAAAGTTTGAAATGTACTGAGCCAGAGATAATATACAGAAAGTCCTCCCAGACATCAGATGGGGAAAGTTGTTTCATAGATGATTCCATTCTCTCAATCATCAGACTGGAAGTCCTTTCTTACAAGGAAGATGCCTGAAACTGAAGTCATACAATTATAAGGAAAAATTAATCCCCTTTTATTGTTGTTACTTTTCATGGCAATTTTGAGAAATAGGAATTAGGAGACCTTATATTTATGGGCATGTGGTCCATGCAGAACAACAAATGCAAGTATGTTTGTAACAGTTCATATATAATAGAAATGAGAGAGGTTTTCTCAAATTTGGATACAGTCATAAAAATTCACATGATATTACCAATAACAAGTTGGAAAGCTAAAAAAAAAAATTTTAAATAATAATAAAACAATCTTCATCCACCATTCTAGAGGCTTCAGGAAGAAGGAAAAATTAAATTACCTTTCTCTTCTCTTTCTATTATGATATCACAAAACTAATCAAGTGAAGAAGTAATGAGTTTGCAGCCAAGAGATGTTTTTAAAAGAAAAAGATTCTAAAGATGTGTAGTTAATAAAAGGCAATAAGATTAATAATATGAGGGTTAATGAAAGTATTGTCTTATTTTTCTTGATATTTGTGTGGTGTCTGTCAACCTAAAAAATTTTTAATTTATTATGATTCCTCTCTCAATCAGCTGAATATTTATATTTGTAATGATTTTTTACACATAATTTTGATTCTTTTTTTGACAAAGCCCATCCTCCTCCCACCCCCACACCTACCCCCAACCAATCTAAAAGCTTCAGACGCCCGGGGACCCATGTCTATGGCTTCCCCTATGTATGTAATTAGCTTTGTTTTTCTCCTCCTGTGAAAAAAATAAAATAAAATAAAAGCGTCAGACATCCACAAAACCTGAATCATGGCAGATCAAAGGAGGAAGTGAGGCAATATTAAAGCTTGCTTTTCTTTTACTCAAGCTGGTGAGCCTGTGTTTCTGTGTATGGTTCCACTCAAAAAAAAAAAAACAACCAAGATTTGTTCCTAAGAACTGGAAAATTAGTCTTTAACCAGGTCAAGAAAGTAGGCAGCATGGAATGACAACAGATACTAGATTTTAGTTCAATTTTTGGCTTTTTGGAGGACTGGGAGAGCCTGGAGAAGTTACTTACACTTGGAAGTCAGGCTTGTCATCGGTAAAATAAGAACTTGGAGTGAGATAAACTAAGAGTCCCTTTCCATGTTTCTGATTTTAACAGCTAAGTGTTGCTAAGTCAAGGTATTCTAGGGCTTGCTGTGGAGAACACGGAAGAATGACTCACGGATTTTTAATTTGTAAATGACTTGCTGCTAAGTTTGTGAAACCAGAACGTTCTCAGAAGTAGGTTAGACATATCCCTCATATATTATTTGCATTGTTCAATTATTTATTACATCCTTTTTTATAACAGGACAAAGGCAAACTTTTGCCCTCCTCCTGTATAGTCACCAATTCTGCTGAAGTGAAATCTGAAGCAATTACGCTTTCCTGTTAAAAGTGTACCGCTGTCTTCATTTCTGTATACTTCCTAATTTTTAAGCTATCCTTATAGTATATATGATCCCTATTTATCTCTACAAAAGAAGATACATGAAGCAGGAAGGATTATCTCCATTTCACAGATTTGGAGATTGAGATGGAAAAAGGCTAAATCACTTCTCTATTTGTCTTGGTAAACTAGAGACAGAAACAACTGGAATATGGGCTCTCTGATGCCCAGTCCCCCTATGACGGTCATATATGGAAATAAATGTCTGGGATGGACAGGACACTCAGGTTATCATCAGTTACTGCGATACATTGACCAAAAGCCCTAGGATTTCATGACAATGGGAACACGGAGGGCAGCATAACACCCATGCAGTACTTATCCACTGTTGGTGACAGGTCTGGAATTCTTTAAATATTAGAGGAAAAGCAACTGAGACTAGCCAGTACCCGAAGGTAAGGGAAACATTGCCCTGAACCCCTTGCCAGCCCCAGCATACAGCTAAATGTACTGGCTGAGTGACTAGTGACCATCAGATAGCTCAGAGTCTGTACAGCGAGATAGCACGTCTGGGCACCAGTTGGCCGGCTGGTATCGACTCCTTCTCATGGACCTGCTCTCCACTGGTGCTTGAGATTAGGGGTCTATTCCGGGTAGAATCAGAGAGGCCACCCAAAGGCAGCGTAGGCTCTTCCTGTAACTCTGTACCTCACTGTGTACATACCTGCTCAGGGGCCTCTATTCAAATATTGATGACCACGAGCTTTGTCACCACTGCCACACAGCCAGTGCCTCTCTGCTCCACCCTCCAGTGAAACGGGAGCTCACTCTGAAATGCAGGCCTGCTTGGGTGAGACCAGGGCTGCTGACAAGCACCACCCCAAGAACTCAGCCTGGATGGTACAAAGCATTTTGAGATGAGTTTGGTGATTGGGTGTCTTGCAAGAGTTGCCAGCTGTTTCCTACTTTTATGTGTATATACACATATCTTTTTATATATTTTTTGATTGATATATACATACATATATTTTTGATTGATATATATATTTTGATATATATGTATATATTGATATTTCAAATATACATATTTTAAGCCACACTGAACATGTTTTCAGCATATACAGGTGAGACAGGACTCAGCTCTGGGCCTAAGCCTCTTAGCCAGCAAGGCCTGCTGTTTTCAGGACTCACTTTTTGGTGGGATCTAAGTGTCCAATCACTGTCCTCCATGACTACATCAGATCCCCAGAGACACTTAAAGTCACCAATGCATGCAAATTTCAGTCCCCACTGACACAAATAACATCCAAATGTAAAGAGAGAATTGCAGTATCCAGTTGGTGACTTGGGCTTTCATAGTTTTTAATAGAGAAAAACACATCTTGGTTTAATTATCTACCCAAACACTGACTGTAAGGTCTCTTCCTACCAAACATGTAATATCTCTGGTAAAATTTTATTTTTTAGTGTTCCTTTCACATTTGTTATTTCCTGGCCTTTGTTAAAGATAATCCATAGCTATCAGAAAGGAAGAAAGGGATGGAGTAGGAAAAGTTATCTCTGCTTAAAGAACACCATATGAATGCCAAGGTCTGTACCAAGTATATGTCTGTTATACTTTCCCATGACCTTAAGAGGTCAGTATTAGAATCCCCACTTTACAGATGAATATACTGAGGCCCCTAAAGATTATGCAATTCAACCAGGGTTACATAGGGAATGGATTCTGGCCTGCTCAAGCCCTAAGACCCATCTCTAGTGCCCAAGTCCGTGAGCCATGTTTATGACAGCTGACAATCTGTCTACTCAACAGACTCTTTGGCCCTCAGCAAATGTAATCCCTTTGCATTTGCAAGTTGCTTTAATATTTGCAAACCTGATATTTCACCACAGGAAGGCAGAATCATAAAATATTTTATGTGGTAAAACTGCTAATAAAGGCTAATCTTCAAGACAGGACCCAAGGAACCGACAGTTCATTATTTCTCTGTTCCTTAACTTTAACAAATCTTGGTCAATGTTTTAGTAGCAACATAAAGAATCTGGGAATTTAAGGGTAAACTTGCTCTTCTCCTTGATTGTAAGGTGATCTTAGCTTTGTGTTTCAACTTTGCTGTGTCCTTCTTTCCTTATCTATCAAACGGGCACAATAAATTAAGCTGAGGTATAATGAAGTTATATATATGAAAGCTCTCTTTGAAGCTATTATTTGAGTGTCACGGATTCTGTCTAAGAAATATAAACAAGGAATGAAGTAGATGAATAATCGCTGATGTCCATTGACCGTTTACTATGCAGGAACTGTGCTAAACGCCTTACAGTCATCATTTCATTTAATCCTCCCAACACTATGAGATGAATACTAACATTGTCCCCATTTTACAGATGGGAAAAACAAGGTACAGAAAAGTAAGAAAGCTTCCAAGTCACCTGGGTAGTAAGTGGTGGGGTCAAATGGGATTCCAAACTGATGGCTTCTTTCCAGAGCCCATGTTACTAACCACCACGCTGTTCTGCCTCCCATAAGTGAGCATAAGAAAATGACAGTTGGAGGTGTTAAACAATTGGGTTACTTATCAAAGGATAAATATTAGATCTACATGCTCCTGCCAGAAGATTCCAGTTCAAACATATTCCTGACTATGTTGGCAGCTGGGAAGAGCGTCATTAGTCCCCAGCACCAACAGGCATGTCTCAGGTCTCAGCAGTTACCGGCCAGGCTCCTATTTCTTCCCCACAACCACCGTCACCCTCTGGCCTTTCCCTCTGCTGATTCTTGGTGACTTGCACTATCTAATCATGCAGTTCCTCCCCTCTGACTCTCCCAAGATGCCTTCCCAAACCCCAAGATTGGGTTACATGCCTGCCTTCTTCCGTTGGCCCACAGAGCACCCTGAGCTTCCCTCTGTCCTGGCAGGACCTCCTCTGGTGAATCCTATACTCCTGTGCCTGTCTCCATAGGCACCTCTAGGACTGCACTGCATTTTGGTCAACTCTGTGTATTCATACCACCCACATTCAAATTTGCCCAACAGTGAGTCTTTAAAAGGGTTAGACAATGATACCTTGGATTGGATCCTAGAACACGTAAAGGACATTGTACTGGAAATATAAGCAATATCCAAAGAAAGTCTGTAAGTTAGGTTAATGGCATTGTACCAACTCCAATTTCCTAGGTTTGATAAATGTACTATGGTTATGTAAGATATTAACATTAGAGGAAGCTGGGTGAAGGTTAAATGTGGGCTCTGTACCATCTTTGCAACTCTTCTGTAAATCTAAAATTACTTCAACATTACAAGTGTAAAAATCAATCATTAGATGGGCTTGTAGCATCGTGTTTAAGGCCACCCTTTGGAGTCAGATAGACCTATGTTAAAATCCTAACCAAACCATTTACTACATTTACTGTGATCTTAGGCAAATCAAAGTCATGTAGTATCTCTGAACCCCAGTGTTAAAGGGCCTAGTACAGCAGAAACACCCAATACATGGTAGCTGGTTTTGTTGCAGCAAGTATACTCCCAGTAATAAAGTGTTATTTCTATAACAATGTGATAAGAACATGACCCAACCTTTCCTTTTCAAACCCCTCCCACTGTACACCTCCCAGCACCCTGACATACCCTATCACTGGGCCACGACCACTCCTCTATTCAACAAATATGTCTGAGTGTTCTAGCCACTGTTCCGGCACTAGGGCTATAGCAGTGAACAAACAGACAAAAAATCACCACTGTAAACAGCTTACATTCTAGTGGAGATAGGCAGGCAATAAATAGGTAAATAAAATGCATAGCCCCCAGACCAGCAGCATTGGCATTACTTGGGAACTTGCTAGGAATGCCTATTCTCAGGCCCCACCCCAGACCTACTGAATCAGAGACCTGGGGATGAGGCCCAGAAGATAGTTTTAACAAGCCTTCTGGGTGATTCCGGGAAGTGCTCGGGGTTAAGAACCACGGATACAGTATATCAGTGATAATCAGTACTTTCTGGAACACTAAAGCAGGAAACACTGGGTGACGTGCCAGGGTGGGGAGAACAGTTGCAGTTTTAAATAGGGTGGTCAAAAAAGCCTTACACAGAAGGTGACCTCTGCTCAAAGTCGTGAAAAAGATGAGGCAGTGAGCCTCCAGGATATCCAGGGTCAGGGAGTTTTAGGCAGAAGTAATGGCAGTTGCGTAGGCACGGGGGCAGGCCTGGGTGTTCAAAGAACAGCAAGGAAGCCAGTGTAGATGCATTAGTGTGAGCACAGCCGAGAAAGCAGGCAAGGTGGTAGAGGTCATGGGGCTCCAGACTGCAAAGGGAGGGAGGTGTAAGCCACTGGGAAGAGTTTGACATTTACGTATGGAACCGTGGTTTTTCCAAAAACTCTTTACTTTTTCCTAAATAGGCTAGACCCTTCCCCATCCCCCAAAACCACCTGCCCTGCCCACTCTTTACAGTCCAAGTCAAACCCTTCCCTGCCTTAGTCTTCTCTGGCCCATGCTGCCACGGGTAGCTCTCCCACCCCTAACTCCCAGAGGCACTTTGCGTTAGCCCAAGCTACAACGTACCATTGCCTAAATATAGGTTTTGTCTATATTTTGTCCTATTGGATTGTGTCCACCTGAAACAGAAGCTCCCGTCTTTTTCCTCCTTTATTCCCACGACCTATCACAATGGCTGTGCCTTGCAATGCGACATAAATAGTTACTGAAGTTCTCTTAAGGCTTCAGGATAATTACAACCAGCATATTATTGGCACTGGACAAATATTTCAAATGTCGCCAACAGTTTTGTAGTTCCCTCTGTCAGAGGTAATGAGAAAAGGGGCTCATAGATTTATCATCAAACACCAAAGCGTTTTGGATGCAGTTGCAGGACTCACCCAGCGTCTGACTAAAACCAGCACATCCGTACTCCCAGCTGCTCTCTTCTGTGTCCAACGGCCCAAGCCCAGCTAGTTCTGTGTTGGCTGTGGCTCTGAGTATTGCCAGAGTATCATCAATTTGCTGCTAAAATGGACCGAAGTGGAAGGTATGAGAAGATGGGCATGAGACTCCGCTGGGGCTGGGGCTGAACTCCAGCTCGACCATCCACAAGGAGCTCGTCCCTTGCTTTTTTTTTTTTCTTTTTACATCATGATCCCTTCCGTATCTGACCAAGCCTGTGGGCTAATTCCCAGGATGAGGTTTTCAAATGCATAGAATAAAATATAGAAGAGTACAGAGGAAACAAACTTTACTAAACTATACTTAAAATTATGTTCAAAGTTATCAGAATATTTAAAAAATAAGTGTGTTACCATAGTATTTTTGCATCTTTATTACTAAGTAAGTAACAAGATCTAGAGGTAAGTTTAATAAGTGCCAAAGTTTTGATTCTCATAGTATGGGCATAGAAGATATCTGGAGATATTCAGGACAGGGGCAGTATGATACAAAATTACTTCCAATTCCTATTACTGAGATAGATATAGACACTGCCATTCCTATAGTGGTTTGCAGCTTACATTTGTGATCGAAGGAAATGCCAAATTTTAGTTTGACTTTGACTCTGATTATTAGAGTTTAGTGGAGGGGAGGGGAGGATTTTTTTCCATTCTATTTTACTCTGCACACTAAGCAAAAACCTTCATTGCCCCAGAATATAAATTGGGATGAATTACTTTATGTCTCTAAATTTTAGTTTCCAAACTGCAAAACAATGCTTAATTGAGGACAGCTTTTTTTTTTTAGCAGCAGTGACAGTTAAAGACTTCTTGTATATCATCTGAAATACACTCTGGGTCACTTTTTGGTCACATCCAGAGTCAGACTTACAAGTTGACCCATTTGGTAAGTTGTCTTTTTTTCAGCTGAGGATTCCTACTTCCAAAATGTCTGTTGTTGGCCTGAAATTGCACCTTTAAAGAAGCATGCATGGGGCTGAACGACTTTCAACTTCAAGAACCCTAGCAAAGAGTAAGTACTCCTGCCGGACCACCACCCTAACCTCTAGCCATGCCCCCTGACAGTCCTGAATCAGGGAGTGGGACATTTGCTGGCCCCAGAGGAAATTGGAGTGGCTAAAATAAATGGTGATCCATACTTGGAACAATCTATCCCTTTTTCAGAGATCCTTATACAAAGACTAAATTGTCAAACAAGATCATATTTAGTCTGTAGTCATGGTCTCAAAGAGGATTTTCCTCAAACTCAGCAGTATGTTTAATTGTAACTTCCTGTGCTTACCTAACCCACGTGTTCTAATTTGTTCTCCAGTTAACTTCCATCTTCAAACAGTATCTTTTCTATCTTGGAATGACGTTAAGTCGGTTTACAAGCACTTGAGAGAAAGGTGCTTTCCTCTGGGCCAGCCCCTCTAGGATGGCTGTTTTCGTGCACCACAGTTTCCTCATGCTCTGCAGCACGGTGTTTCTCAAACCCTGGTGTGTATCAGAGCCACCCGAGGAGCCCATCACAACACGGATTGCTGGGTCTATCCCCAGAGATTCCGATTCACTAGGCGAGGGATGGAGCCTGAGAATTTACATTTCCAAAAAGCTCCCAGGTTTCTTCACCTCTGTGAGCACAGTTTCCCTATTATTAAACCTAGGCAATAATACCTTCTTTACAGGGCTATTGAAAGGATTAGACAAAGATAAGATATATAAATATATTCAAAGCACTAAGCCCCAAGAGAAATTAACTAACTATTAATTCCCATGATGGGGCATTGTTATTGAGAGGATTTCTGGAGATGACACCAGAGCAGTCTGGCAGAAGCAGCAGGAATTAGCTGGGGAAGAAGGGAGTGAAGCATGTCCCCAGCATTAAAAAAAAGTGTGTTTTTTCATTGCTTAGTTGCCACAGTCCCTAGAGAAGCAAGTCCAGGAGCAACTGCTCCATTCAGTTCTCCTCTAAACATGGGTCTCTTCTCCAAGAATTTGTGCTTTAATGTGAGATCCCTGGCATTGTCAAAGCTTAGAAATCATCTACTGAGGGAAAGATATTGTGAACCATGAGTCGTGATAAAAATAAACACCGTTCCCCTTCCTCTTCCTTAAGACAAACAAGACACCCACATGAATCCTATTTCATCCTGCCAAAGCTACCCTGCTGGACTTGGCCAAACTGCCACAAACCAGCAGCATCCTGCCTCAGCATAGCCCTGAGCACCAGCCTTTTCTGACCCACAGGGGAGCAAACACCACAGCCTGCCCTGGCAGCCCGGGCAGGAGCAAGGTTAATGAACGCAGAAAACCAGAAGGGAGCTGGGCTCTTTCTCTGTGGTCCAAAAAACAGGGCAGCAAGTGGAAAAGTTCACGGGGAGAAGGAAACACTTCACCTTGCAGAGGAGGTCCCCAGTTAGACACAGTGCCAGGGTCTCCCCGTGCAGGCCTGCCTCCCTGAAGAAAGCTCAGGGCTTACTAAACTAAACCTATCAGCTGAACAGGGGCAATTTCAGATGTTTTTTTTCCCTCCCCTTAAAGAGTGAATTTAAATTGGAGTTCATTCTCTCTCATTTTAGGAAATGTGTTATGTACAAAAGGAGGCACAGGCTTCGGGGCCTAGATAACCCCAAATCATTAAAAGGGCTTACTTATCCTCAAAAATACTTTCTTTGGAAGAAAAATCAACGGGCTAACTCTTGAGAGAACAGAACCCCGGTCCTGATTTCGCGGAGGTGGGGGCTGAGGTGTGGACGTTCAGGAAGGGGACTGAGATTTTGCGAGGATTGTCACAGGCCAGGAAAACACAGGAAATGTTTGGTCAGAAGGAATGAAAACACGGTGCATGGATGGAAATCTGATCTCTGCACACCTATCTTTATTATAGCTGGAGGAGGGCGGGGTTGGGAGAAACAAATCTAAAACCGCCAGGCTATTGAAATAGCGCAGTAATGGAGTAAAAAGCCTTCCTGCAGACAGAGATGGCTGGTCCGGCACTCGGTCAGTAGCCACAGTTGCCCGGCCAGAAGCCATGGTTTTCAGGTTCTTAAGTACCACAGGCTGGAACCTACTATGTGTACATCTGCACCTGTGACTTTCTGGAAGGATTTGTTCCAGTTTGTTGGAATGTTAAGGCTTTAGCTCTGGGTCTGAAGAGCCTATCTCCTGAAGCAATGTCCCATAACAAAAGAGCAGGGAGGAGTGTGTGGGTGGTGGTGGGGGGCAGAGGGGGGCTGCCCACAGAAGCTGAAGCCGAGTCGCATCCCCACACTCAGTCCTGAGCTCCCCTCAAGTTCCCTGGGGGGCATGACCACCGCTCTGCCAACCAGCAGCTGAAACTGAAAAGCCAAGCTGCACAGTAAGAAAGCTTCTTTACCACGTTATTTTACAAAGTAAACATGTCTTTACAGAGAAGAATTGCTCTTATAAGTTCCTTTACTGCTGGCTTTGGAGGTGGAAAAGGAGCTGCTCTACTCAGGACTACAGGCTGATTCGGTTCTTATTGGCAGAATTAGGTACGAACTGGCCACAGGACACTTGCCCAAAGCAAGCCTACCCTGGCACATGGTGCAAAATCCAGGCTACATAAAGGGTAGGCGGTTCTGGTTCCCTCCCCCGCTAGGCTCCTCTTGCCCTTCTGAGGCCTCCCCTGGTACGTCTCCCAGGACCCCCAGACTCCTCGGAGCTCAGCTGGGAAACAACAGAATTCACCAACATGGCTAAGGGATGGCTCCCAACTTGGGCTCCCGTGCAGGATTAGATGTAACTAAGCAGAGCCTGGCACAGTGCCGCTGATTTGTGAGAGCACGGCTTCTGACACCCTGATACTGGGCTGAAAATGAACCCCTTGGTAAACCAGCAGCTCCCAGCCCAGGACCAGGCCACTGGGGGGTCTCTTGGTATCTATATCATACAAGCCCCAAACGAGCAAGAGCCTCTTTGGACTGTCTCCTTGGACTCCCTCAAATATTCATTGTCGGCGAGGATGAGTAACGCCTGAACTACAGAATTATACCATTGCACTAAATTAATCTTCTCCAGAAAGACTGTGTCCTTAGTACTTACACCGAAAGCTAATTAATGCATTCTGATTTGGGAAAAAGGGAGAAGGGTTACCTTATTTCCAAGCATCTTGTGTCAACAACCCACTTTACATTCTGTAGTTGCCATTCCTGAATAATTTAAAGTCAAGGTCACACATGTCACTGAAGGAACCTATAATTAACATCCAAGTATAAGCATTAGACTCTTTAAAACCACTCAGATTGTTCTTAAAAGGGTGGTAGGAGAGAGAGCGCTTGGCCTAATTTTTACTTAGGATAAAGAGCCTTTTGTGTCTTTATAAGTTTTTCTTTTATAAAAAGACAAACACACATTTAAGGTAAAGTCACTGATTAAATAACATGGTCCTCTTAGAGCTGGATATGCAAGCTTTTGAGAAAGCAACATCGTGATACATGTAGTTTATAATGGAAGGAGCTTGAGCTATTGTAAACCCTACACCCACTTTCCTTCTGTGAGTGTGGAGGTCCTGGTCTGTGCAAGACCTTTCTTCATATCCCAGACTAGCGAGGAGCAGACAGAAACGAGAACTCTGTGTTCAGGGCTCCAGAAGCAGTGCTTCCCCTACTTGCTCAGGTAACAGCAGCAAGACAACTAGGAAACATTTCTCAGAGCTGTTTGCCTACAGTGCAATTCATCAGACACATTCACATGCAGCTAACAAGGAAAGCCTGCATCTGTTATGTCCTGCACATATTTGTTATAAAAGGAATGATCCTTAGGCTTTCAAATGTCTCATTTGCTGAAGACTCGTGGACAAGTGGGCAGGATTAGGCGATTCCCGAAAAGTCAAAGAAAGTGAGAGGAAAGCCAGAACACCGGGCTGGTGCTGTAATGGGAAGGAGCAGTATGGTGTGTGACCCACTGGTTCTCACCCCTGTGTACATTAGAATCAGTCAGAGAGATTTTAAGTATCAAGGGGCTGCATCTCCAGAGACTCTGACGTATTTGACCTGGGGTGGGCCGCAGGCACTGGCCTTTTTCCAGGGTTCCTTTGGTGATGTGTATGTGCAGATATGGTTGATTGAGAACCACTAGAGATCAAGGTTTTGGTGTCAGACTGACCCGGGCTAAAACTTTCCAACCCTGACATACATGCCAATTTTTTCTGAGTTTCCCACACGTATTTAGAAAAAAAAAAATCCTATTGGGTGGCCGTAAGCATTAGACTCGTATACAAAGCATATAGTATTGTTTCAATCAATTTTACTCTGCTTTCCTTCCTACTTACAGATGGCAATAGCAAAGAAGAAGTAGCCCGGAGTCATCCAGCGAAAGAACAGGAGTGTGGACAGATGGGGGGCCCAGCCATGAAAGGTGCTAAGTACAGGATCAGTGTATCTGAATTCTTCACTGCTTTCTGCTCTCTCCTTTTTGGCAGAGGGAAAAAAAATATGCATGTGAATCCATGGCTGGTGTACTGTATCTGTCAGGATGTGGTTCTAGCTACTCAGTGACTTGTATGACTTTGTTCAGGTTGGGCAGCTTCCTTGTGCCTTCCATCTGCATAGCTTTTCTGTTTGTGGGCATTAAGCTATGGGGCAGTGTTTTTAGGGGATAGGGTAAAGGCAGGAGGAGATTGGCTCAGGGCAGAGTTATCTCTCTTCTCTCTGCCAGACACACCTTGTGCCCTTCCTGTGCATGAGGTGGTTCTCTGTTAGTTCAGACCTTCTAAGATACCTCCGTGAGTGTGCAAGTCATCAACATGGGGACCAGATACCATGCCATCCTCATCTCTGAACACACAGTATATGGAAAATTCTGGCGCCATAGGAGGCAGGGCATGGAGATAGAATAAGTAAATAGCAACAATCAATGCCTTCGGTTCTTGGAGCCACCTCAGCGACAAAAGCAAAAATACACTTCAGTCTTGGCTTTTCTTTATTCCTCTTGCACTTCAAAAGCGAAAGGAACTTAAAAAATATCAGAGCTCTTGCCTCCTGGATACTTGATGCTCTGCTGACAACCTTCTCCCAACCCCTGCTTGGCATCAGGACGTGTTCAGCGGTGGCCCACGGGAGTTTCCCCACCCAGGCCAAGGGGGCTGCCCCTGCTCCAGCGTGGGGTGTGTATGGCTCTTTATTCTCAGGCTTGCCTTTGTGTAGAGCTCCTGCCCAGAACCTGGGCCAGCTCCCTGCTTTGGAGTGTTTTTCAATTACCCACACTCTTATTTGCCCACATTTCCCTCACCCATGGACTTGGTTTCCCAATTTTCTAGCTGCAGGAATCTACTCCAGACAGGAAGCTTTGTCTCCCCAGCTTCCCGGTCCAGTACAGGCAGGATAGGTGAGCAGAAGCACCGTGTGCAAAGGCGATGGCAGGCCTGCTCACGGAACTGTCACACCACCCAGCTCTCTCCATCCACCTCCGACTGCTGTTTGTTATTGGGTTGCTCTCAACCATTGCTGTCTACAGCATTATAAAGGGCAGGATGGCTCCAGATACCCTGGCCCAGGGATCCAGGGCCCTCCCCCCTTCCCCTTGCCAAGCATTCCTGGGCTTTTTTCCCTGCGGTCATCAAGCACGTGAGCCATTCAAGTGCATGGTTAGTTTTACTAGAGTGTGAAGGATTCTCAGTACAAACTATAGTTAACAGAGGTTGAAGTTCACATTATACAATCAGAGAGGCACATTAAATCATTAAACAGCATGTTCTCAGCTCTTCCTGCTTCACTAGGCAAGTGGTCTTTCCCAGCCCTAACCCTTCTCCTTTCAGTTCAGCTTGCAGATAACGTGAAGCCTTTGTTTAAGAGAAAGGAGTCTTTTCCTTTTAGGGCCTCAGGTCCTCCCTGCAGCTTCCATGGAGGTTTTCTTATGGCCATCAGAACCTCTCATTTAGCAGGACTCTATGAGGAAATGTTAAACGGAACCCTTACAGTGTTGAAAAAATCTAGCCTAGAAATTCTTTAAAAAGCAAGCCATCCACCTAGAGGTTCGAATGACACACATTGACAACTCTAGCTGGCTTTTCAGGCCAACGTACTCAGAAAGGCTTGAGAGTGTTCATTTCAGCGTAAAAATGAAGAGGAGGAGTCTAAACCAGCTCATCAGCAAGAGAAAAACTGGAGACCAGGGTCTGGGACTGGGTGTGCAACAAGACACATTGCCCAGATGGAATTGCTGCCTGCAAACAGCTCAGGGTCAGCCCTGCACAGGAAGTGCCTCCCTCTCCTGGCTCCAAATGACACCTCACCCCCTCCCTGGGGCAGCCCACATCCAGTGACCAGTCAGGCTTGGATTGTAAAGACCTGTCCCCCTCACCTCAACTCAGAGCAGAGCAACTCTAAAACAACATCCCTGCTTCAGCGCTCCCCCAGGAGGGGGCTAAAAGAGCCTCCAGGACTGCCCCCACTCCATCCTCTGCCTCTTGCCCATGTGGAAATCCCAGGAGCACTTCCTAATACACCCCAGCAAGCACTCTCCATCTCGGAGTCTGCTCTCCCAGGAACCCAGCCTGAGACAATGACCAGAAAACTTAGAAATATTCCTTAAACTGTGTAACATTCCCAGGTCTGCTTTTTTGTTACCGCTGCCATTAGCGGCAAAGCTTTTCAAATGCAGATGATACATGGTCTCGGGTGGCCTGTGTTGCTACCAAGTGCTGTTAACAGACCCAGCAAGCAGCACGGGTATCCCAAATGAGGGTATTGGAAGTTCAGGCTCTCAGCCCCATCCCAGAGCGAGGAAATAGAATCTGTATTTTAGCGAGATCCTCAGATGATTCATCTGTACATAAATGTTTGGTAGGTACTGGACTACCTGTAGTTGGAGGAGAAATCGTCGAGCAGGAATGTTTACTGGTAGCCCTGAAGTATCCTGGCCCCCTTTTTCCTGCCCAATGGAAGTCATCTGTTTTTAGTTCAGAAGTTATTTTTCCTACGAAAAGGAGTTAAAAAACCCATTATTTTGCCATAGTCCAATCACAAACAAAAGGGCAGAAAGCAGAGGTAGGTGGTCAGAGGACACTTTGCTCAGGTTAAGGACCTGAGCCGCAGTCTTAAGCAAACAAGGAAAAAGCACGCCAAGGGCCCGCACTTCTCAGTACAGAGGAAACACTGCCCTTGCAATACAACAGATGAACTTCAAACACCGGCAGTGATTTAGAACTTTCCCAAGGGACCACAGGAACCTGGGGTAGAAGAGCGTCCCCAAGGGCAGGCAGGCGGGTAAGGGGGCAAATTCGGACCCATTCTCTCAGCCACCCTGTCTGAAGATTTTCACCAGTTCTTCAGTGAGGAGGAACTAGTTTGTATTAGAACGGCAACAGTTTGTTACGGGCTGCTAAAACAGTGTTAAGGTATAAGAAAATGCTTCCACGACTCATTGCACAGGGAGGAGTCGGTCGTTTGCGACAGATCATTTTGTTGCTATGAAAGCACTGCACACGGCTGTCTCTCTGGATTTCTTTACAAATAGATGTCTAGACTGAGTTTGACCTCTGTGTCTTCCAATAAAAGTCCTAGAACACAGAGCAGGTAAGTGCAGGCGAGTAGTGCTCATAAAGAATGTTGCTTCACCACGATTGATTTATTTTGGGCTGTGGCCTGTTCTCACCTAAGGGCAGCAAGGAAAAGGGGAGCTGTGGTGTGACCAGAACCCCTAAAGGGAAGTGTATTAGCAGATCCCAAGGGGAGAGAAGGGGACCCGTTCTGGATGAAGTAGAGGAAACCGCACTACCCTGCCTCTCCCACTGAATGCGGCTGTAAAGCCTGCACGGAATGCACGTACGGCTACTGGAGGACTGAAAAGTAAATGGCAGCACCAGATTTCAGAGTGCCACTGAAGCAGCGGGACTTTCCCACTTGGCCTCCATACTCCCCGGTCTGGATCTGGGGCAGCCCAAAATGTGGAAGCGAGCCCCAGGTGTGGATAGAAAGCAATCCCCCCAGTTCTGGCTCAAGGTGCAGTTAACAGTCAGAGAAAGAGGGGAGAACCACTGCAATTGGTGTTTCTTTTCTCCATTCTCTCAGGCCCCGGGCCGCAGACACTCAGAGTGGTAGCAGTGACAGCTGTGGCATCGAGGGCCGGCAGGGGACCCTTCTCTGTTTGAGGAGCTGTGCTCCCAAGAGAATGGTGGAAACCCCAGTGCCTTTTTTCTCTTTCTGCTCTCCTACCCTCTGGCCCCAAGTGTGGGCACACTCACAGGAAGTCTGTACCACAGCAGGGTAAGTAGGAGACTAGCTGTCCATCTGTCCAGAGGATGGACAAGGGGAGCCGCAGAGGTGCTGGAGGGACTGGGGAGTCACAAAAAGGGAAGAACTTGGGCCAGCGGTCCCATAAAGCTGTTTAGAAACTCCTGGGCTCAGTCCCGTGTTGTTCACGCGTGGATCTGCCTCTAAATAGCACACCAAAGACTTTGCAAATTGAACTAAAGCGTAGACCCCCCCACACCCAAGCTAGGATTCCCCCCACCCCCCGCCCCCGCCAGGGGCAAACACATGGGGCAGCGCTGGTGTAGCTGCAAAGGCTCTGTGAACAAAACTGACACAAGCTGCGGCCCACAGAAGGCTGCTGGGGTTTCCAGCCTGGATCCATGTGGTTTGGTTGCCTGTTCAGATGTCAGTATCAACATTTACGTAGGTTGTAAACAAAATCCAGAGTCTCGTAGTATGATATTTAAAATATCCAGGATACAGTCTTAACATATTCAGTGTAGCAGTTTTCTACTGCGGCTGAAACAAATGATCACAAACTTAGTGGCTTCAAAGAATACAAACTTTTGAAATTTAAAGTTCTGTAGGTCAGAAGTCCAAAATCAGTCTCCCCGGGCCTAATGTCCAGGGGTGGGCAGGGCTGGCTCCTTTTGAAGACTCTGGGAGAGAATTGTTTCCTTGCCTGTTCCTGTCTTGAGAGGCCGCTCACATGCCTTGGATGAGGTCCTGTCCTCCATCTTCAAAGCAAGCAACGCAGCATCTCTGTGACCCTTCTTGCATTATCACACCCCTTTCTGACCACAGCCAGGAAATGTGACCTGCTTGTAAGGTTGCTTGTGGTTAAACTGGATGACCGACCAATATAATCTCCCTATATGCGGGTCAGCTGGTAAGCAACCTTAACCGCATCTGCAATCTTAATTCCTTTTGTTGTGTAATGTAACATTGTCACAGGTTCTGAGAACTGGGACGTGAACATGTTTGGGAGAGACTTTATCCACCCTCAGCATATGAAGACCCCTCAAATCTCAGCTCACATGGAAACAGGCAATCAAGAGATGCTGCCCCTGAAGGAGGCAGAGGTTGGAATTTTCTGACATATCAATTATATAATATATATGTTATATTATATAATAATGTATTATGTATGTTGTATTATTGACAGCTGATATATATTATCTAATAAAGCAGCTATTATAAAATACTCCAAGAAATAAAAGAGACCCTCTTGAAATGAATGAAAAGATAAAAAGTCTTAGCAGGGAAACAGAAAGCACAAAGAAGATCCAAATGTAAATTTTATAATTAAAACATACAGTAACTGAAATTTTAAAACCTACGGGCTAGACTAAGAGAAATTATTCAATCTGAACAATAGAGAAAGAAAAATGAACAGAACCTCAGCAACCAGTGAGACTATACTGAAATATCTTTACATTTGTGTCATTGGAGCTGCAGAGGAAAAGAAATAATGCAGACAGAAAAAAAAAACTGGAAAAAATAATGACTAAAAGCTTCCCAAATGTGGCAAAAGACATAAACCTAGAGATTCGAGAAACTTAGCAAACTCCCAATATGACAAACACAGAAAGCCACGCCCAGACACATCATAAGCTGCTGAAAACCAAGGTGAAGAAACCTCTGGAAAGCAGCCAGAAAGATGATACATGACTCACCGGAGAACAGTCCAAAGATTGTGGACTTCTCATCAGAAATCAGGAATACGCAAATGTAAACAACTTGCCAATTTTTGCCCATCAAATTAGCAGAAATTTAAAAAATAATTACTGTGTCATAGGTTGCAGTCAAGGTGTTGGCTGGGGCTAGGGTCATCTGAAGGCTTGGCTAGGACTGGAGGATCCACTTACAAGTGTCTCATGTAGCTATTGACCAGCTATTGGCTGGTGGTCAGAGGCTTCAGGTCCTCATCACATAGGCCTCTTCATAGGCTGCTCACAGCATGGCAGCGGGCTTCCCTAAAGGGACTGGTCAAAGATATGCAGTAGCCAAGATATAAGCTGCAATAACTTTCATAACCTCTTCTTAGAAGTGACATCTGTCATTTCTGCTACAGTTTACTGGTCACACAGACTGGCCTTGGTGCAGTGTGGCGGGAGAATATGCAAGAAGGTGAATACCAGATGGCAGAGATCACTGGTGGCTGCCTTGAAGACCAGCTGCCACACTTAAGTTTTTCCCCACTCTCTTTCTTTTCTCCCTAAGTTCATAGACCTTCTAAGAACTTGTAAAGTGTAACTGTGTCCTACTGCCTCACTGGTGCATTTAGGGGTCCAATTCTTCATCAGAAAGACTTCACCCAGTGGATTAATAGGGAATTCAGTTCATGGATTCCCAACCTTTTCCTGTAAACAAGGGAAGTTTGATTTCCCTGAAGTGTGATGATTAAGGGGAGGAGTTGGGGAAACTGCAGATGCAAATAATTGATGAAGGAGAAAAGCATGGGGAAGAACCAGGTGTCTCAGTGAGAATCCCTTCAACAAGGGGCACGTCATTTGCTCCTACCCTGCAGCCAAACGCTTAATCCTCAGAAGTCAGGACAAGCATTTTTCCTCACAATGTTGTAGAAATGCTTGCCAGCTTGTAGATCAACATAAAGAATCCTCTATTAGAATCATCTATTACTGAGAAAATATTAGAAGGCAACAGATAAAAGCTGGAGGTTAAGGGATACGTATGTCTCTGCACAAGAGCAATATGAAGTAGTCCAAGGCTTAGCACATCTGTGGATTTGGAAGAGAATTTCTGACATGTAAAGGCTCCTGATTACAAGCAATGTATATTGTATTCCTAGGCATGTTATTGAATGGTAGTGTTCCGTACAGCTTAGATTCAGCCAAACATTTAAGTCTTTCATAATATGCTTGTAGATATGATAGAGAAATAAAAGTAAGGGTTGATTCATCCTAAATGAACAATCCTTATGTGAAGAGTTTTGATGAAATCACTGTTGTCAACTTAAAAGAAGTAACATGCCTCAGGCTTTGAATTTGGCCTTGTCATTCAACATTTTTATAAACTGTTTGAAAAAAAGACAAAGAAGGTGTGCTTATTATATTTTCAAGTATTATAGAGTTAGACAGGAGAGCCAAGAAATTGGATTATAAAGTCTGAATTCCCAGAGGTCTCCAGCAGGCTGCAATGATAGCCCAGAATGCATGTCATGAAAATGAGAAGGAAGCAAGAAGCAAAAAGTCCTGCCCAAGTACGAAATGGGAGAGGCCAGGTGCAATACCAGTTAATGCAGGAACTGTATTGAGTGACCTATGAATTTAATACGAGTTGGCAGTTTGCCAGCTCTGCCAAAAAGACAATGCAAAAAATTAGTCTGTGCTGTAAACAATATAGTGCTTAGAGCCAGGGAGGTCTCGATCCGATGAGCCCAGCGCTAAATACGTGGATTCCTAGAACGACTGACAGATTCCTCTATAACCATGTGTACCTTCTAACTCCAAGATTATGGTTCTCTGTTTACAACATTCCCAAGTGACCAGTTTAGGAATGTTATCAGAGAAAAACAATAAAAGGAAATGGGTTTGTTTTTATTCTTCATTCATTGAAACAATCTTTATTGAGAAAAAACTTTCTTCCAGGTTCCACTAAAAGCTAGTAACACAAAGATGCTTGGGACACATACACTATCTCCTAGTTATTCATTCATAGTCATATACAAGGTGCTGTTGTAAAGGGATTTGGTCAACTCAGTTAAGGTTCCAGATTGGTGGACCTTAAGACAGGGAGATTATCAGGTAGGCCCTTAACCTAATCATATGAGCACTTTAAAAGCAGAGAGTTTTCTCCAGCTGGTGGCAGAAGAGTAAATCAGAGGTTCAAAGCATGAGAAGGAGTTGATGTGCCATTTCTGGCTTGATGACAGGGCCACATGCAAGGAATGCAGGTGGTCTCTAGGAGCTGAGAGTGGCCGCAGCTGACAAAACAGCAAGGAAACAGAGACCTCAGTCCTTCAACCACAAGGAAGTTAATTCAACCACGAGGATGAGCTTGGAAGAGGACCCAGAGCCGCAGAGCAGAACCACAGCCCTTGTCAACACCTTAATTTCAGCCCAGTGACACCCTGCACAGAGCATCCAGCCACACCAGGCCAGCATCTCTGACCTACTGAAACTGTAAGGTGATAAATCTGTGTTGTTTTACAACACTAAGTTTGTGAGAATTTGTTATATAGCAATAGAAAACTAACACAGAGTATAAATAATAGTCACACAATTAGATAAGGGCTCTTGTGGAATTAAGTTACGGTGTACGTGGTTGGGTGTGATTCAGAATCCAGTTCCCCTTTCTCTTTCCTAAGTGATCACAGATCTCAGTTTTGTTTAGGTAATCACTCCTCAACCATCTGCATGTTCATGGCCGCTAAGTGCACCTCAAGCCCCAAGGGCAGGTCTGATCAGTCTACAGCAGGGTTTCTCAACTTTGGCACTAGTGACATTTTGGCTTGGATAGTTCTCCATTGTGGGGGGCTGTCACATGCACTGTAAGGTGTTTGCCTACCTCTGCTACTGCATGCCAGTGGTACACACTCTCCCATCCCTCACTCATGATAATTATATGTCTCCAAATATCAGTAACGTTCAGGGGGATGGGAAGGGATGGGGAGCAAAACCCCCAGCTGAGAACCATTTATCAAAAGGTAGATTCACCCACCTTGCTAATGATTGGTTCAAGAATAGGTATATGACCATTTTGGGGAAATGTGCTGAAAGAGAGCTGTTGTTTTGTGGGGGGAGGAGGAGGTTCTGAGAAAATCTTCCTCACTCTTCAGGGCACCCCACTGGAAGGAAACCTGTTTCTCTTCCTCTAGACATTACTATGCACAGATGTGAGTTCTGGGACTGCTATAGCCATCTCAGACCAAGCTTGGGGATGAAACCAACTGTGAAATTTACCCTACCTCTAGATTTCTGGTTATTTGAGCCAATTAATTTCCTTATTATTCAAGATAGTTCAAGACTCATCAAGGGTATTTAAGAAATATCTGTTATTTGCAGCTAATAGCTGCCTAACTGGTGCCAGTCTACAAGGTGCTACCAAGACCAGAGGAAGATGCACCTCATGAAGCTGAGACAAGAAATAAAAAGAAAAGAAGGTAGGCCCAGAAGGACATAGTTTAGAGAGTGCTTTCACGTCACACTTTTTTTTTTGAACGCTACTTTCTTAACAACTTTCAAATATACGATATAGTATTATTAACTATAGTCTCCATGCTGTACATTACATCTCCGGGACTTACTTATTTTATAATGGAAGTTGTAGCTTTTGACGCCTTCACCCATTTCACCTTCCTCCCAATCACCAGTCTGTTCTCTGTATCCATGAGCTTTGTTGAAGTGAGATCATACAATATCTCTTTCTCTGTCTGACTTATTTCAGTTAGCATAATGCCCTCAAGTTCCATCCATGGTGCCACACATGGCAAGAATTCATTCTTTTTTATGGCTGAATAATATTCTTTGTGTGTGTGTGTGTGCTTGTGTGTGTGTGTGTGCTCTTGCATGTGCACGCATGCATGCATATGTGTGTATCTCACATCTTCTTTATCTATGTAGCCATTGGTAAACATGTAGATTGTTTCCATATCTTGGCTATTATAAATAACTCTGCAGTGAACATGGGGGTGCATATCTTTTTGAGTTAGTATTTTCCTTTTCTTCAGATAAACACCTAGAAGTAGAACTGCTGGATCATATGGAGACCCTATTATAATTTTCTGAGGCCTCCATTTTGTTTTCCATAGTGGCTGTACCGAATGATAGTCCCACCAACAGTGCACGAGGGATCCCTTGCCAACACTTGTTATTTCTTTTCTTTTTGATAATAGCCATTCTAACACATGTGAGGTGATAGCTCATTGTGGTTCTGCAGTACCCTGACAATAAGTGATGAGCATGTTTTCAGGTAGCTGTTGGCCATCTGCATGTCTTCTTTGGAAAACTGTCTATTCAGATCTTCTGTCCACTTTTTAATTAGATTGCTGTCATTATTGTTGTTTGATATTGAGTTGTATGGATTCTTTATGTTTTGTATATTAACTGCTTATCAGATATATATTTGCAAGTGTTTTCTCCCATTCTGTAGTTTGCCTTTTCATTGTGTTGGTGGTTTCCTTTGCTGTGCAGAAACTTTGATGTAGTCCCATTTGTTTATTTTTCTTACGTTGCCTTAGCTTTGGGTGTCAGATCACATCACACATTTGATCCTAATACTACCCTGGAAAAAGTTACTATTATGTTCACCTTACGTCTTGGGAAAGTTAATGGCTTTCCCATCATTACAAGACAAGGCTGAGTCAAGATGCAAACCCAGGGCTACTAATGACAGATACACTTTACCCTGTATTTCTTTAACCATAACTATAATCCTCCTGCTCAAAAATATCCAACATACTCCACAGCCTCTAGGAAAAAGTTCAAACTTCTGAGCTAAGGATTCAAGGTTTTCCATAAAGTCATCTCTACTGATCACTCCCAAATAATAAGCTTATCTCTCCACGTAATCTTTCCAGTTGGACCTCTTCTTGAGCTTCCCCCATCTATATTTCCTCGCTATTTCTTCTCTACTTGTTCTAGTCCATCATTTTATAAAGTCCAAGTTTATTCCTGAAACTATGCAAACTAGCCCTAGTTTTTTGGTGATGTTCTTTCCTCTTAGCTCTTAGAGTATTTACTCTTAGAGCATGCCTCCCAGATGTCCTTGGCCTCACTAGATGGGGCCCTAAAAGTAGTTATTAGAAAGAAGTCCACAATTCTGCTGCCCACCTGCTTACAGAGACCCCCATGACCAGACAGCTTTCCTTTCTCAGTCCTCTTCACTGAGGTCTTCCTCATGCAGAGCCTCACCCCTATTCCCGCAACCCCTCTACTGTACCAACCTCTGTACCAAGCGTGCTGCCCCCTAGTGCCCTGAGTCTCAGCCTCGTGGTCCCAGAGCAGCCGGTTGTGGGGTCCACACTGAAAAATCAAGGACACCTCTCCTAGTCTTGGTCACTCTTGGCACCAGGAGACCAAAGCAGCTTAGCTTGTGCCTCAGCTCATCCACCCCACGCCCTGAAGACAGAGCCCTGCGAAAAAATAGCTTCTTCAGCTTCCATCTGTGGCTCTTTTCCTAATGTGGCTTGGTTGGAATAGGCACAGACACCACGGTGCTCCCTTTCTTTTTATCTTCTAGAAATGATTATCAGGCACCAGATTTTGACTGTTACCTTGGGGCCAGGCATTAGGCTGAGCACCTGACGAGTCACCTCATTAAATCCTCCCCACCACCAAACAGAGTAGTGGGTTTCCTTATTAAACCCATTTTACAAAATGGTCTGTTACAGCTAAAAGAGCTTAAGGAACTTGTGTAAGGTCCCATGGTTAGTTCGTCAAAGAATCTGCCCTCTACTGAAGTCCTTGCTTAGTCAATACACATACCGCTTTCAAGGCACCAAAGTTAACAACCTCCTCCTCTGTCCTCAGCAGCCAAAATCAAAATTGCTTTGACAATGAGTTCATGCAAGCCCTTAGCACTTGGTCTGCAGACCTCATGCTACCTGGGGTGTCACAAGTCATTGTTAACGTGTATCGAGTGCTTACTATGCACTAGGCACTATTCTAAACACTTCTTGCTACTAATGCATTTAATCCTCAAAACAACCCTGTTAGGTAAGTACTATCATTATCTCCCATTTAACACATGGAAAAACAAAAACAAAAAACAAAACTGAAAGACAGTGAAAGATGAAGAAACATGCCTGAAGTCACTCAGCTAGTAAGTGGCAGGTTTGGGCTTAGGACCCAGTCTGGTACCTGAGCCCATGTTCTCATCCCTCCACTACTGATTATTGAGCATCTACTGTGTTTCAGGTACTGGGCTGGGTCCTCTGCACACATCATTCTAATCTCTGCAACATTCCTGCAAGAGTAGTTATGTTCCCAATTTTATAACCAAGGAAACTATCAGAGAGATTAAATAAACTTGCCTAAAATCTTGGTTAGTAAGTGTAAACATCCAGATTCCATGAAATCTAAGCTGTCTTGGAAAGTTTTTGGCCACACGTTTTTTCCCATAGCCCAACCAGGTTTCCTACTCCATCCTCCCAGGACCTCTCTGAGAGCTATAGCTCAAGCCTGTGTTCTGGGCACAGATAAGAGGAGGAGGTGAGATAAAAGGAGGTGATGGCTGCCAGCTGCTGCTTCAAACAAAATATATCCGCATTTACAAAGGCACCAGGGTTAGTTGCCTAGTAACAACATGCTACCTCCCCAGCCTGCTCACCCGCTCCTTACCCAGCACGCATTACACACCCCTCGACCCGCAGTGCCCTTTGAGACATCCCCCTTTAAGACTGCCTGGGTTCGTTTTAACCTGATTTGCTGAGCAAACACTTGCAGCTTGCCACTTGCAGGGAGTCCAAGAAACACAATTTGTATCACAGGTCCTAGGGGAGGTCTAACAGAGCTGTCCTCCCTGCAGGGCCAGACCCTGGCACTCACAGGGTGTGTAATGCTGTGGGAAGGAGAAGGTCTCATTTCAGGCTCTTTGTCATATTCCTGAAGGTTTAAAAAAAGAGTTTTGTGTTTCACATATGTCAGGTCCTTTAAATAGTTCTTTCAAGTAAAAGTTTGATTGGGATAGGATGAAAGCAGACTTGATTTCTTTTTTTAATCTTATCTCACATGTTTGAAGTTAAAACCTCTTCAATTGAAACTTATCTTCCGTTCAACCAGTGCAAAAGGACTTAGGGCTATATTTGTCCTAGAGTCTTAAAGGGAGGGAGGACAAGGTCGAAAACATTCTCTGAGAGCTCTTCTTTCACGCATAAATGAAAAGGCTGGACAGTAGTGCAGCCCCTGGCAAGTCCAGAAGTTTCCAACTTCGTGGTGAGAAGGTGGTGCTGCCCAAGAGCTGGGGCTGTTATGGCTCCCATGGGCCCCGGGCACTTTGCCATCAAGGGCCCTTTCATCCACACAAAAAAAGGAAAAGAATATTAACAGTTATATTTTACAACTGTGCTGGTATAAAGACACATATAATCCAGACTGGAGTCATTAATATCTATTCATTATATTTATTATGCTAGGTTTATCTTTTTGCTAATTTTAAAAGGAACAAAGACATTTTCCCGGGCCCCCGAAAGCACTGTGGGCCTAAGCCACTGTGGGTACTGTGCCTAATGGATAAAACAGACACTGGCCCTCCACCCTGGGCTCAGAGCCACAAGCTTAGGAAAAACATAAGGTATGGTGCCTACACCCAAGAAGCTTCCAGCAGAGCTGGGGAGGAAAACAAAGGTAACGACTGCAATCACAGAGCCATAGGAACTCAGGTTGGCAGCCACAGAGGAAATCAGCAAGGCCCCTTTCTTGCTTAGGTGCCCTGCATTCCCATAAACGATGCATTTTAAAAAACACAGCAGACGGAGAAAAGGTCAGAGAGGTGAGAGGTGGCTCCGGCAAGCATGGTGATGGATTGGATGTTGGGGTTAAAGGAAAGTCAGGAAGGCTTCTGGTTCTGGGTTGGGGGCTTGAGTGCCCATCTGTAGATCTATGCATCTAAGTTTACACAAGAACTGCAGAAAGAGGAGTGGATCCGAGGAAGAGGCGATGAGTCCAGTGCTGCCCAAGCTGAGTTTGAGATGCCTTTGGAGAGTAAAAGGCAGAGACCAGGGCTGTTTTATTCCCCACTGGAGTCCCATCTGCCTGTACGTGGATACAGGTAGAGAAATCTAATGGCTATTTCTGATGCCCAGAACACCTGGACTGTAGCTAGAGATTGAGGTGTTGCAGCAGTTGCTGGCCCCTGAAGTCACTCTCCACCTGAAGTCATCTTATATGAGCACCTGCAACTCCTTGCTTTGTTCTGGCCTCAGGAATAGACTTGGCCCATCTACAGAATAAGCTGAAATTGCCAGAGAGTTAATTCCCCAGAGGCAGCCCTCAATCAGTGATGGACAGGTAGTCGGTAGATCAATAAGCCAGTTTCTTCACCCTTCAGTTAGGATATCACTCTGAGGGACAGGCTATACAATCTCCCAGAATTCCCACACTTGAGTTTCTAGAGCTCTGGATGAGGCTGGAAACATCCTGGCCACACCTTTTTTGGGTAAGTGGCTTCTTTGGGTGAAGGACTGTGTAGCCATTTCCAGGACCATGTGCACCTGGAAAGGAAGGGTTCACATTCTGAACAGATGATGTCATTTTGATTTGCAGTACCCTGACGATAAGTGATGAGCATGTTCTCATGCAGCTCTTGGCTATCTGCATGTCTTCTTTGGAAAACTGTCTATTCAGTTTATGACTTCTACAATAACGTAAGTTTATGACTTCTACCTTTTGGTTCTTTTTTTTTTCAAATGAAAAGCCCTATTTTTGTGGGAGTTTTTTAAGTATACAATTTGGTGGTTTTTAGCATATTCAGAGCAACCATCTTACTTTACCTACCTGGCAGCACCATTTTTGGAAGGAAGATTTTTTTTTTTAACTATTACTTTTTTAATCTTTTTGGAATCAAATGAATTCAAGGGTTTGCATGAGTAATACAAAGACTCAGTTACAATATATGAAATTTGTTTTTAAGAAATAAGCACATCAAAAATCTATATGTGTGGAGTCTGGAGATTCAAGATGGTGCATGAGAGGTGAGACAGAGAACGCCTCCTAAACCCACAGATAGTGTGAAAATATAGTTAATACAACTAATCCTAGAACAGAAACAGGAAAGAAGGCTTGACCAGACTGGATACAGACCTCACGAACAGAGCAGACCTCACAAAACAGGATAACGTATGAAAGCCTTGATCTGGCAGGACCCGAGCCCTTCCCCCACCCCAGCTCACCGGTGGGAGGAAGAGAAATGGAGCAGGAGAGGGGGTGAAGCCTGTGACTGCTGAACACCTAGTCCTGGAGATCTGCTTTGTGAGCAGAAATCTACATTGTGTGGTGCTCTGGAGGGTGGGGAGCTGGGACAGGCCGAGTGCTTGAGAGACAGATTCCTGCCATTTGTGGAGGATGGGATCCACACCAGGCCGCTCTGAGACAAGGGAAAGGCAGGTGGTCTGACAGGCTTCCCAGCAGCGAGAGGGCTGCTGAAGGGGCGTGGTTTGCATGGAGCTTGCTGCGCGGGAGAAGGGATGAGGGACAAGGTTGTCTGGGCACGCTCTGCCCAGCATATTGGGAACTTTTGGGAGCTTCAGGCACTCCATCCCCCTGGCTGCCTACTCAGCTCTGAGGCCCCCACTGTGATAGGCAGCCTGCCGAGCCTTCCTCCAGGCATGACAGCACTGGCTCACAAACTGGCAGTCACTGCTGTGGTGTCGACAGCCAGAGAGAGGCCTCACCTACAACAGCTAGAGACCCCAAGCACAGACACTTACACCTGTGTGCTCGGCCCACTGGCTGTGATACTGGAGACAGGCAGGGCAGACAGGAGACAGGAAACAGATCTTTCCTCCCCCTAGGCACCAGCTCTGCTCACCTATGACCCCCAGTCTCACTCTAGGGGCTGAGCAGCTCCAGAGACTGGAGCTTCTGGCCAACAGAGGGCACCACACAGAAATATGAAATGTCAAAAGAACATGGTACAGACCAAAATCTCACAAACCCCATAAAAAGGGCCAATGAACCAAACTCACCAATCTTCCTGAAAGAGAGTTGAAAATAACAATCATAAACATGATTATGAAGGTACAGAAAAATATTCAAGAACTCAGGAACGAATTTAAGATGGATATTCAATCATTAAGAAATTCCATATCTGAAATGAAACATACAATGGAGGGATTTAAAGGCAGATTAGATGTAGTAGAAGAGACAGTAAATGGAATAGAAATTAGAGAAGAGGAATACAAGGAAGCTGAGACACAGAGAGAAAAAAGAATCTCTAAGAATGAAAGAATATTGAGAGAACTGTGTGACCAATCCAAACAGAACAACATTCGCATAATAGGGGTACCAGAAGAAGAAAGAAGAGAAAAAAGGGATAGAAAGTGTCATTGAGGAGGTAACTGCTAAAAACTTCCCTAATCTGGGGAAGGAGATAGTCTCTCAAACCATGGAGATGCACAGATCTACCAACACAAGGGACCCAAGGAAAACAATATCAAGACATATAATAATTAAAATGGCAAAGATCAAGGATAAAGACAGACTTTTAAAAGCAGCTAAAGAGACAAAAAAGATCACATACAAACGAAAACCCATCAGGCTATCATCAGATTTCTCAACAGAAACCTTACAGGCCACAAGGGAGTAGCATGATATATTTAATGTAATGAAGCAGAAGGGCCTCAAACCAAGAATACTCTACCCATCAAGGTTATCATTTAAATTTGAAGGAGGGATTAAACAATTTTCAGATAAGCAAAAGCTGAGAGAATTTACCTCCCACGAACCATCTCTACAGTGCATTTTGGAGGGACTCCAATAGATGGAAGTATTCCTAAGACTAAATAGATGTCATCCAAGGGATAGACAAAGAGTACAGAATATGATTCATAACATACAAAGAATGGAGGAGGAAGAAAAAAGAGGGAAAAAAAAGAATCTTTAGGTTGTGTTTGTAATAGCATACTAAGTGAGTTAAATTAGACTGTTAGATAGTAAGGGAGTTACACTTGAACCTTTGGTAACCACAAATCTGAAGAATGCAATGGCAATAAGTACATACCTATTGATAATCACCCTAAATGTAAATGGTCTGAATGCACCAATCAAAAGACATAGAGTCACTGAATGGATAAAAAAACAAGACCAATCTATATGCTGCCTGTAAGAGACTCACTTCAAACCCAAAGACATACACAGACTAAAAGTAAAGGGATGGAAAAACATATTTCATGCCACTAATAGGGAGAAAAAAGCAGGACTTGCCATACTTGTATCAGACAAAATAGACTTCAAAACAAAGAAAGTCACAAGAGACAAAGAAGGACATTACATCATGATAAAGGGGTCAGTCCAACAAGAGGATATAACTATTATAAACATCTATGCACCCAACACAGAATCACCTACATATGTGAAACAAATACTAACAGAATTAAAGGGGGGCATAGAATGCAATGCATTCATTTTGGGAGACTTCAACACACCACTCACTCCAAAGGACAGATCAACCAGACAGAAAATAAATAAAGAGACAGAGACACTGAACAATGTATTAGAACAGATGGACCTAATGGACATCTATAAAACACTCCATCCTAAAGCAACAGGACACACATTCTTCTCAAGTGCACATGGAACATTTTCAAGAATAGATCATATACTAGGCCACAAAAAGAGCCTCAGTAAATTTTAAAAGATTGAAATTGTACCAACCAGGTTCTCAGATGACAAAGGTATGAAACTAGAAATAAATTACTCAAAGAAAATGAAAAAGCCCACAAACACATGGAGGCTTAATAACATGCTCCTAAATAATCAATGAATCAATGATCAAATAAAAACAGAGATCAAGCAATATATGGAGACAAATGACAACAATAATTCAACACCTCAAAATCTGTGGGATGCCATGAAGACCGTGCTAAGAGGAAAATGTATTGCAATACGGACCTACCTCAGGAAAAGAAGAACAATCCCAAATGAACAGTCTAAACTCACAATTAATGAAACTAGAAAAGGAAGAACAAATGCGGCCCAAAGCCAGTAGAAGGAGGGACATAATAAAGATTAAAGCAGAAATAAATAAAATTGAGAAGATAAAACAATAGAAAGAATCAATGAAAGCAAGAGCTGGTTCTTTGAGAAAATAAGCAAAATAGATAAACCTCTAGCCAGACTTATCAAGAAAAAAAGAGAGTCTACACACATAAACTTTAAGGAGGATGGGTATTAGGTCTTCACTAAATGTTTGATAAAGTTCAGCAGGGTAACCATCTGTTCCAGGGCTTTTGTTCTTAGGTAATTTTTTGATTACCAATTCAATTTCTTTGGTAGTGGGCTACCAAACAGAATCAGAAATGAGAAAGGAAAAATCACTACAGACACCACAGAAATACAAAGAATTAGTAGAGAATACTATGAAAAATTATATGCTAACAAACTGGATAACCTAGAAGAAATGGACAACTTTCTAGATAAATACAACCTTCCAAGGCTGACCCAGGAAGAAGCAGAATTTCTGAACAGCCCACTACCAAAGAAATTGAATTGGTAATCAAAAACTACCTAAGAACAAAATCCCTGGAACAGATGGTTACCCTGCCGAATTTTATCAAACATTTAGTGAAGACCTAATACCCATCCTCCTTAAAGTTTTCCAAAAAGCAGAAGTGGAGGGAATACTCCCAAACTCATTATACGAGGCCAACATCACTCTAATACCAAACCAGGCAAAGACAACACAAAAAAAGGAAATTACAGACCAATATCCCTGATGAACATAGATGCAAAAATACTCAACAAAATATTAGCAAACCAAATTCAAAAATACATCAAAAAGATCATCCATCATGATCAAGTGGGATTCATCCCAGGGAAGCAAGGATGGTGCAACATTTGAAAATCCATCAACATCATCCACTACATCAACAAAAAGGACAGAAACCACATGATCATCTACATGGATGCTGAAAAACCGTTTGACAAAATTCAACATCCGTTCATGAAAAAAACTTTCAACAAAATGGGTATAGAGGGCAAGTACCTCAACATAATAAAGGCCATATATGACAAACACACAGCCAACATTATACTTAACAGCAAGAAGCTGAAAGCTTTTCCTTTAAGATTAGGAACAAGACAAGGATGCCCACCCTCCCCACTTTTATTCAACATAGTTCTAGAGGTCCTAGCCACAGCAATCAGACAACACAAAGAAATAAAAGGCATCCAGATTGGTAAGGAAGAAGTCAAACTGTCCCTGTTTGCAGATGACATGATATTATACATAGAAAACCCTAAAGAATCCACTCCAAAACTACTAGATCTAATATCTGAATTCAGTAAAGTTGTGGGATACAAAATTAATACACAGAAATCTGTTGCAAAAAGAAAAGAAATCTGTTGCATTTCTATACACTAACAGTGAACTAGCAGAAAGAGAAATCAGGAAAACAATTCCATTCACAATTGCATCAAAAAGAATAAAATACCTAGGAATAAACCTAACCAAGGAAGTGAAGACTGACACTCGGATAACTACAAGACACTCATGAGAGAAATTAGAGGAGAAACCAATAAATGGAAACACATCCCGTGCTCTTGGATAGGAAGAATTAATATTGTCAAAATGGCCATCCTGCCTAAAGCAATCTACAGATTCAATGCAATCCCTATCAAAATACCAACAGCATTCTTCAATGAACTAGAGCAAATAGTTCTAAAATTCATATGGAACCACAAAGGACCCTGAATAGCCGAAGCAATCCTGAGAAGGAAGAATAAAGTGGGGGGGAATTATGCTCCCCAACTTCAAGCTCTACTACAAAGCCACAGTAATCAAGACAATTTGGTACTGGCACAAGAACAGACCCATAGACCAGTGGAACAGACTAGTGAGCCCAGATATAAACCCAACCTTATATGGTCAATTAATATACATTAACGGAGCCATAGATATACAATGGGGAAATGACAGCCTCTTCAACAGCTGGTGCAGGCAAAACTGGACAGCTACATGTAAGAGAATGAAACTGGATTATTGTATAACCCCATACACAAAAGTAAACTCAAAATGGATCAAAGACATGAATGTAAGTCATGAAACCATAAAACTCTTAGAAAAAAACAGGCAAAAATCTCTTCAACATAAATATGAGCAACATCTTCATGAACATATCTCCCCGGGCAAGGGAAACAAAAGCAAAAGTGAACAAGTGGGACTATATCAAGCTGCAAAGCTTCTGTACAGCAGAGGACACCATCAATAGAACAAAAAGACATCTTACAGTATGGGACAATTTATTCATGAATGACATATTCAATAAGGGGTTGACATCCAAATTATATAAAGAGGTCACGCACCTCAACAAACAAAAAGCAAATAAGTCAATTAAAAATGGGCAGAGGTTCTGAACAAAAACTTCTCCAAAGAAGAAATTCAGATGGCCAACAGGCACATGAAAAGATGCTCCACATTGCTAATTATCAGAGAAATGCAAATTAAAACCACAATGAGATATCACCTCACACCAGTTAGGATGGCCACCATCTAAAAGACAGAAGAACAAATTTTGGCAAGGATGTGGAGAAATGGGAACCCTCCTCCACTGCCGGTGGGAATGCAAATTAGTTCCACCATTGTGGAACGCAGTATGGAGGTTCCTCAAAAAACTCAAAATAGAAATATCATTTGACCCAGGAATTCTACTCCTAGGAATTTACCCTAAGAATGCAGCAGCCCAGTTTGAAAAAGACATATGTACCCCTATGTTTATTGCAGCACTATTTTACAATAGCCAACAAATGGAAGCAACCTAAGTGTCCATCACTAGATGAATGGATAAAGAAGAGGTGGTACATATACACAATGGAATATTATTCAGCCATAAGAAGAAAACAAATCCTATCATTTGCAACAACATGGATGGAGATAAAGGGTATTATGCTCAGTGAAATAAGCCAAGCCAAAAAAGACAAGTATCAAATGATTTCACTCATATGTGGAGTATAAGAACAAAGAAAAACCTGAAGGAACAAAACAACAGCAGACTCACAGAACCCAAGAATGGACTAATAGTTACCAAAGGGAAAGGGACTAGGGAAGATGGGTGGGAAGGGAGGGATAAGAGGGAAAAAGGGGCATTACGATGAGCACACATAATGTAGCGGAAGGGGGCATATGGGGAAGGCAGTACAACACAGAGAAGACAAGTAGTGATTCTACAGCATCTTACTACGCTGATGCACAGTGACTGCAGTGGGGTATGTGGTGGGGTCTTGATAATAGAGGGAGTCTATTAACCATAATATTGCTCATGTAACTGTACATTAACAATAGCAAAAAAACCTCTATATTTATGTTTTTCATTATCAACCCAGGGACATAATTCTAATATATGGAAAAGTGTTAAAAGTAAGCACTGCCTTTCAACTTTGTTTCATAGTAATAATAGCCACTTCTAATAACTTTGTTTTAGAAAAAATGAGATTGATGAGAAGAGAGAATATACACAATACCACTGAAATGCAAATATTTTATGTGTAGTGTATTCTATTACATTTTTAGTTCTTAATTTCACTTTCAGTGGGAATTTTGGAAGTGCTGGAAAAATTTACTGTCACATTGTATACTAATTACCTTATCCATAACCCATTCACATCCTAACTCTTCCTTGAAAAGCCTTTGGGTCTTCTTCCCAGACCACTCTGATCTTGTGCCTTCTCTGAAGTTCCTAAACAGAACTGAGTTACTCATTCTTCTCAGTGCACAGCTTGGTTCGTGTGGGGCCCCTTTTTGTTTATTTTCTCTCTTTCACCCTCATTCTCCATCCTCCTTCTCTCCTTTCTCCAGTGCCTACTCTGGTGTATTGAATATATGTCCTTCCAGTCCAACTTGTATAAGGTTGTTTAGATAAATGTGAATCCATAAAGTAGTGTTTATATGTCGATGTTTTTAAATTAAATAAGTAATGTTGTGCTATAAATTTTATTTCCTTAATCCTCCAACATTATGTTTTTGAGAGAGATCCATGGGCTACATAAATCTAGTTTAATACTTCTGCATATTATTCTATCAAATGCACATTCCAAGTGTACTTACCCATATATTTCAGGATAAGCCCTCAGGTTGCCTCCAAAACTCTTCCATGAACATCCATGTAAACTTGCTGTACTTGCACTGTTCTCTATGCTGGTCAGAGAAACTGTCCATCGAGACAAATTGCAGGTCCTCCTTATGTACCAGGAGGGAGACTGCTGAGGCATACTTTGTGCCTACATAATTTTAATACAAATCGCCAGATTGCTCCCTAGAAGAGCTACAGTAGTTTACCTTCCCACATCAGTAGAGCCAAGGTTTTGTTTTCAACTCATTCTCATCAGTACTTGGTATTGCCAGACTTTATAGTTTATGTCAGTCTGATGATGTGAAATACAATCTCGATGATGCTCTGTTGAGTTCTTCTCTGATTGTTAGGCTGAACTTCATCTCCTCATGTGATTATTAGCCATTTGGGATTCCCCTTCTGTGAAATGCCTATGCATATCCATTGTCCTTTTTTTCTTTTTTCTGTTTATTTCTATCTTTTTATTGTTAATTTGCATTAGTTCCCTTATACATGCTAGCTGTTAATATTTTAATGTTTTTGGTATTGCAAATGATAGACTGACGCCAGCCACCAACACTGTTATATCCTTATCTATGATGTCCTTTGTTGAACCCATGTCTTTAATTTTTGATACTGCCAAACTCATCATATCTTGAATTCTTGAGCTTATGAGGTTTTACTTACCAATTTCTCTACTGCCCAAGGGCAAACAGATATTCCCCAATATTTTCTTCTATTAGCTATATGGTTTTACTTTACATTTTTTAATGAATCCATTTTCAGTGTTATTTTTTTAATGCATCAAGATAGGGATCAAACTTTATTTTTCTCCATATATTAAGACCATTTTCTCCAAAATTTCTGAATAGTGTATCCTTTTACTATATATTTGTTAAGCTCCCTTATCATGTGCAGTTGGCCCTTGAACAATACAGAATTTGGGTGCCAACCCCTCACCCAGTTAAAAATCTGCATATAACTTTTCGTTCTCCAGAAACTTAACTACTAATAGCCCGCAGTTGGCTGGAAATATTACTGCTAATATAGTCAATTAACACATATTTTGTATATGTATTATTACTATATTTTTACAGTAACATAAGCTAGAGAAAGAAAATGTTTTCAAATTGTCACAAATCTCCAAAATTTTTTCAAATATATGTATTTATTGATAAAAATTACATATATGTGGACCCACACAATTCAAACCTGTGTTGTTCAAGGACCAACTGTACTTGCTTCTCATAGGTGTTTAATTTTATTTTGGGGCTTTTCATTCTTTCCACTGGCCTACCTGCCTGCTCTCTATCTCAGCCTTTGTAATTGTAGTTACTAGGTCTTTCTAAAATGTCTAATTTCCAATGGTTCTGTCCCTTTGTTCTTTTTCAAAGTTGCTTAGTTACTCAAGAGCCTTTATTCTTCTATATAAAATTTAAAATCAGTTTATCTTGATCCCAGAATATCTTGCTGCAATTTAATTGGATTTATAATGAGCTATAAAGCAATCTGGGGAGCAAAAATCCCAAAGAGTACCTAGAGTCATCTATATTCAAATGCAGATGTTGCCCATGTTTAAAAATACAGCTGAAACAAACAGAAATCCCTCTTTTTGTTTTTTTATTGTTCACCTTTCCCACTAGGCAAGAAACTGCACAGGAGCAGGTCCCTGGCCTGTCTTGTTCACCTGCCTAGATCAGTGCCACACACACTGTGGACACTCAGAAAATGCTTGTGAATGAATGAACAGGCCCAAATCTATCAGACACGGAGAAATAGCTCTTTGTTGTCTCCTCACCTCACACATGGGCATCCCCTGACCTTCGCGGCAGGAAGGGGAGTGACTGAATGAAACTTGCTCTAAAGTTCTTTGAGGGTGCAGGCAACCGCTCAGTTGACTGTCATCTCAAGGAGCACTTTGAATTGATCTGGCTGGAATTCTGTTAATAAGACAGATGAACACACAACACACTGGCTTTGACCTGACTTAATCCCTTAGTTCTAGAGAATCCATACCTTCCTGATTTATCTTTCAGATAAACTGAGTAATCTGAGATATAAAGCCTATGGCAGTGATCTTGAATGAGTGAGTAATTCAGTCAAGTGACAAAGTTCTTAAAAGAATTCTCTAGCCTCTCTCATTCAGTGTGGTTAGTGGGTGGTGTTGGAGGGAGGATTTATAGAAAGTAATAATCAGTTATTTTGTTTTTCCTTTGCTCCTACCTTCCCACTTTATTTTCTGAGGGGGCAGAATGAAGAGGATAGGACTGGATAGGTGGCAGATTTCTAATGAAATCACAGTTCTTTTTTTCAAAGAAAATGGTAACACTAAAACCATAAGGCAAAGCAGTAGGGGCTGTTAAAGATAAAACTACCGCTCAGAAGTCAATGGAAATGTAGTTATAGGCAATTATTGCATTTTCTCTGTGTCCCTTGTAAGTGAATTGACCTTTAAAAACAAAATTACTCTTGATTGTTTTTAAATCTCATTTTCTGGCTTCTGAGATTGTTTCCAACTGTTATCTGTATATTTTTTAAATCTCCAAATGTGCCATTATAGATAATGGTAACCAAAATTTCTTGGATTATTACTCTTATATTTTAAAAATATTCATATTATATCTTACCACGAATAAATCATGATATTGCCATAAAATAGACTATTATGCAGTTATTAAATCGTTTTTAAAGGATATTTTAGGATATATGGAAATGTCATTATATAATCTTACATTAAAAAAACAGGATACAAAACCACAGAGAATGCTCTTCATTTGTGTCTTGTTACGCTTAAAATGATGATTGTAGGAGTGTGAGTGTAGTTACGGGTGAGGTTTATTTTCTTTCTTATATAACTATTCCTCTGTAATTTCCAAATTCTCTTCAATAAATGCCACTCTTGTAATCAGAAGAAAACGCTAATAAAATGCTCCCGTGTCTTTTCAAAAAAATGTAATTTGTCTTGAAGGTGTCTTTTGAGGTAGTTAGGGAATATACACAATTTCTCATTTGTAAGTGGATATACTGATGCATCACGAAATGCCTTGCCTCAAATCACATAATTCATGACAAAGAATTGGAATCTGAAAGAGAAACCAACACCTTGGATTTGCCCCTGGCTTCATTTACGTCAACTGAGTGAGACAGGCACAGGGCCGTCTTCCCAGACACTCCTGTGGGCCCGCTCTCAGGCACTGCCTGCCTCCCTGCCCTGACTGCCTGGAAGAGAAGCAGAGCGAGCTGAGGCTCCTTTTGTCTAGGTCGGCTCTCTCCAGCTTTTCGCCAAGGGAAGGGAAGAATCTTGAAATGTTGTTCCTGGATTATCACAATTTCCAATGACCGGCCTATTCTGATTGAGATCATTTTAAATACAATGCTATTGTCAGCAAAGGGCAACATTTCCATGTTTCTAAATCACTGGAAACCCAACTTGAGAATCATCATTGTCTCTCCTTGAACATTTCTTAAGAACAGGAACTGTGTCTCTTTTTTTCCAGACTCTAGTCAAATTCCCAAAAGAAAGAACAGTACAATTGTTGTGGAATATTTCTAAATATTCATTAACACACTAACCAGGAGTCTTAGAACATCATACCTTGAGAGCACAAATCCAGATGTGGTGGTCAGTGGAATACCTTATGACCACATGAGATGACTCACTCATCAATGTGGGATCTCTCAATTCCATTTGGAAAATCAATAAATCTTGTGATTTACTTTCAAGTGGATCTTTTAATTTTTTGAAGGGCCAAATAATCACAACTATTTCTTTCTTTTGGTCATGGCTCTTGATAAACAAAGTTTGATTACTTGGGCTCACCTCTAGAGATTGGACTTCAACTGATCCCCATTGGGACCCAGGCATTGGTATTTAAAAAAAATTCTCCTTTGATAATTCTGACGCTCAGACAGGGTTGAGAAGTACTAATTAAATTAAACTCTGAATATTTTCCACTATGACATACTCAGTACCTATGGTTTATTTGATGCCCAGTCTTTGATAAGATCAGACTTAGGTTTTTCCATGTGGTTTCCAGAAACGTACTACTGCAATAATCAAGTATTGCCAGAATTTTGCATTTGTCCAATACGCCAATCCTCTCAAAAGAAGCACCGAGGAGAGACACTTGTTTTCTTAAATCTATAGCTCAATTTAGGGAGAATGACTTCTTTGCAATATTGAGTCTCCCAGTCCATGGACATTATTCATTCCTGCCTTTACTTAGGTCTTATATTAGTCAGAGTTCAGTGAAGAGATAAAAACCAGATCAGTAATTTGAGCAGGGAAAATTTGATATTAAAATTCGTTAACTGGAACAACTAGTAAAAAGGTGGACAACTATTTAAAAGGGTAGTAGATGACTCTGAGTGGTACAGAAGGAGCAATGGCTGAAAACACCTATCCCTCCTGGGGCAGAGGGATAGTGAATTAGTAAAGATACTTGGAATCTTAAAAAGGACCCCTCCCCACTGCCAAGGCCAGGATTCAGGCCTCCTCTTTGGAGGAGGTATGGCTCCATGGAAACAAGATGGTCATCCAGTGAAGGAGGGTGTGGGAGCTGGCTTCTCAGGGCAGCCTGTCATTGGGTGGGGAAGGAAGTTGCCAGAGGGAATGGGCTAAACAGCTGGTCTCAGGACTTCTGTCATGGTGGGTAGGAGTGGTGATGATGGATATCAGTTGTTCATTCCCAACCCCAGGGAGAAAATTTTCAATATTTCACTTGACCTGTTCCCTTGATGTTTTTAGAGCCTGTGGGCAACACCCAGGGAAAACAATATAGTTCTCCAAAACTCCAACCTTTTGTTATCAGTGGGAAATTACTTACGGTAAGAAGAGCAGGCTTAAAAAGGAAAATGAGGCTACCAAAGAAACCTCTGATACCTATGTTGAAAGAAGAGTTTTGCTGCTAAGCCTGCAGCATTCACCTCCAGGGCACGGGGGCTCAGAGGTCCCTCCTGCCTCCCTGCAACTGGATCTAGAATCAGTACTTTCTCTCCACCACCACTCTTCCAAAGTGGGGGCAACTGATTTTCTGCACAGTAAGCATGGATCCAGATGTGGAAAGATGGAGTCTTGTTGATTAGTGTTTTCAGAGGAGCCAGGAGGAGAGGCTGTTCTGTGTAAAGGCAGAGATGTGGATAGACAGGTGCTGACGGGAGAGAGAGAAACTTGTGGGCAAAGGAACAAGGAAATTTGAGACACTGTCCATTTGGCAAGAAAGAAGAAAGACACGATAATGCCCCAGAGGCTGTAAAATATTAGTGATTCTAGATTGGTAGCAAAAGAGCCCTATCAGAGAGAAACTCGTTCTGAAGAAGAAACTGGTGACCTTAACACCTTCAGGACAGGATGTTGTAGATGAAATAATTTGGGGGCACCTTTTCGAATTTAGGCAAGTGCCTCTTTATTGACTTGAGAATAGAGATCTGAGGCCAAGGGAGCATAAATGAGCTGCCCGGAGCTGAAGCAGGTGCTGGAGGCTGCTTGGGCCACCGCAAACTCCCCACTCTCCCTCCATGTTCTGCTCAAGCCTTACCCCAGCTCCACAGCCAGGCCCCAGCCTCCAACCTACTCCCCTCAGTATTCTCTTCATGATTCTCTGTCAGCTGGCAGAGGGAGGAGAAAAGTCTGAAGATTGGAGCCAAGATGGCCATCGATGGAGCTGAGCGACACCAATCCCAGCAGCCTGAGGAGACCCCCATACAGGTGGGAGGCAGGGCCCAAGGGCCTCCAGGGCCTGTCACTGGAGAAAGAAGAGGCTCCCCAGGAAAGAACAGAGGAGGCTCTTCCTGACCCCAGCAACCCTGCAAGAGATTTTAATTTCATTTTACCTTGACACCATTCTGAAAAGAGGAAAAGGTTTCCTTGAATTCTCTCAAATTCAAAACAGTAATGTGAGTGTATTTGTCTATATGTATGTATGTACATACATGTGTGTATATGTGTGTGTTCAGATACAGCTCCCTTGAGAAAAGAATGGAAAGTGGGATGAACCTATATGAGTACCCAGGGCACCATGGAAAATCCTATTTTAAAAGAGCTGTGAATTACATGTTTTGGATAACCTTCCTTCCTTCTCTCCCTCCCTCCTTCCCTCCCTTCCTTCCTCCTTCCCTTCCTCCCTCCCTTCTGTCTCTCTCTCTCTTCCACTGTCTTTCTTTCCTTCTTTTTTTTTTTTGCTTGAAAGCAAAACATTGCTGTTCTTAGAGTTGATTGTTCTAGTGGCCCTAACGCTAAGGAAATACATGGTACAGCAGAAAGTGAAGGGGCCGGGGTCTTCCTCTGACACTGAGCAGGAGCTCTGTGACACTGGGGAACACACATGCCCCCTCCCAGCTGGATTCCGCTCTCTAAAAAAGGAGGTCGGACCAGGTTATTTCTGGTGGAGAATTCTCATTCCAAAAGCTCAGGGTCTTTAGTAAAACCCAAACTGCCTGTGCACAAGAATCCTATCTAATGTATAGCCCCCCACCCAACCCAAGAATCGAATGTTACCTGACCAAGACTCCTAGTGGCACTCAGTTCTGTGGTGGACATTCCAGATATGTGGGAAATGGACTCAAAGGAAAGTACAAGGACTTGCTCAAGACCAGACCCCTCAATTTCTCAGCTGTGGTTTATTTTCTTACATCTTGTCCTTGCCAACCCTTCCACTTGATACCAGATCTGTCTATGTGTGTAAATGGAAGACGCACTTGGCCCAGACAGCCCTGGCTGGGAGGTGCATGCAGAGCTCCTGGTTCCTTCTCTCCCAGTACGCAGGATGTTGAGGGTTGGGGAGCAGGCCTGCAGCTTAATGGTGTCCCCTTTAGGGAACAGGAGTGTCTGGCAAGTGAGAAAGCTGCAGTGAAGGGGAGCATGGGGCATCCAGCCCATGGATAGACCCTGGACACTCGTCCTAAGCTGCCTGCTCCTCTCTCTCTTTGAGGAGCTGGAAATACTCGGCCTCCTGAATCCTCTAAGAGAGCAAGGTGATTTCAGTTACACGTATTTCAATGACATGGATGTCCAAACAGGAAGCCAAAGGGAACTGGCTTTTCAATTTGTGTTTTTCTTAAGGCAGCATGTACCAAGGAATGGACAAGACCAATGTTACTGCTATAATTCTAATTGTCAACAGCAAGAAATTTACCATGTGTTGAACTAACCTGATATAAAACGGCTTTCACTATTTAGATATTAAGGTCCTTGCATGCACATGGACTGTGGGGAGCCTGTATTTAGAAGTCAGTGCAGGACCTTAACTGACACTTTCATACCTGCCAGGATCCGCTGATGGGAACCAGGAGGCTTGCATCAAGCAGAATTTGATTACCCAGATGGCAACTGTTTCTTAATTCAAAACTTTAACATCGCCTTTTTTTTCCCATTATAAAAAATGAGAGGGGGAAGACAATACATTGAGTTTGAACACTCCTGGCTTATGAGATTAGAGGAATGAGAGGGAAGTGGATGCCTGGCCTCTGCCAGCTCCCTGCAGCACGCTGCCTGGCTGACTCAGCTGCTCCCTCCAGGAGCAGGAGGGATGGGCCTGAACCCCAGCCTCCTCTTGGGTCTGTTCTTGGGGAGCTCTAACAACTCTCCCTCCCTAATTAGCAATTGCATTCGCAGATGGGTTCTTTCTGTCTTTCCTTTTCTTTTTTCTTTTTCTTTTCTTTTCAAGGAAAAAAGAAAAAGAAGAAAAGGTTTTAAATTGCCTTCGGAGACAATGCTTGCTTTATTCCCAAGGAGACTGTGCTGTATCAGCCCCTGCTGTCCAGAACATGGATATGTAGGCTTCTTACTCCGATGGGGAAATCTTGGCTGAGTGACTACTGCAGAGTTTTAGTGGGCTGTCTCCCTGGAACCTCATCTGGGGTTTGGTGATAACCAGACCAGCTCAGACGGGTAGAGAGTTGACTGACCTCTACCCACCGGACTCCTGCACCCTGCCCTCTGGTTACTGCTGCCTGTTAGCTGTGTCAGTAGACGGGTCCACTGTTGGATAAAGGAGGTTGGTGGGGGAAGAGACAAGCTAGCACAAAGTAGATTCTGTTCTTGCTTTCTTCTCCTCTAGACAACTTTTCATGGATGTTTTCATCCTTACTCAGGCCGTCTTTCTCCTAGGCTGAATAGGAATTAGAAACCAAGAAAATACCTTACATTTTTTTTGAACAGTTAACTATGTGGCAGGCAATGTTTAGTTCTTCAACTGGAGCATATCAATAAGTCCTTATAGCAGTCTGGTGTTACAGCTACTGATAAAATAGATTCAAGTTTTGTGTGAGCAAGGAAAAGGCTGTTTTTGTTGCTTGAAGGAGGTATTTTATTGGGGTCCTGTTATATGATCAACTGTTTGGGGTCCATTGTCATCTCCACCACTACCTATACTGCCATGGTCACTACCAGATGCTAAATGTCAAATTGACAGGGGACTTATCAAAAAAATAAAGAGCTGAGGTTTGTTCACACAGGGACATCTTTTATTCAAACTATCTGGACAATTGAAGCAAAGATATTCATGAATTTGGCCTTTCACTCTGTCCCCTTTATACTCTATAGTCTTAGCCTTTGTATGGGGAATGGGGAACCAGGTAGCTTGACTTCTCTTGAGTCTGTAGTGTTAAATGAAGAACTGGTCTCTCTGACAGATGTGGAAGGCAACAAAGCCCTTGGTCTGTCTGGAACTGGGTTTAGCTAAAAAATATTAGGAAACTGGGTAAAATGCCTGCAGTTTTCCAGCAAATTGAACTATCTGCGGAGTCCAGGTTGCTGTATGCTAACAGATGGTTAAAATTATGTCCAAATTGCAGTTTCTCAGTAGTGGATAACTGGAATTGCAACAGGAATTAAAACGTGTGTATGCACAAAAAAGGAAGAAAACAAAATGAATGTGCCATCTCAAAGATACATGGGGAGACATAAATGCCTTGAAAATCTGAATTCAGTAATACCATCAGAAGTGCTTTGTAAATGCACTGACAGTGAAGGCTTATCCCAGCGTTCTGGTACTGCCAGAAAAATCTTTCCAAAGCCCAAATATGATGAAGCCAGCTCTGCTTCAAACCCTGCAGGGTCTCCCTATGTCTCTTTATGGCCTACAGGGTAAAGTCCAAGCTGTTAGATTGGCAACCAAATCCTCCACAGTCTGGACTCGCTTACGTGCCAGGCTTATCTTCTGTTGCCCTCTCTCTCACAACCTATACTCTAGCCATTTTAAAAACTGACCATCCCTCCAACAGGCTAAGTTTGTTAATGTCTTGAAGGTTTTGCCCATGCTGCTGTATTTTCTTGCCGCGCACACACACACACACACGCACACACGCACACACACACACACACGCACACACACACACTGCTCCACTTGATGAACCCTTATCCATCTTTCAAGGGCCAGCTATAGAACCTTCCAATTCCACAGGCAGAGTTGACCCATTCTTCCTTCATGCCCCCATCATATGCCGCATAAATATAGCATTTCTCACTCTGTTACTAATACCTTTTGCATGTCTTTTTCTTATGCCAGATGGTGAATTATTTGAGAGTAGAGAATGTGTCTTGGTCATCTTTATAAGCCAGCACCACGCATGGTGCTAGACTCAGAGGAGATGCCCAACACTGCCTATTCTGGGTTTTTACACAAACTAACTCTTACTTCTGTTAAACAGGGTAGGGTGCCAGAGGTAGAGGTTGGAAAATATTCTTTACGAGAGAGAAGAAAAAGAGGGAACCTTTCTTAGGGGCTTATCTGTAAGGATCCACATGTGGAAATCATGCATCAACCAAAATGGCAGCCTCCAGAGTAAAACCTAAGTTGTTAAAAATGAATTGAGCTGGTTACTATTTCTGTACGTGACCTACTTTTGATTACTTTCTACTGCTGTTAAAAAGACTTCCAGAATTTTGTAAATGAACCAAACCACTTTTTGATGGTTTTGTATTCTCATCTTTTCGCCCGACTGAAAGGAAAATCTGCACAGCCGCTGAAACCTGGTTTCAGTGCAAAGGCATCTGTGGAAGAATACTGTTCTCAATCAGACCGTCTTCCACAGATCTTTCTCAATTGTTTTCCCATGGATTTAAAGGCCACAAATAGCAAATCTATCCACCTCAACAGTAGTGCTCCTTTCCTTGGTGCCCTTGGCTGTATTCCTGAGTGCAGGAAGGTTAGCTGGCAGTTATATCCTGCAACCTCCTCTGCTTCAGACTTGCCCATGCTGGGCTGGAAGGCTGCCTGAAGCCACGTCTGTACTGCCTAGGTGCAGATGCGACTCTGGTAATAGAATATAGTTTGGTCCAGATCCCTTCTTGGTTGCCATTTGATGTTTGTTCACAATGCTCCAGTGGTTGTTGATTTGTACAAAACAAATGGTGAGTTTTTACATGCCAGGATATTGTAACATTTAATAGTGTTTTGAATTGGACAGAGGGGATAGAAGAAGTGTAAGTGGCTTTCTGGGGTACCTAGGAAATAGTAAATAATAAGATTGCATGCTTAAGATTGTTTCCATGTTAGGCCTAGTGCAAGCTGGGCCAGAGACTTCTGTCCTTCCAGATACCTAGCTCGTCAACATCTCAAATTTTTGCTTCCTATGGAAAATGCTAACTTGGTGTATGCTCCAACTCATATTCTAAAGCCCTTAATTGCAATGCCATGTTTTTTATTTTCAATTCAGCAAGTACATACTCAAAGTGCTAACATTCTTGGCTCAAAATACTGACTTGCATCATATTTTTCATACATCTGCTGACTCTATTCACAATGACTGTGCCAACCCTCAATGGTTGTGTCAAATCATCTTCAAAGCCATCCACACTTGACAGCCTTGGGGTCTGTAAATAAATGCTGAGTCTCTAGGCCAATCAATTTAAACTGTGCCCCAACTTCGGAGCTTAAAAAGATCTGATAGGATAAGAAGCCAGATAAAATAGAGAGGCAAAACTTGCCCCACCCTCTCTTCTGGAAGTACAGTTGACCCTTGAACAGCACAGGTTTGAACTGTACACATCTACTTATATGGGGATTGTTTTCAATAAATATATTGGAAAAATTTTTTTGGAGATTTGTGATAATTTGAAAAACCATTTCCTCTGGCTTACTTTATTGTAAGAATATAATATATAACACATACTAAATGTGTTAATTGACTGTTTATATTATTTGTAAGGCTTCTGATCAACAGAAGGCTATCAGTAGTTACATTTTGGGGGAGTCAGAAGTTATATGTGAACTTTCAACTGCACAGGGGTCAGCACTCCCTAACCCCTGTGTTGTTCAAGGGTCAACTGTACTGTTTATCTCCACTGCTCAGGGAGTTTGAAAAGATACACAGAAGTTCTGCCACTCTCCTGGGTCTATTCCATGACACGTACTCCCTGAGTCTCAGTTTCTTCATTGTAAAATGAGGGGAGTCGCTGATCTCTAAGTTTCCACTCAGAAGCTTCTTCCAAGAGCAGGAAAGGAGCCTTTCTTAAGAAAAGGACTTTACCCGCTTTGGTCACCTACATTCCAAGATTTCCTCTCTCGCATCTAAACTTCTGCACCTCATTCCCGATCGTGCCTGTCTTTCTGTCTTGATTCCATAGGCCCATCCAGAGCTCTAGGTTGTGACCAGACACAGATTCTTTCCATCACTTTTTCCCATAAAGAGTTTGGAACTCCTGCTTTTCCATCATATTTTTTCCTCTCACCTCTTTAAAATTAGCCCTCAACTCCTGGCAACAACCTTTACCCCTAAAAATACTTCTGAAGACTGCCCAGAAGTGCCTAGACCATAGCACTTGGGTGTAGTATTTAGAGAAAGTATCAGCTTTAGAAGGACAATAATGAGCCCCTTTCTGCTATTCTGAACTGTTTTTGGTGAGTATGTTTCTTTCAAAAGGACTGACATAGAAAATGGTATCAAATACCTTGGAAATGGGATGGGTATTTGCCTCTGGAAGTGGGATGAGGTGAGTCAAAACAAGAACAGGAATGTTTCTTGATCTATATAGGGCATTTCTATAAAATAATGGCTTTCTGCCTTACAGTGTGGACTGATGAGGCGTTGGAATAAGAGAAATGGCTCTAGTCAAGGTCTTGGTTATTAAAGAGGCATGTGGAAACCCTCTGTATATGTAAGAACAAGTCATTACCATTCTCCCACCATAAATCTCTTGGTGCTATGCTCAGAGACCAAACTTTAGAAGTAGGAAGATGGTTTCCATTTTGCAATTTTGAGACCAGCCCCCCCCCCCACCCACCCACCCACCCATCGCTAGCTAAGTGGCCTTGTGAGAAGGAAGTCCCTTAGCCTCCAGTTTCTCATTCTGTAAAATGCAGCTAAAGCCCTTTACTTTTCAGACTTGTGACAGTTCAAGGGTACTACATATGTAAAAGTACTCTATGTAAGCAAAGGCCTCCATACGTACATAAAATACAGATTTTTAGTTAACATTTCTAATATTTTTCTGCCTTTTCCCCACTCTGGAATACAGTTAGAACTTTGAGGCCTTCCTGGAAGGGTCTTCAGGAATCTTCAGTTGGAAAATAAAGAGCTCTAGAAACAAGGGGAAATTCCTTGATCTATCAGGGTTATACTGTTGAATGAAAAAAAATGATAATTTTATTTATGAAGGGGGAAAAAGGAGATCAGCTGGCAGGAGAAATCTGTATCGTTCAGACTTAAGCTTTCTACATTTTGTTATTGTTCTTGCTGCACTTTTTCCACTCAGACAGGGCTCAAGGGTGATAAATCTTAAACAAGCTAAGAGATCTTTAACAAGCAAAAGCCTCCTGCAATTTAGCAGTAATGGGAGTCTGTAAGGGCATGTAAATAAAGCATTTTCTATAACTTTGGAGACAGAGAACTGATAACACATTGTAAATACCTGCTGTTGAATTAGCAAGTCTTGGGAGCTCTATTCTGAATTTGGGAGGATCTTTCACCAGTCATGAATTTGAATTCAATTTATAATTTCTCTGCTCTTTATGGCCTGGACTGGTTTAACCAAGCCTGAAGATCACTGGAGGAGGCACTAGCCCTTAGAAGGGGAAAAGACTCCTGTAAGAGACAGTATCTTCTAAAAAAGAGTAAGAATTACTCTAATGTTCTTGTAACACAGTTGCTAGTTTTTACTTTTTTTTTCTTCCTTTCTTCCCTCCTTGTTTCTGTCCAGCCCTTCTTTATTCCTTCCTTCCCCATTTCTTTCAAGCTTCCCATCTTTTAATGTTCATGTTAAATACTTAGCATTGACAGGGCCAGCTTTAACTTGCCTAGGAAGTTACTATTTTCCGTTTTTTGTAGCAATTCCCATAGATGTGGAATGACTTTCAACTGCATATCCTGTGTACCTGACTTCCTATAATAATACTTTGCTTTCTAAATGTAGGAGACCTTCAGCTACTGCTGAGCAGCAGAAGCTGTAAGAAAAGGGAAGTCCCACAGCACAGCCAGGGGTGGGGTAGTCCTAGTCTCCTCATCACACTCCAGGCAGGCCCAGGGGTCCTTGGAGCACACACGGCTGCCCTGGAAGATGTGCTGGCGTGCCAGGTGGGAGGCATGGAGAGAGATCAGGCAGGAGGTCCTCATATCTGTCCCCCTCGAGTAAGTCCCTTTGGCTTTTACATGCATTCCTTTAGGTTTCAGATGTTTCTCCCTAAAAAGTGAATCCCCAAACTGAACAAGCAGGTTCCATTCACATAATAGCGTGAATGAATGCATTGGACGCCCTCTAGATTGTCATTTGGGATCCCGAAGAGGAGGAGGAGGAGGAGGAGGGAGTTGGGACCTCTTTCAAGGCCAGCTCTGACCCACTCCTCCTGGGGTCGAGAAGAAAGCGAATAGCGCGGATCCCTGGTCAGAAGGGACATTCAGGAGGGCACCAAGAGGCTGGGGAGGCCATCTGCAGAGAGGTGGGGTCCCTCGGCGGGCGCTGGCTGCAGTAGACCCCCCACCGCTACCCTGGCGCATCCCTTAGTCCCAGAAGAGCTCCCTGATGCACTAGAAAGGCCCTTCCGCGCAAGGTTTGGGTCCCGGGTCTGCATAGATGCTGGGCGCCAAGTTCGGAAAACACCCGCATCCACTGCGGACGTTCGGTGCCCTACAAAGCAGACCGGTCACGCAGGGCGGCGGGAGGAGGGACGCGGGAGCTCCGTGGCCGCCGAGGCCCCGATGTGCCCCAGCCGACGCACCCCGCAGTGGCGCAGCCGCAGCCTCCGGAGACTGGTGTTAGTGCGCCCCGGGCCCGACGCCCTCCAGCCGGGAGCCCTGACTGGCGGCAACCGGCGCTGCCCGGGCCTGGGGGTGGAGCTTGGGGCGGAGGCGGGGCCAGGCCCACAGCCGGTGTCAGGTTGCTCCGGTAACAGTGACGTACAGCGGCGTGGGCGGGGCCAGCACGCAGGTTGCATATTTTAGGAAGTGAGGAGGCGGCGCGGGCTGGAGCTGCGGCGGGGTCTGGGTCGCTGAGCAGCGGCGGGAGGAGGCGGACACGTGGCAGCAGCGGCGGTAGCAGCCCCGGCGGCAGCAGCGGCGGCGGCGGCAGCGGCCCGTGCCGCCGGCCGTCCCTCCCTCCCGCCCGCAGCGGTCCTCGCTCCCTCCTCTGCGCTCCCCCGGCCGTGCTTGCTCGGCCGGGAGCTGCTCCCTTCTTTTCTCTCTGATTCTCCAGCGACAGGACCCGGCGCCGGGCACCGACCACGCCACCATGGGGAGAGGGGTGAGTGCCCGGCGGGCCCGGGGAGGCGAGGAGGAAGTCAGGAGGGCGACCGCGGCCCGCGGGCGGCGGAGGAGGAAGCGGCGCGGCGCGGAGCTGGCTGGCAGGGCGGCGAGGCTTAAAACACGACGCACTTTGGAAATGGAGGGAGCGCAGTCATGGGGGACGGGAGGGCGGGGAGGGAGCGCCGAGGGGTCTGAGGCCGTCAGCGCGGGGCGGGGCGCAGAGCCCGGAGAGGGGCTGCGGGCCCCGAGGCCGAGCGCGCCGGCGGCCGGGGCTCCTGGAGGAGGGGGCGAGCGGCCCCGGGGCTGAGCTGGCCGCGGGCGCATCCCGGGACCCGCTCCCCTCGCTCCGCCCGCCTTCACCTCCCATCCCTCGCCTTCCTTTTTCCTTCCGCCCTCCGTGCCCAGAGGAAAGGCGTGCTCCTCCCCTTCCCCTGGGGCGCTCTGCCCTGTCGCCTCCCGGGCTGCCGTTCCCGCCGCCCCGGCCCCGGGCGCCGACGGGGCTTCCGACGAGTGAGCGGCCCTGGGCTCCCGGGCTCCTTCCCCGGTAGCTGCTGGGGCTTCGCCAGTGCGCTGCAGAGGCGACCGCCCTCCCCCAGAGAAAAATACTGGCTTCCCCTTACTGCGGAGCCGGTCAGGCTGGCTAGTGCCAGAAAGGGTGTGTCTTCGCCGCCCAGAGAGGGCCTTTAAGGTATACTTTTGAGAGCTTTACTGGGACACTTCCCATAAACACAGATGCGTCCGGGGCAATTGGAGCGGTCGTTTTGATATAGGAGGAGTGTGTAGATCATTTGGAAGGATGAGCCTGGAAGGAGCACAGGCTGGCGTACCAGGGCCTCTGGGTACGATAAACCGAAAAAGGATTAGAGGCGGCCCGGTACTCAGCGGTAGGGGCGCTTCCCGGAGGATCGAGGCGTCTCCGGGCCGGAGAGGAGAATGCACAGAGAGCGGTGGCAATGCCACAACTACGTCTCTTTCCTGCATTTCTGTGACCGGGAGCTGTGGTAACCCATAGCCATGGCAAAAGACTGGGTCCTGGACCTCAGCGGGGCTGAAGTCTAGTTGAAAAAGTTGATCACAGAATAACCCCGTAACGTATCAATTCATGAGATAAAATGAACAAATCTGGAGAATATTGGGAGAGGGAGGATCCGCTCCGTTATATCCAGGGCTTTCGCAGTGCCCGGCACTTAGTAGGTCATTGAAGATTCCTAGGGCGGCTCAGCGCGGAATGGAGTGATGAGGGAAATGGGAGGCCGCAATCTGTGGGGACTCTGAATGGATTTTGAAGGTCATCGAAAGGCTTGGGCCTCTTAGGGAGAAATGAGAAGGTACAATTTGTATCTTTTAAAAGCACAAAATGGGGAGGCCTGGCCCAGGTCAGGTAGCAGAAGGCAAAGAGCTGAGTGTCAGCCTCTGTACTCCCCGCAGTGGAAACAGGGTTAATGGCCTGTGCGTGCACCCCACCATCAAACCCTAGGTCATTTCCCTAAACGAGCTCTTTATACAGCACATTTCCTTTATCTCTACCTCCCACCAAAAAAATTTATTTCCTGAACTGGACTTCACTGATTTGGGGTTGTGTAGGGATCATAGATGTACCTGAGGCCTAGGAAGGTGAAGGGACTTGCTCAAGGTCAAATGGTTGGTTGGTGACACACCAGTGGTTCCTGATTACTGAGTGACCTGTGGTCTCCAGCTCCTTAACATGATCTTATGGGCAGAACTTCACAGTTATTCAGATGAAACCAGGGTATTTGTGGTATTTAATTAATGTACCAGAGAGATGTTTGAGTAATTCAGTTATGTTCATGTATCTGTGTGTCTCCTTTATAACCACATGCACAGTAGTGGTAAAGATGACAACACCTGGGTTGTGGGTTCAACCATGATGTCTTTTGGATCCCAATAAAATGTCTAGTGGCCAGCAAACATGATTGAGCTACAGCTGGCTAACTCGGATACACTAGATATCTGTTGTGCTGTGGTTAGTTTTTTGAGGACTCTGATACATTGAAAACTTAAGGGTGTGTGTGTATGTGTGTGGTGGTAGTGGTGGTAGTGGTGATGAATCTCCTGGGATAAGTTACCCTTTTTCTCCCCAGTGACTTACTGTGGATAGTCCAAATGTTCAGAAGGATATTTTATGCTGAAATGTTGGGATTTTTCCACATGGGGATTAAAATGTGGGTGGAGTGGTGACTAAAGCCCTGCTGATAATTGGTTTACCAGGAAGCAGGTGCTGGCAGTTAATTTTTAAGGTCATTGTTAATTTCTTCCCCTCTTCCCACGGCTGTTGGGGGCTTAGGTTTTAATGGTACTTCAGGTGATTTTATTTCTTCTTAAAATCCTGGGTCCTAAGCTTTGGGCGAGAAAATGAAAGAACAGGTCCTGCTGAATCATTGCTGGATAAAATAGGATTTTGTCCTTTTTTTTCATATTGGGTGTTTTTGCCAGTGACTTGGCTTAAATCCGCAGCTAGGCCTACCACCCACAACTATTTAACTCACCAAAGGTACACAAGAGACTTTCTCTTTTCTCAAGCTTACAAAAGATAGGGGGGAGAGGGGATGTCACCAGGTCCTTCTAACAGTTTTCCATTGTTTGAATATTAACTTAGTTACCTAGAAAATAAATCATAGCTTATGGGGAAGTCATTTAGAGAGGAGCAGGGAAAAGGTCCATGTGCAGGTTGCACGAGGGATACACATGTCAGCAGAAATGCTGCTCCTATGGTGATATTATCAGCTGCCCTTTTGAAGCTCAACTTGAAAGGGTGACTAAATCTCCTGTGGCTGCTGTGAAGCTAGTACTTTAGACTGAAAACGTTGTAAGGCCAAGTCTTCAGAATGGAAAGTTGCCCAGCTCTGGCCGGTAGCAAGTGCAGTGGCTGCAGGAGGAACTGGGGGCAGAGAAGAGGGTAGGGGTTGCATCATCACGCCTTCTCCTGTTAAGTGTTCCATGTGTGAGTGTGACAGTTCCCCTGCTCGGGGTTCCTTCTGCCCTCTGTTCTGAGGGTGTATCCTCTTTTGGTAATGTGGTGGTTGTTAATGTGTAGTGTTCTCTGCCAGTAAGTTTGTAACACTCTAGTGACTCACCTTTGGGTGGGAGGGTAGGAAGGCGGGAGGGCTGCATACATCTGAGGCTGAGAGCAGGCTACATCCCACAATCAAATAAAAAGAGGGTTTTTTTTAATCCAATAAAATGTTTATCCAGATGAGGGCTAAGAGGTAAAATATTCAGATCTCTGGAAGCGTAATTCCTAAATTGCATTTAAAAAAAAGCAAGTGAATGGATTTGGTACTTACCCATGCCCTATCCCCAAACCCTTCTAAATCATTGTTTTCTGATTAGTTTAGCAACAGATTAACAGATGAGGGACTTTCTGTGCAAATCAGGTTATATTATATATCCAAATATAAGAATGAGAAAGAGGCTTTAACTAATTCCAGGGTTTTGTGTGGAATAGTAAGTAAAATTAGTTTCTTCACTTCAAAACAAAAAGGTTTAATTTTTTAAAAGCCCTGGAGCTTCACTTTTTCATCTGGCCCTTAGGTGGAATGCTCACCCTGAGGACCAAGTGAAGTCATCTCTGGAGTGAGTGCAACCCAAGGATGAGCTGTGGCTGTTGGGTTTACCAAGTATTTGGCACTGAGAGAAGATCCAGTCTTTTATAAACTATGGGGATGCCGTTCGTCAGTTGATCTTAGGCCCTTTCAAAACTGGAGAACAGCTTTTCTTTCACCTGGGAAACATACTAAGGATTGAAAATAATGGGAAATACTGTTAATTGCTCTCCAAAGAAAGCCAAGTGGGAGTGTCGGTTGACATTGTCGACCTATTTAATAGCATCTTAGAGTTTTCATCTACCTTCACTTTCCAGGTAGAGAACTTTACATCTTTTAAAAGGACTGCAAAGTAAAATGTGCTTTTTTTTTTTTAGTCTTCTGTGATGGGAGGGAATGTGAACATTCGTGCTGTGGTGCCTCCTTCTAGCTGCCCAGGGCTCTCTGCCAGCCTGCAGGCCAAAAGAAGAAACATGAGTGTCAGATCAGATGGGCCCACAGTAATCAGAGTGCCTGCATTTGGACAGCAAAACACTGGGCAGGCTGTTGCCGCATCCCTGCCAGAGCTGTCCAGTTCTGCAGTACTCTGAGAATACATGTCCAGTAAGTGATGATGTGGAGTAGAGAATTTTAAAAATCCACTATTTTGTAAAACTCTTTCATTTGTATATTTTTAGAAAAGGAGACATAAGTCAGGTTTGAACTTTCTCACATTGCTATGAATTGAGTGTTTGAGAGGGAGTGTATTCTTTGGCTAGAGTCAGAGAGAGACTGTTCTTTGCATATGACTCACCTCATTAGTTGTGCTGAAATCTGTTGTCAGGAATCCACAAGAAGTTCTTCACATTTATGTGACTGATGTTTGGGATAGCAAATTCTGTCGATGAGAATAGAGGCTCCCCCACCCACCTTGCTTTTTTCTCTGGTTTCATTTGGATCCTAAGCCAAGGGAATTTGGGCCAGTAGGCCTCATTCCTTAGTTCCATTGTGACTTTACAATGAATTATATCTGAACATTAATTATCTGTGTATCTGGTTTTACTCAAACCCTGTTTAGTAATAGTTATTAGATATTTTCTGTTGCTGACCTGAAAAGTTGATTCTTAGTGGCTTGTTCTTTGTCTCTGGGGCTTGAATTGTTTGGGGGCCCGATAACCACAGTGGAAAGTTTGAATCATGGGGGCTTGGTGTCAGATCACTCCTGCCAGTCTGTTGTCATGGTCAGGTCAGGGCCCTTGTGGACTTGGGGCTCTATCCACCGGTGTTCTTCTTTTATCCTCCATACAATGCTTTCATGGTGCCATATTTGTGTATCATTTCAACCCTGGTGACACTTCTCCAGGGTCTTGTGCTGCTTTTCTCCTCTTCAGCCTGGCAGCCATTTTACTTCCTGCCCTACGCTTCAGGGTGCCAACTGAGGACCAATCAGGTCTTCCTGGGAATTGATTCAGCCCCCTTAAAATGTTTGTGCCAGTTATTAACCCATCGTCTCTCGGACAACTTCTTTTGAATGGCACTAGCCAAAGTGGTCTGGCAAGATGAAAAGGGGTGAGGAGGACAGCACGGGGAGGGACAGGCAGAAAGTTTTCACACTTCATAACCCAGGTTCTTGATGTAGAGGCAGAGTACCCCATTGAAAAGAAAGTTAAAAAAAAAAAGGAAAAAGCAAGCATTTTTCAAGAGGTAGTAAATCTAAAGATACTGATTCTTTAAACATTTTACAATTGTTTTAAGTGACGACATGAGCTGTTGTTGGAAGGATGGGCTGGCAGGCTCATAAGACTTCATACACACCGGCAGATCAGGGAGCAAGTTAAGCCTACCTAGTTCATTTGGGGCTGAGGGACCCCACTGGCTAGAGCTAGAGCTGTTTTCTTTGCTGCCTGTTGGCTGATGGTGTGCAGCCCATTTGGAGGCACTGAGCTGGTCTCACAAAGGGACCCATTGCTCTGGCCTCACTACATGATATTCTCCAACATGCTGCATGTTCAGATGAGTGAGAGAAGGAACTTGAAGGTGTGACGGTCCCTCTAGTCACCTCCTCTTCAGAGAGGAACTTCCTTCGCTGCCCTAAACTCTGCTCCGGGCCACAGAGCCACTGCAGTGTTAGGCACTGCACGGCCTTCAGCCTGACCCACTCGAAGCCCTTGGATCCTGGTGAGAAAATCCTGTGTGTACAAAACTACTTAGTCATTTAGAAGCAATTGGAGGGGTAATGAACTAGACTTGGTCATTTCTTATATTTTCTTTACATTTCAATTAATGGGATGAAGTTTTTTTTAAGTAAGTGAGGAATGGCAGTCATTTATATTGTTAATTAAAACCAAGTTGAAATAACCTTTATGTAGCACTTCTTAGGGTACCTTTATATATGTGGTTGTATTTGATAATGATTTAATAACAGATGATCCCAGGAAGATTGGAAAGCCTCCCTGTCCCCAACTCTTTTTACATAAAGGAAAGCCCAGATGAGGCTGTGCCTCTAGGTAACCAGCAAGATCAGAGACCATCCGTCCATTCTTCACCCACTCCTTCCCAGGCAGAATTTGCCAAATTGGGTTCATGACCTTCTTGGCCAGCTTTGAAATGGGCCGCATTTGGGGACAGTTATTACTGTCTCCTAACCCCTCGTGCTAGTCCAAAGCTTTTTTTGTGTGGGTTTTGGAGATAGTACAGTTTTCTGGTGTTTTGTTCTCAGATTTCATGGCAGCCCCTGGGTTGATCAGACTATCAGAGTGCCTTCTCTAGGTTCTGTTGTTAGTTTCACCAAGCATTACTCCCATTTTAGGGGCAAGAAAACAGAGGCTGACTCAAGGTCCTGGAGCTGGCTTATGGCTGAGCTAGAATGACTGACTTAAAAGTACCTCAGTCTGAAGGCCAAGGGCATCTCAGCTTTCAAGCACCCTCTAGACCTTTTCAGCAGCAATTTCAAAAGTCTGGAGAGCTCTGAGGTCCCTGCTGACCACAGGGCTTTGTGCTGATAGGGTGGAAACAAAAGCCAGAAAGTCCCTAATGCACAGCTGAGAAAGCCTCCAGCCTGTGCTGATGGAGGCTAGGGGTGAAATGGGTGTGGAGGCTTCAGTGACACCTTAGCTTAAGCAGATTTAAGTGACTTACCTCTAGGATGGAGGTTTCTCTCCTAAATGTCATGGCACTTTTTTGTGTGCCTTTATATTTTGCGATAATTTTCTGCCTGTCATATCTGTCCCCCCACCCTGCCTCCTGTAAAATGTTAGTTACCAGAGAAGAGGAAAGAACCTCTTCTGCCCCCAGCAAGACTCAGTGGTACCCCTCTCATTGTACGGATTTGGTGTATGTTTTTAAATGAGTGAAACTTGTTACATGTTTTAACCTTGGTTGTTCCTTCAGGAATTTTCTTTTTCCCATCTCCTGGGCACCCTTTCCCTTTCCCCCAGATCAAATGATGGCAGAACTCATACTGAACGATTCAAAGATTGAGAGAATGGAACCCCTGGGAAGCACAGGATGAAGGAATGGCACATTTTAAGCTGTGTCACCCTGGGCAAGCCCCTGCCCTTGTTGTGACCTCCTACTTCCTAAATTAGAATGGAAAAAAAAAAACCAGAACCCAGCTTAACTTCATTTTCACAGTGGCTTTTTTGAGAAGGGTGTAACGTGACCTTGACCTTCCATTGTACTTTCCCTTGGAGACATCCTAGTGGGGTGTGCCTAGCAGGGCCACTGCATGGAGCCTGGGGGGAACAGGAGCTGGCCACTCCCACTCTTCTATGGAAGTAGGAGAGAGGGGTGGAATTTTCTTATTGAAAAAGTAATAATTGTGTGGTCAGAGGAGTGGGAAGGTCACTAGTCAACTGGGGAAACCATATTTGTCATTCCCCCATTGCCATAACCTTTGTTTGTCCATATGCTTTTAAAAGAAATAATAAAATGTTCCTAACCATTTTTAGTGTTGTTCCTCTGTCCCACTCTGTACCCCCACAACACCAAACACATTTTTTTTCTGCTTTGAAACTAGTAATTGAGACAGATAGGGACTTAAGTAATATTTGGTTCCTATCAAGATAAGCTAGATTAACTATTTGACTTACAGTGAAGAGATGATTGGATAAGCTGTGTGAATGCCTAGTGAAAAAGTTAAAATCTTGAAGGAAAAGAAATTTCATCATGAATGTCCTCATTTAAAACTACATCTAATACAATATGAACTGATGAAGAAAGAGGAGGGTTTTTAGCAATAACCATTGATAACTGTGAAGCTGCAGGCGAGATACTTTGTAAATGGGAATAAAACTTTGGAATGTGCCCAAGGCCTTAGCTGCTCCTGTAATTCTCTTCCTACTCCTTTGAAGTGAAAGATACTGAAAGTCTGTGAATGATTGAAGCATGCAGGTGGTGAGGTTGATTTTAACTCTGATGTTCATGTATCGAAATTAAATATATTTTAATGATACTTGCTTAAAGAGAATTTATGAATTATATCTTAAAAATCAAGCTGGCCACGTAAGAGAGATCACTAGTCAGTAGCTTGGCAACGATTTTTAAGTGGTGCCCTTTCCCATTAAATACAGGGAAATAGAACATAAGACTGCGGTTCCACTGGTGGAAGGAAGCCTTGTCCTTTCTTTTTGGCTTATTGTTATTGTCTGTTGGCTTCAGTGTGTGTGATCATTTTCCATTCTAACCCCAGCACCATGGGCTATCTGCAGAGAGAACTTAACAAGTGTGGTTGCTCCATCGTGGAGAGAATGTCAGGAATGTTGACTATCTTTAGACTTGCTCCATTCTTAACAGATAAGATAGAAACTAAAGAACTCCACTGTCTGTTGGAGAAGTTGTCAGTCCCGGAACACTGTAAAAGTGACCACGGAAGTTGAACAAATGTAAATATTATGAACGTCTGTACATGTGGGCAACGTCAACTAATTTGGGGCAGGATTTTCTCTTCAGAGTCTTATTTTAAAGTGACTGCTGTATTTATTTGCAACCATATCATCTATGACTGAAACACACCTAAATAGTCTTTGATTCATTTATTTAATTTCCAACGCAGTAGGATTTTAATACAGAGAGCCACAAAATAATAGTTTTGGTCTCACATGCCATCTACTTGAAGAAAATTACTAACCCCTCCTTTCATTGGCCTTCTTGGGTGGTTGCTGTGGGAGGCAGCTGGTCGCGCAGCGTATTGGGAAGGAGGGGCCCCTTCGTGGACTGAGTTTGGAGCGCCAAGTTCAGGCTCTGTGTGCATCAGCTCAAGCATTTTAAATAGGGGCTGGGAGAGTGGAGCAATCTAAATTTAAACTATAGAATCAACATTTTCTCTAAAAATCGTTCCAGTTTTGAAGAGGCGTAGGTGGATCCTGTGAATTGTGTGATAATGCACATGCTTTTCCTACATCCTGCTTCTGTCAAAACAGTTCCAGTGACTTTAATCTGGGGGTTTGTTCTCAGGCAGCCTGTCGGGGTGATGGAGACTCCTTTTTTTGCCTTTCAATTAAAGAATTTCAAGGACTTTTAGGCTGAGTTTTCTTTAATAAGAGAAGATAAAAAGGTAGTGTCCTTATGTGAGCCCTAAAAATACTCAATTTGATACTTAATTACTTCTTTGCAAAGCTAAGAATTCAAAATAAAAAGATAGTCAACATAATAAAAGTTACTAGCATTTAGGTGTATATCATTTAGCCCTCTCAAAAACACTAAGAGCAGTAGGCACCATTATTTCCATGCTACAGAAGAAAAAATTTAAACTTAAGAATTAGCAGCTTACACAAGGATATGCTTACACCTGACAAGTGGTGGAGCCCAGGATTTTAACATAGACCTGCCTGGTTATATAATAGGCAATAATAGTATACTATACTCTAACTTAATAATGTAAAAGTGGTTTCATTCTTTCAGTGGGGGAGATGGAAGGCAGCGGTATAGGGATTTTGACCCGAATGGCAGTGACTGGCAGGGCCATTCTGCAGCCTAACGTGACTTTTCCTGTTGATCTTAAATGCCCTCGGCTGCAGATGGCATGTCTTGAGCTTATGAAGACAACATTATTGATTTCTTTGTTTAGTATGTAGCATAAGCACATTTCTATGAATATCATTCCAACGACTATTCAAAGTGATGTCTATCTACAAAATTGAACTGCCCCAGAATCTTCCATGTTGAAACACTGGTCATCATTCACAACCATATGTTTCCCACATTCTCCTGTAGGTTGGACGTGATAAATATGAACCTGCAGCCGTTTCAGAACATGGCGACAAAAAAAAGGCCAAGAAAGAGAGGGATATGGATGAGCTGAAGAAAGAAGTTTCTATGGTGAGTACCTGGAGGAAGGTTGCTTTTGTTCTCCTTAAAAATTAGCTGTGTTGTATATGATTCTCCTCTCTCCCATCCTTTAGTCAGAGACTTGCTCTATTTTTAAAGTAAAGTGATCATTGCAGTTCTAAGGCCTTACCAAATTGTAGGGGTTGATAGGGAAAATTGTCATTGTAAAAGCTGTTGGAGGGTTGGAAAAGTTACTAAGCCACTCTGACACGACCAAAAGTCCGCAGAGGGAACTCTGGTTGATACCTGGGCCTTTGCTTCACTCTCTTTCTGAGTTGTACCGAACATTGGGAACTTCCAGCTGCTGCAGGCTGGAAACGCTCGCACGCACACAATCTGTCTAGAGTCCGCCTGGTCATCAGAGAAGGCAAACGAGGTTTCACTAGATCTCCAAGGCCGGTGGGTTTTTGTGAAGTTAGTGGCAGGTGCTGAGAGACTTCCGTCACCCAGCCTGAGCCATCCTCCAGGGACAAACCCTCAGTACATAATGGTCGCCAGGCCCACTAGGCACTGAAGAGACGCGTACCAGCTTCTGCACTGAAGAAACCTTGTTTTCTGAGCTTAATGATAGTGATGAGTGACAATGATGCTTTCTTAAATCTTCTTTATGGTGCAGTGTTTAATTCTTTTGTTTCTGATTTCCCTTAGGATGACCACAAACTTAGCCTTGACGAACTACATCGCAAATATGGAACAGATTTGAGCCGAGTATGTTCTCACTTGAAACTTGTATAGAATCCTAGTTTACCTCTATCACATTTTCCCCCACGTCAAGGCCTGACCTCCGGGACTCTAGGAGAATAGTGACAGTCACCATCTGAGTATCCACTATATGACATGCACACAGAGCTTGGGCATTTATATGCTTTTTTAATGTTTTGTTTCCCTCTGAAACTTTGCTAGTAGATAGCATTCTCCCCATTTTACAGACCATGAGTTGAAAGTGAATAGTTCAAAAGCCGTGCTTATTCCCCGACCTTTTGGTTACAAATCCTCCCCTTACTATTCTGCTTTGTTAAACTGAGTTGAATATTTCAACTTCAGTGTTGCAGATTTTTTCACTTTTACCAGCTTGCTCATTGCAGTGTGTTAGAACTTTGGCTGTTCTGTCATTATTTGAAACTTTATGCAAGTTAAAAAAAACCTTTTAGTAAAGTAAATGCTCTGTGTCCTTGTTATCTAGGGGGTTTTGATACTAAATGTGCTACAAACAGTATAAAAGTAAGCAGTCTGGAGGTGAGGGCACAGAGTTAGTTTTTTCTAGACAACTGCTAAGAAGTCTAGGGAGTAACTTGAGTGCCAGCTAACATGTAGCCATTGTTTCAGTGAATAACCCAGAAGTTGTAAGAAAGGTGTGCTGGCATGAGCACCCTGAGCCCCGAGAGGAGGCCTGACTCCGCAGCCCAGCTGACAGGTTGCTGTTGGGTGGACTCTGAGCTCATCACGTGGGTTACCTCACTTAAGTTTTTATTAGGTTCCTATGGAATGTGTTCTCTGTGACCCTAAGTCTCAAATGCTGTGGGTCCATGTTCTTATTTGTAGATGGGGTTAATAATACCCAAAAAGGGTTGTTGTGAGAATTAAACAAATTAATGCATTTGAAGCACTGGAGTCAGCGTCTGGCACGTAGAGAGTGTGCAGATCTGTGGCGGCGGTGTTTCTGCCCAGAGATCACGTGAACTTGAGTCAAGGGAGGGTGTTGAATCGGTCCTCATTTTCCCTTGACTCTTGATTTTCTTTTCCCCTTTCCCCATTACTCCCTAGTTAACTCAGATATTTAAAAACATTCGTAGAAACTGTTAACCAGGCACTTGGGGCAAAAATGAGTTTTATGTCTCTTTTTGCCTACTTGGTATTTTGATACGAAAGGAATCACACTTTCCTCTTGTAATGGGAGCTTTGTATCTATTGTCTGCTGTCAGTGAATCTTGATTTTAAGGTCCATTTGAAAAGTGCAGGGCGTCAGCATGGTGGACTGCTCCAGTAAATATTTTTCAATTGACAGGTGTACTGGGGTGGGGGTTGGCTAGAACATGCACATAGGTGAGCCCTTCCTGTCAGACCATTGTTTTAATTACCATCCAAAGAATAAAGTTCTATACTTAAAACTTGGCTGTTAGCTCAATAAGTTCAGATCCCTACAGAGATTTTTTTTCTCCTTTGATGCTTAAGGAGGTTTTTTTTGCCCTTCCCTGACAGATTCAATACAGAGAAAACTCAAAGCTCTTAATTTGCAAAACTGAATGGATTAGTTAAGATTGATATCTTTGTGGTAAAAAGGCAATTTGGCATGCATCCCTGCCTCTCCCTGAGAAGAGACCCGACTGGAGTCGAATTTGTCCATGGATCAATTCAGAAAGAATTTTTGTCTGGGTGTTGTGGGTTCCTCCGGAAACTTGGGGGCTGATGTTTGCCTCAGCTGAGGCGGGGGATCATCATCGGATTTGCCAGGTTACACGTTGGCTGTCTAGCTTGGGTGTTGTGTGTTCCCTGTTAAATCCGTTAGTGTAGCTTTCCACCTATCAGGTAGCACATTAGCTCGTAAGAACTGCGGCGTTTGTCTTATTTATATTCCTTTACTTCTCAGGGTTTAACAAGTGCCCGAGCCGCTGAGATCCTAGCCCGTGACGGTCCCAATGCCCTCACCCCACCTCCCACCACGCCTGAGTGGGTCAAATTCTGTCGGCAGCTCTTCGGGGGGTTCTCAATGTTACTGTGGATTGGAGCCATTCTCTGTTTCTTGGCTTACGGCATCCAAGCTGCCACAGAAGAAGAACCTCAAAATGATAATGTGAGTTCTGTAGTTCTTAATTGAGACCACTGGGTAAAAGTTCAAAGATCATAAGGCCTCCTTAGTCTTTGCCATCCACGTATTTTCAGTTACCACTGCTTAGTTGATGGTTTTAATCATCGGGGTGAAGTAGTGTTAGCAGCTTTCGCCTCGAGACCCCGCCACCCCTCCCTGTCCTCAGGTTTCTCTGTCCTTCTGCCCTGGTGACGCCTGTCCAAGCTGGACCAGGCCCATGCATGGGGTTGCTGTGAATAGGCTGCTCCGCTCACGTCCTGTGGCTGCCACTTCCGTAGCAGAGCACAGCTTCTGGTCTTGGCATATTGTACATGTCCAGAAATGTTTGGTAGCCAGTCTTCAAAAGTCATACGTTTTGTGAAACTGTCTTTGTTTTAATACAGTAGGGGAAACTGATTCATCTAGAACAGTTCCAGAAGTCTATCAAGTTAGTGACCAGGTTTTCTGTGACTCTAGAAAGATAAATAGGAAGACATGCGTTCTATATTTCTGAGGCCTTGCACTCTCTCTCTTAAAAACCTGTTTTTTATTCAGTGAAAATCTAAGTGAATGTCCCCAGCTCTTTGCCAAGAGCCGTGCAGTCCTGACTCAGTTGTCCCTTTCCAGCTGTATCTTGGTGTGGTGCTATCAGCTGTTGTCATCATAACCGGCTGTTTCTCCTACTATCAAGAAGCTAAAAGTTCAAAGATCATGGAATCCTTCAAAAACATGGTTCCTCAGGTACCTGCTGCCGTCCTTCCCCGCTGGGTAACCTGACAGCCCCAAGAATGAACACTAGTGTTAAGGTTTGCCAAGTATCGGGTGACTCCACAGAGAGAGGGATGCCTTCTCCCCGCCCTCCTCCCCCACCCAAAACCGGACTGAGTTTTCTTAGACCCCAGATGGTGACCACTGTCCTTGTGAAGGTCCACCAACACAGCAAGCACAGTAGGAACAAGGGGACTGGCTCTTAGATAACGGATGAGCAAGCTTTGTAACTTGCATAAATAAAAAGGTTAATACCTTTGTTATGCATTCAAGCTATTCGGATGGACTATGGGTAACTTTGTAATTTGATTTTCTTGTGTTACCGCTATCGTCTCCTTGTGGATACCCAGTTTTCTCTGATGTAATGGTCTGAACTGTTCTCCCCTTCCAAAGCAAGCCCTTGTGATTCGAAATGGTGAAAAAATGAGCATAAATGCAGAGGACGTTGTAGTTGGGGATCTGGTGGAAGTGAAAGGAGGGGACCGAATCCCTGCCGATCTCAGAATCATCTCTGCCAACGGCTGCAAGGTAGGTGGAAACACCCTGGCTGTTGGCGCCGTGCACCTAGGGTAGCGCAGCAGCCGTGATGAGGCCCGCGAGCTCACACACTTCTGCTTTTCTCTGGACAGGTGGACAACTCCTCGCTCACCGGAGAATCAGAGCCCCAGACCAGGTCTCCCGATTTCACAAATGAAAACCCCCTGGAGACAAGGAACATTGCCTTCTTTTCAACCAACTGTGTTGAAGGTAGACCATTTCAAGGCGTGCTTCAGCACAGCACAGCGTTTTCCTTGGGCATTAACAGCAACAAAAACCATAGGCATAATTTTCATTTTCATCCATTTTATTGGCTCCTTTTCTGACAGCTTCAGTCAGGCACAGAGGAAGTGGTTCACTTGCTGGCAGGAAAACCCAGGAACCTTGTGTGTTGTTTCTCCTCCCAATGCCTCTTCGGTGGGCAGCATTAAACTAGCAAGGAGTTTGGAGCCACTGTGCTGATAATAGATAGAAATTCCATTGCCACAGTCTCTGGTTTAAAACAAGTAACATATACCACCAAAGAGCTAGCCCTTAAAAAAGCTCGTGTGATTTCTGTGTCTTTTTTAACCATGCCGCGTGATTGTGCAAATTCTGTGACTTCTCTGATAAAATTGGTACAGTGCCCCCTCCTCTCTCTTTAAGGCACTGCACGTGGCATTGTCGTGTACACTGGGGATCGCACCGTGATGGGAAGAATTGCAACACTGGCTTCTGGGTTGGAAGGGGGCCAGACTCCCATTGCTGCAGAAATTGAACATTTTATCCACATCATCACGGGTGTGGCTGTGTTCCTCGGTGTGTCCTTCTTCATCCTTTCTCTCATCCTCGAGTACACCTGGCTTGAGGCTGTCATCTTCCTCATCGGCATCATTGTAGCCAATGTGCCAGAAGGTCTGCTGGCCACTGTTACGGTAAGATGCTTGGTGGGGAAGGAGGTGGTCGCTTTTCCTCGGAGGAGCTTGCGTGAGTGTGTGAGGCTCCTGCCCGACTGTCTCCCAAAGCGCCGCCAGTGGGTGTTCTACTGCATATGTTTGTGCACTTTCTCAGAGTCACAAAGTGAGAAGACCTTGGCATGTTTTATGGGAAGATAGTAAACCAAAAGCATCAGTTTTGTTCTTACATTATCACATGATCCATCTAGAACAATGTAAGGGAGAAAGGAGAGGAACTTGGGGGTGAGGAGGGAAGTAGATTGTGATAAATCCTGGCTGTTTGCACTTTTCTAGATAATAGTGTTTTGGGGGAGGAGAAGGGAAAGCCCCATATAAATGTTCCCATTATTATTTCTTCAGACTTCAGAGAAAGGTTGGAGAGATGTAATTTTAGGCAGATTTCTTCCATTTTGGGGTAGCTGGAGTTTGTATAGAATTCCATCCTGGTTGAGATTAAAGTAACCTGGTTCCTGATTTTTTTTAGGTATGTCTGACACTTACAGCCAAACGCATGGCAAGGAAAAACTGCTTAGTGAAGAACTTGGAAGCTGTGGAGACCTTGGGGTCCACCTCCACCATCTGCTCAGATAAAACTGGAACTCTGACTCAGAACCGGATGACCGTGGCCCACATGTGGTTTGACAATCAAATCCATGAAGCCGATACGACAGAAAACCAGAGCGGTAAGGCCAGGCCTGCCCCACTTGCTCACGTTGCTTTCCTTTTATGTGAGTTCTGTCATTTGGTAGGTCAAGGGTATGGGCTTTGGATTTTTGAAAACTATTTGCAAGTGTGGTAAAAAAAAAATGCCTGATTGATTAGTTCATTAGTTGGGAAATGAGAAGTGTCATTTCTGATTTTTATGGGACTTTTTTTCATAAAAAGTTAATACATTATTTTCCAATCTTTTTTTCTTGCCTCCATCAGGTGTCTCATTTGACAAGACGTCAGCCACCTGGCTCTCGCTGTCCAGGATTGCAGGTCTTTGTAACAGGGCAGTGTTTCAGGCTAACCAGGAAAACCTCCCTATCCTTAAGGTATGCTCAGGAGTTTCTGTTAGTGGTTAGGCTGCCTGATGGGAAGTGCAGACAACCACTCAAGGACCACCACCTGAGTGTTTGCTCTAACTGGCACGTGACCATAAGATGACTTGGTTATAGGACCACTGGAGTGAGCCGTGTGAGTGAGGCCTTGTGCTGTGTGACCTTTGTTGCCTGTAGATCCTGAAGTGTGCTTATAGGGACTGTGGGCTAGGTTGGAAAGAAGGGAATATACAGTAAAAACCTACCAAAGGTAGGTGGGGGCAGGTAAAGGCAATTGTTAGTGGTGAAAAGCCTAATTAGTAAAATCCAGTTTTATGATACCACCTCTCCTAGTGGAGTTTATATGATAGCATATAGCCTGATGGTCATTGAGGGCCACTTTTGTGACTTGATGATTGCATTTGCATATTAGGGATACAGTAGATTCCAGTAAATCCCTTAAGCCATTTATTTTCTTAAAATAGCTATTTCTCTTACAAGTCTCAGAAAGGGAGCATGAGATGTGTTCAGACATATTTCAGGGGTTGGGGCCATGTCAGTGGCATTATTACCCTCCCCCAAAAAAGCATGCATTTCTATTCTGTTGTAGTAACTGGCCTTTAATCATGGTTCTTACCAAACCTGGCCCCCTTGCTTATTAAACAGGGCTACTGTATTTGCAAATGAACATTAATTTGCTCATTTGCATGTCAAAGTTTAAAAAGGTTTATATCTGTAAAAGTTCACTGCAGCTGAAGATGATTTTTAGTAAATCAGAATATAAATGTAACCTAGTATTATCATACAAGTGTAGAAGTGTCTGTAATTGAGTGTGGGCTTTAAATTGTTAACTGATTATATGACTATTGGAGCTAATAATAGCTTTCATTTCACATTATTCAGGCCCAGATAATTTTGTACAGTTGAATTAATGTTTAGAATATAAAGTTCTCTATTTTGCCCTGACACAGTTTGCCCTGAGACCCTTAAGTGGTTTCTTTTAAATTGTAGGGCAGTGAAGGGTACTATAAATATTTACGTCCTTACTTTGTATTTTCAGATTCATAACCAGATTTACATGTTTGGGAACAGTGTTAGCTTAGAGACTTTTCAACAGGAGAAGATAAAGAATAGGCAGAGTAGGCTGGAAGGGTATGTATGCTTCTCCCAAGAGGAGATGGCACCTTCATGCCTCTTCTTTGGCCAGAAGCCAGATGTGGGGTGGGGCAGGAGGGCCATTGAGAGCAGGGTCTGTGTCCGAAGGCTGTGAGCAGCTGTGGGTCTGGGCTAAAGAGAGGCCTGCCCCTCCCATCAGTGCTTCTGCACCCTCTCCTGCCCTGTCCTCTGCTTCGGACAAGACTGGAGTACATCCCAAGTTACTTTTCCTATTTTTCAGTGATGCTTCAGTGGAGCGTGTTCAGGGCAATTAACAGATAATGTCTCTTTTCGCAGCGGGCAGTTGCAGGTGATGCCTCTGAGTCAGCGCTTTTAAAATGCATTGAGCTGTGCTGCGGTTCTGTGAAGGAGATGAGAGAGCAATACACCAAAATCGTGGAGATCCCCTTCAACTCCACCAATAAGTATCAGGTCACCTAGGGGGACTGTGGGGCTGGGTGAGGTGACAGGTACAGGAACTGTTCTCCCTGTTGAGATGTTAGAAGCTCAAATGTTTTCTAAAAATGAATTATTTGAACTCTTTATGAAAATTCTAAATTTTACCCTTGACTGTGTGTGGAAAGTCCTAATGCATCTGGTGAATGAAGCCTCTCCTAAAATGTTTGGGCCCCTTTGGAGATATAGAGTTGAGAGTGGGGGTGGGGGGTGGGGAGCGGCCAGGTTGGGGTGTAGGCATACAAATGTGGGCCCATCCCTTTGTTCCCGAAGGAGGTTTTGTATATGCATATGTGTCAGGGATTTATGAGTATATCACACGCTTGTTTCTTCTGTAGCATTCAAATTATGTTACAAGGTATAAGATACTAGAGTCCAGAAACAGGAGGGTACCTTGGTGGTTTTATGACAGATACTAAACAGTGAGCTCTGTTCCCCTCCATGGACTGCCATGCCCAGCCGCCCAGCATTTACATGTCACCATCCTTTAATCTTTTAGCTGTCCATTCATAAGAACCCCAACACGTCTGAGGCCCAGCACCTGCTGGTGATGAAAGGTGCTCCAGAAAGGATCCTGGACCGTTGCAGCTCCATCCTCCTCCACGGCAAGGAGCAGCCCCTGGATGAGGAGCTGAAGGATGCCTTTCAGAATGCCTACCTGGAGCTGGGTGGCCTCGGAGAGCGAGTGCTAGGTACACAGATAACCTGGTAGACATCTAGCCCGGTAGACAATGGAAATTACCATGTTAACCGCTCTGTGAGCCTTTCTGGAGCAATCTTCCTACTCCTTTATCTGCCCCCTATTGTTCTGAAAACAGTAAGTGTGGAGAATGTTCAGTGTGTTAGGCTTTTGGCAATAGATGCCTGCTGGTTTGCTGCTGAGTCTTCTTACATAGAGCCTTGGCCTCATGCCGGTCAGTTCTGTTTGCCTAAAAAAATAGAAGTGTTTTATTTTCTAATCTTTGTTCCCTATAAACTTAAATTAAAATTCGTTCATTCCTAGGGCATCTAGAATAAAGCCACCTCCTGACTCACATAATGGCTGTGAGTTTACATGGGAGCTTATGCAGTCAGTTCGTCAATTGGATTAGCAGTAAACCTTTAGTCTAGGATGCCACGTATCCTTTCTGCTCTGCCAGCCACTGTGGATTAAAGTACACATTTTACCCACTGTATAACAAGTGGGAAAGTGGCATTTGTAATATCTGTAGGTTGACAGATAAAGTTGATTATGTGATTCTGTTCTCCTTGGCTTACTTAGAACTGGTTGCCTGGTCCCATGCTGCTCCCTGTTCTAACTTGAGCTGTCCTTCTATGTCTCTGTCCAACTGAATTCAGTATCTTACCGAAGTCAGTATCTTCTCTTAAGTGTTTTTTGTTTCCCCACCTCCGTCACCCCAAAGTAGCAACAATCTCTGTTATGTGAACCTGCATGGCACCTTATACCACTTTAAAGAACATGACAACCTTAATACAGCATTGAAAAGAACGTCTTGAATATTGTGGTTCTTGTTTTAACAGTAATGCTAGATGGTAAGCATGTGGGACAGAACATGTCGGGTTTGCATGTATCCTCAAAGTAGCTGGCGTAATGGCCCATGGCGGCGCTCAGTAATGTATCCTGCTTCAATGAACAGTGAGCAGAGATGTGGCCAGAATTTTTCTGGAGAGGGAAGTGGGTCTAGAGCCCTAAAACCCCAGTGCTCAGAATTAGTGGCATCATTCCGTCTTCATTAAACCATTTAGCCTCTTTCTCCAAGGCTAGGTGATGGGTTTTATCTTTGCATAGTTTTCCTTTCAGTGACTCTCTATCCATTCATAAGTGTTAAATCTCATTCGTTAAAAAACTAGACTTAAAAAAAAATACTCCGGATTAAACAGCTGGCAAAGGGTAGGCAGGGTGACTGAGAAGCTGCTGCTGCCTTCTGCCCCTCACACGCTGAAGCCCCACAGGCTCCCTGCCCTCCTTTGCAGGTTTCTGCCACCTTTTTCTGCCCGATGAACAGTTTCCCGAAGGGTTCCAGTTTGACACCGATGATGTGAATTTCCCTGTCGATAATCTCTGCTTCGTCGGACTCATCTCCATGATTGACCCTCCACGGGCAGCTGTTCCCGACGCTGTGGGCAAATGTCGAAGTGCTGGAATTAAGGTAGGGCCCATCCCCTCGTAGGGCCTTCAGGCACCCTGCTTAGCCATGTGGTCTCTCAGCATCCACATGACCAGCTGGTTTTCTCACCTGGAGTATTAATTTCTCATCTGCAAAGCTCTAGCTACCACCAGAAAAGACCAAATAGCATTAAAATGTTAGCATAAACAGCAAATGAGGGATTGAAAAACAGCTCTTTTGGAAAGAAACATCAGCAATTAAACAGAGCAAAAGACTTGGGAGAGGTGCTGGACATTACTGAGGCTCACCGTGCGTGTGGTTTGGTCTCCCTGCGGCTGGCTGCCTTACTTGTTGGTGCGTTCCCACCCTCATGAATAATTCTGCCCTGAAAAGTTTTGTAAAAATTATTCCCCCACCACTTTGACTGTTATTCTTCGAAATACAATCACAGGGTCAAAAAGAGCAGTCACCCATGTGAATTCATGTTAAATACTGCTCTCCCTGCAGACTGGGCCCATGTGAGAATGCCGGCCAGCACTGGGGCGCCTTTTACTCCATAGTCCCTCCAGCAGCAGATTTTTATCTTTTTTTTTTGCTGGTCTTAAGAAACGTGAATATTTTTATGTAACTATATGAAAGGAAAAATACTGTGTATCCTATTATCCTATGTGATCACGTACCAAGAAAAAAATCTGGGTATTTGTGGGGGTTTTTTTCTGTGAGTATGTATTTTTGTTTTGTCAGTTTTATTATTTGCATTCCTTTCCTTTTGATATTCTAAGCTGAGTCATCCTTCATACCTACTCTCACCGGCTTTATAACTTTCTAAGGGCATTTGGTTGGCAGCTGCATTCAGTAAATTAGCCTGTTTCTTACTGAAGGTCATCATGGTCACGGGAGACCATCCGATCACAGCCAAGGCCATTGCCAAAGGTGTGGGCATCATCTCAGAAGGCAATGAGACTGTAGAAGACATTGCTGCCCGCCTCAACATCCCCGTGAGCCAGGTGAACCCAAGGTAAGGCAGGAAGCTTCAAAGGGCGGTCTGCTTTGAATGTGCAAAATGGTGGTCATTGGAACCATCGGCTTGGTTCTGTGCTGGTCGGCTTCTAGGCTTGCTCTGAACAGGGAGCGCTCCTCCTACAGAGCCAGAAAGCGACCTTGTCGTTCCCAGGAAGGGTTTTCAATAAGAACAAGTCATGACAACCAGGACTCACATGGTGCTTACGATTCTAAGCCCTTGGCCCAGTGACCAGTGAAGGCGGGTACTACTCCCACTTCGCAGAGCTGGGAAGCTGAGGCACGTTCGTGCGCCACCCTCAGCAGTCCAGCTTCTGCTGCTGTTAACCACTGGCCTGGCCTGCCCAGCCCCAGGGCAATCTCCAGGGACGCACTGACAAAACAAATGGGGAAAGGCACAATTACCTGGGTAGTCCAGGCCCAAAGAGGAGAATTTTGGCAATAAAGTGAAAGAGGCAATAGAGATACATTAGTTTTGTCGGTAAGGTGTAGGGCCCTCACCCTCCCTTGGGGTCAATGGAGGGTTTGGTCTTTGATCATCAGCTTTGCCGCTTAATTTGTTCATATCATTTCAGTTTGTCTTTGTGATCTTCCTTTCCTCATTTTCACAAGGCAGGCTGCCCCACAGGTTATTGTGAGTCTTGAATGAGATTATATGAAAATGCTTTGTAACAGATAATGGCCTTTACGTGATATGGGAAAGTTCCCTCTGGCTTTGTGTTGTTTACAAAGTGTTCTGCACAGAGTGACAGCATCCCCTCTTGGTGACGAGCATCACGCTGGTGAAGCGATGGGTGACCTTTTTCATTTGACCCTGACCCTAGAGATGCCAAGGCCTGCGTGGTACACGGAAGTGACCTGAAGGACATGACCTCCGAGCAGCTGGACGACATTTTGAAGTACCACACCGAGATTGTGTTTGCCAGGACCTCTCCTCAGCAGAAGCTTATCATTGTGGAAGGCTGCCAGAGACAGGTCAGTGTGCCGCCGGGGCCGGGCTCTGTCAGGCACTACTGACCACGCTGAGCGCGGGTCCTGTATAAACAAAAAGCAAAGCAATGCTGGAAACACGGCCCAGCTTTTCTCAGGCTCATTGTTTATGTGCCAGCAAGAAGTGCCAGGCATGAAGAGAAGGGTGACTTGATAAAGGTTTAGAAGAGCCACATACTTGGCAATACAGGTCTTCAGTGTGCCCCCAGAGTCTGAGCCTCAGCACGCTCCTGGAAGGACTGTATAGGCTCCCGGTGTCTGCATCCGAGATGCGTATGTCCAGGAGGCTCTTGTCCCCTCCGTTTACAGGGCCTGGGGGGCATGCATAAAGGATGGGTTTTCCAGCCCCCGGCTCACCGCAGGCCTGACTTTGAGTAGCCCTAGGTAATAAGAGGGAAGTGTGCCGTCCCTCCTCAGTTTCCTTTGGTAGCAGCTGTGGGGGTTCTGAGGCCACATAGAGTCTCCGTGGGAAGAGAGCAGTGCCCGTACCGAGAGGCCCGTGGAGGTGTGCACTGCACACACGTCCGTCACCAGACGGCATGATTCTTAGGAACTCTTCTCCCTTCGTTGGCTAGGGTGCTATCGTGGCTGTAACTGGCGATGGCGTAAATGACTCTCCAGCTTTGAAGAAGGCAGACATTGGAGTTGCGATGGGGATTGCCGGCTCTGACGTGTCTAAGCAGGCTGCTGACATGATTCTTTTGGATGACAACTTTGCCTCCATTGTCACAGGAGTCGAGGAGGGTGAGAACACTACGTTTACACCATTGCCCAAAAGCTCATCCCAACCCTGCCAATCTGTATCCATTTCTTTGTTTCAACTGCATACGTGCAATTTCTAATCTGCTATCTCTTTAAACTATGCAGTAAAAAATATCTTACTTTCATAGGTCGTCTTATCTTTGATAACTTGAAGAAATCCATCGCCTACACCCTAACGAGTAACATTCCAGAGATCACCCCTTTCCTGATATTTATTATTGCAAACATTCCACTACCGCTGGGGACCGTCACTATCCTCTGCATTGACTTGGGCACAGACATGGTAAGCAGACGTCACAGCCTCATTCAGCAGATGGCATTCGTGCTCACTGCGGCCGGGGTCCACGTGGCTGGCCGCCATCAGGAAAAGAAGTCCTCGGTAGCCATAGCAGTGGGTGTTGTGGTCTCAGCATCAAAGAATCCACGTTGCTCTTCAAGGCAACTATCAACACCTGTTTATCAGATGAGACTCTTCCTTTTTGTATAATTTTGCTGGGTTTTATTTACGTTTAATGGGATGTGTAATACCATCTCATGGTATGAAAAACGGGTATTTTAAAGGAGGGGCAGGGTTTAACAATTCCACGATAGCAGCGTCCTGGCATTTGATAACTTATAAGTCCCTTCTTGCCTCTCATCCCTAGGTCCCTGCCATCTCCCTGGCTTATGAGCAAGCCGAGAGCGACATTATGAAGAGACAGCCCAGAAACCCCCAAACAGATAAGCTTGTGAACGAGCGGCTGATCAGCATGGCCTACGGGCAGATTGGTGAGCCGCTGCATTCGGCACCGAACCGGACGCCGGCAGACTTAAAGCGCCTGCAGTGGTGGCGGCGTCTGCCTCAGTTAGGGTTGATTTCGGAGACTTCATCTAGAGTGACTTGGAAACCTAGGGTGAACCCTGAGGCAAGGTCTCTGAGACTGGGCACTTTTTAGCTTCTCCTCCATGTGAGGAACACTTCTGCTACCAGCCGTTTTCTTTATGGAAACCATAGTTCTTTACACTGAGCGCCCTGTGTCACAGCTCTGCCGGGGAACTGAAGATGCCTCCCTGTATGTACTTTTTTGAATGCCACCTACCGTTCCCTATGTGTTCCCTAGAACTGTGTTTCTTTAACTCAAAGGTACCTTTTCATGGGGATATTTGGGTAGAGAGTTAGGTTGTGGAGAGATTTCATGAGTTTGAAGGCTTGGCTGGTAAGTCAGCACCAACTGGAGACCCTGCACCCCCCACCCTCCGCAGCCCCAGTGCTAGATTTCTGTTCCAGCAGTGAGGCATGACCAGCTAACAGGTAGTCTGCATGGTGGGCAGTGAAAATGCCCTTTGGCTTTAAGTCCTCTGCCTAGCGTCCTTCAGGAGAACCATCACCAAACACGTGGGTGAAATGGAACAGATAGTACATCATGGAAATGTGGCAAAGACTGGCTTGACGGTTGCTGACAGCAAAGTAATTGGCTGATAGCTAGGAAGGCTGACAGGGTGCTTCAGGGGGCTCTTTCTCCCTGGTGGGTTAGGGGCAGGAGCGGCACCCGCACCCCATCATTCCCAGGCTATGATGGGTGGGGTGGAGGGCTCCAGGGATACCCTCCTAGCCCAGGTCCCGACCACAGGATGAAATCCTGCCCTGAGAAATCTAGGGTAGTGTGGTTAGATTGAATGCTGGGGGAGAACGGTCCTAAAAGTGGGGGGAGGAGAGAGGTTGGGTCACAAAGTGCCACGTTCACAATTTCTGCAGTGGCTGGCAGAAAGAAAAAGACAGTGTATAAAAATTGGGAGATGGGAAAAGTCATGATTTTTCAGAGATTAAAAAGTAGGGAAGCAGATTTTCCCCCTGGGGTCATGCCCTGGCAGGGGCAGATGGTCACCTAATAGCGGTGGGTGTTTGAGAGCAAGCCCGTATGTCTTCTTTAAAGCTCTAAAAAGTGACTCAAAAGTAGGGCTCTGGGCAAGGAGTGTGCTCCCGGGCCCTGCATCCCACCAGATATGGCCAGTGAGTGAGCGGGCAGCTCTGCCGAGCCTTCATCAGCCAGTGACGTCTCCTAAGTACTGCTGCCGTGGTCAGAGGAAGTGTTCAGAGTTGCCCTTGGGCCAGGTTCTGGCATTGAAATTGTTTCTCTGACACTTTAGGTATGATCCAAGCCTTGGGGGGCTTCTTCACTTACTTTGTGATTCTGGCTGAGAACGGCTTCCTCCCCATTCACCTGCTGGGCCTCCGAGTGGACTGGGATGACCGCTGGATCAATGACGTGGAGGACAGCTACGGGCAGCAGTGGGTGAGTGGGCCTGACCCCGGGCCAGAGCTCCTCCAGTGCCAGAGGAGGGTGGCCATGAGGGCCAAGAGCCAGGCTCGTCACTCCACCTTGTGCATTTCAGACCTACGAACAAAGGAAGATCGTGGAGTTCACCTGCCACACAGCCTTCTTTGTCAGTATCGTGGTGGTGCAGTGGGCCGACCTGGTCATCTGCAAGACCAGGAGGAATTCAGTCTTCCAGCAGGGCATGAAGTGAGTAGAGAAGGACAGACAAGGGTCCTGGCTCAAAGAAGGGGTCTGGTAGTTGCCGAACCCTTTTCAAAAGCCCGACCCCCAACACATGGCAGAGTTTCTAGAATCCTAGTTTGTTTAGCACGTTTAGGAAGCAAAATGTAACTTGTGTCTCACCTTGAACTCCTGAGTACAACTGATCCATAAGGACATTCGTCTGCCATTTAATTAGAAGGTAAACTTCTGTTTGCATCTTTTAAGCTTTTACCCCTCTTGATTTTAGGAACAAGATCTTAATATTTGGCCTCTTTGAAGAGACGGCCCTTGCTGCTTTCCTTTCCTACTGCCCTGGAATGGGTGTTGCCCTGCGAATGTATCCCCTCAAGTAAGTCAGTCCTCTTCCAGCACGCAAAAAATATGGAATAGTAGTCACTACTGCTGCATGTCCTGGAAGGAAAAGCCACACTTACTGTCAGAACCATGGGAGTTCCTCTGGCTTGGCACATGAGGAAAGGCTTGTCAGCAAATCAGACTGCAAATCCAGAGACTTGGTGATAGCAGCCAGTGCTGGCTCAGGACTGGGCCAGACAGGCCCCGGGGCCATGGCAGCACTCGCCCAGCGGCATTGAGCATTCAGGTTCCCCACAGCAGTCAGTCCGCTTGTCCTTAGAGAGGCCAACCAGAGGTGTCCTGGAGTCTGGGGAGCCGAGTGCAAGTCTCAGTATGTTTACCTAGCCATTACGTGTCCTGTCGAAGGCCCCTCCACTTTTCTGGGCCTCTGTATCCTCTGCCCTCAAAGGAAGAAGGTTGGAGAAGCAGATCTGAGGGTCTCTCTTACTTCACAACAGATCATGGATAGAGTTGATCAAAGGAAGCTGACCTTTAATCTTTGGTCATAATCAGAAGGCCTTAAAAACAATGAATGACCTGGCACTTCTGATAAACTTGAGTTTTCACACACAGGGTTTACCACAAACTCCAGTAATAATCTGAAACACTTGGGTGTGTTTGGTGGCATTGCTAAACTGGTTGAGATTAAGCAGCTACAACTTGATTAAAAATATGCCAAGTCACAGAGTGTTGAACCCATAGACACAAGCTTCTGGTTTAATGCATCAGTTTCCCATCCTTGCTCAGACCCATCTCAGCTAGCTGGTCGCCATCACCACCTTCCACTAGTGTCATCCCTAAAGTAACCAAGCCCTTGCTGACCCCACTGACTCCCTGTTGTGCACTTAACAGACATCCTCTGTGGTACAGGGGTGGCCTAGCATCCAGGGTCTCATTGTCCCAACCTGTCCTTCGGGCCTTGTCTTGTACCCATCCAAGCTTGTGTTGGTTCCATTCCTCCACCTGCCCATTTGGTAAGGATGTTCCCTCCCACCCCGTCAGTTTTGAAAAGCCTCTTGGACTGGAGCTTGTCCCCACGTGGTCTCGCCCTCCTGGATGTACGCAGTTGCTTCCTTTCTATGGTGTTACCTGTCATCGGTTATTTTTGCTCCCCACTGGATTATACATGCCACAGTATCTTTTTAACTTATTTTCCCCAGCACTCTACACAGAGCATACAATGGGCCATACAATAGGCCATGCCCAACTTGATTTCTATCAACGTGGGCCATTATTTATCGAGAGGCCAGGAGAATCCCAGCTGTAAAAGGCTGAAAAGGAAAATCCTCTAAAACAAGAACAGTGCCTTTCATGACAGGCTCTACCCACTGGGAAGGTGTTTCAGTCACCCTGCATGGCTGAGTCAAACAAGGTAATCTTAGCTGTGGTGGACTGGAGGAGATTGTCAGCATCCTGTCCTGGGACAGCCTTTCTCACTTGTTTGCCATAGAAGCTCATAGTCAAGAAAGCGTGGCCCTCTGCTAGGAGCCCCGCTGGGCGCCTGTCTCCAGGCTGGGGACTGTGGCAGGGGCGCCTGGGCTCCCAAAGGCCTCTGATCTCTGTTAGGGTGCAGCTTTTTCCATTCCTCAGGTGTAGGACTTGGAACATACGGCTCACTGTCCCAAATTCCATCATCAGAGAGCACATTTGGAATGGATAAACTGTTCTGTTCTTGACCCACACTGGCAGTTCTCAATCTTCAAATGTTGAGGACATTAGACAAGTGAGCTGCTTAAATACTTTAGAAAGGGAAGAAGGAAAATGTCCAGTTGTGGAATGAAAGGTCAACAGAAAATCTCAACTCAACCTGTAAACCAAACTTACAAACACCCAACTGAAGGTGGGGAGGGGACCCCTTTGTAAAGTCTGCAGTCCGGCTGCCTCAGCCTCCCTGGGCCCTGGGCGCAGAGCAGCAACCTGTTTGTAGGGATTTACATGTATTCCATGATCATGGCTCCGTGGTTAACCATGACCGTACTTGGCTTTTCCTTTCAAGCTGACAGTTTCTTTTGTCACTGTGATGATAGGCAGTTTCTTCCTTTGAATTGTCTTGTTCATGTATGAATTGGTACATGATTCTGTTTCTAGACCTACGTGGTGGTTCTGTGCCTTCCCTTATTCTCTTCTCATCTTCGTGTATGACGAAGTCAGAAAACTCATCATCAGGCGACGTCCTGGAGGTAATTACGGGCATTTTAGCTTTGGGGGTGGGAGGGACTGTACTTCTGTGGCTTCTATTATGTTTCCTTCAAAACATCTGGGCTGCCTCTATGAACAGCTGATTGACTGAGGCTGTTGGACCAGCCCTCTGTAAATGGACTCGAATTCTATCCTCAGAATGTAGATCTCCATTAAGGTTTCACAACCAATCATATTTTAGATTAAAATGCAAACCAAATATGCTGCAGGGGAAACTTAGAAATCTAAACCATCTTTTCAGCTAGCATGTTACTCCTAAAAACATTTTAAAAATACAGCTGAGGTCCAGTACTGAATTAGGGTTAGCTTGGACTTGGCCCTCAAGCAGAGACTTCCCACGGTGTGCCCTCGCACCCCAGAGCCAGGGAGGCTCACCGTAACCTGTCTCTGCCTCCCTCTGCCACCGCAGGCTGGGTGGAGAAGGAGACCTACTACTAGACGCCCTTTCCTGCACGCCGTGGAGCATCATTCCGCACTCTGCACCCGTCCCCCACCCCCCCTTGTGTACTTCAGTCTTGGAATCTGGAACTTTACCCTGGTAGGAAAGCACCGGAGCATGTGGGGGAAGCAAGACATCCTGGAATGAAGCATGTAGCTATATGGGGGGAGGGGGGAGGGTTGCCTGAAAAACATCCGTTTATGGGAATGACAGTGGGGAAGGTTTTTATGTGCCTTTTTGTTTTTATAAAAAGGAAAACTCGGAAAGACTGAAAGAATACATTTTATATCTGGATTTTTACAAATAAAGATGGCTATTATAATGGAATTTGTCTTGTGCCCGCATCACTGGTGTGGTCCGGGTGCCTATGTCCGTGGTTGGGGTGAGAGGGGTCCCTGCACTAGCGGCCTCATAAGCATCACCTGGGAACTTGGTGGCATGGCAAACCCAGACCACTGAACCAAAGCTTCTCTCTCCAGGTGGTCCTGCCTGACGTTCAAGTTTGGGAACCACTGATAAAGAGGACACTTTCTGCCCATTCTCTGACATGAACTTCCCAGACCCCTTTTCCTGTGGGCTACCTAGGGTGGTGTGGCTGTAACTCTACCTACTGCCTTAACACCTGCTTTTTATGGGAAAACACATCAAGTGAAGGGTTTTCAGACCCTCCAGATACGAACAGAGGAGGCCTCTTCTCTCCCGTCCTGGCCACAGCCCAGCCATCCCTCTCAGCTCCCCTCCACAGCCTCAGAAGGTCTCTAGACCAAGGACTGCAAGGCAGAAACCTATGTGTACACAGTCTGGTGTGGCGTGTGTGCACATCACTAAGTGCTTCTTAATTTAGCATCAGCTAGCTCCAGTTAGAAAGACGTTATGTGCCAGGCGGCACAAAGGGTGGAAGAGGTCTGTCGATTTAGGGTCAAGCCTGAGAACACCTCCTGCTCTCAAAGGCTTGGTGGAAAGGCCTGTCTGAGTCTCACTGCCCAGTACTCCGGCCCGAGCGCTGTTAGCTGTCAGTGCTTAGAGGCTGTCCTTGCTTCAAGTACATATAACGAGGTGTCCTTCTGGCACCAGCGTGGTCATGATCTGCCAGGTGATCACAGGCTGGCTTCAAGCCGTGCAGCTCTCCTCTGGGAGCCTACTTCATTGTTCATGACTGTTGCGCGCTCACATCCAAGCCGCGTAGGTGGGAGGGGAAGGAGAGTGGGTAATCTGCATACTGGCTGCTCCTTGGCTGTCAGGGAGGTCCCCACCCGCTTCCCTCACCTGCCACCCTCCTCTGGGGTTTCACAGTGTTTCACCACCTACGCAATGCTCTCCACTGCTTCCATCTGGTCCACTCTCCTGAGCCCCGGACTCACCAATCTGGTTGTCTCCTGGACATCTGCATTGGTTCAGAAAGGACACAGCACACCCATCTTAACCCCAATGACAAACCCAAACTTGAGGTCTCCAAGTGCACATGTGGCAGGGACATCCGCCACCTTGTTGCCCGAATCAGAAACCTGGAAGTCATGTGAGACCCCGTCTCCCCTTCCCTGCTGTGCCCACCACCACCACCCACAGTCCTTAACCACTTAATTCCAGTGAGGTCTTCCAGTGTGGCTGAGAACATGGATTTGTGTCTTAGCCTAGAAACGCTCACTGACTGACCATGGGCACAGAATTTAACCTCTTTTCTGCTTCCTTTTCTCTAGAATAAGGATGGTGTTTTCCGAGTTGTTAAAAGGATTCAGTGAGACTATGTGTAAAGAGATTAGCACAGTGGCTGACAAAGCCTTTTCTCTGCCCCCTCAGCCCTTCGCTGTCTCCACATCTGCTATAGCCCCCTGGCCCGTCTCCTTACTTTTCTGCCTTCATCTAATCCAGTGGTTCTCAAAGTGTTGACATTACCTGGGAACTTGTTAGGAATGCACATCCTAATTAGACTGAATCAGAAACCCCCATAGTTCTGATGCATGTCAAAACCTGAGAACCATTGCTCTGCCCCATCTTCTAAGCTCCCCCTGGCTGCTTCTCCACCACCTGTGTTTTCACCCTGGACCCCAGCACAGAAATCCAAGTCTGCTCAGCCATTCGAAGTCCTGGGCAGTCCCTACCACTTCCCCTGCCATCCTACATGTCCCCATTGTATTCCCCTTACGATCCTCCCACCTTAGCCCAACCTGCACTCTCTGGCTGATTAACTCACCTTCCTGGATACCATCCAGGCCTTTCCTCCGTGGAGAAGGTGGTGGGCCCTCAGTTTTGCACACCTTACTAGAGTACTTACACCTGTTTATCAGAGGTAGACTACAGATTCCTGAGCACATGACCAGGCCATACCCTCCCTAACATCTGTACGATCAGTATTTGTTGCATGAATGAATGCTCATTACCAGACCCTTTTCCTGCTGCCCAAGCAGCCATATTTTTTTCATTTTGTCCTCACCTTGAATCTCAGTTCCTTGGATGAGGGCTGAGTCAAGGGAAATCTGTGCCCAGGCTTGCCAGCAATCTTTGAGTTAAGACCCTTCCCTCTCTCCCAAGACTTTGAAGTTGGAAATGAGAGAGTATTCAGAGTGAGTCATGCATGGAACTAAGATACCAAGTTGGGAGACCAGGCCAAGTGACAGTAGAAGGTGAGGAGAATAAGGAGATCTACAAAGAGACACCAAGAGGGTCACAGCCCTTGGACATGCCAAGGTTCTAGAGCTTTTGAGTCCCTTGCCCTAGGCCTCAAAAGATCTCACAAGAAACCCTCCCCACCCTGTTAGCATGAGATTTGCCATCTTAACATCATCTCCATTTTTGCAAAGAACGGAAAATTCCCCCTCGAGCTCAAGCCATGAGAATATCCTGCTTTGGCCCCTATCAACCTGACCTCAGCGGCTACCTTCCTAGGAAACCCTAGCAACAATGATCAACCCAGCTGCAAAATTACCTCCCTAGCCATCCCTAGCAACAGTAACTGCAAAACTTTCCTGCCTCCCAAAGTACCTCCTCCCTCTACCCTATATCTACCCCATCTTCTAAGCAGACAGGGGCTTCAGCCCTTTGCTGGAGACCCCACCCCCACCCCTGCAGGTTTATCTCCAGCAAACCCTGTGCTGTCATTGAGCTGCATCTCCTCTATTTTCTTTCCTAACTTAAAGCCTTACACACCCCAACTAGGCATCTCCTATTAGATAACTGATTAGTAATCTACTTCTTCATAGAACCCCAACTCTGATTATGTGATTAATTTACTCTCCATCTTTCCCCACTAACCTATAAGCTCTGTAAGTTCCAGGAGCCTGTCTCTTCTTTTCCATTTCAGCCCTCATACATACTCAACAATGCCTTAAAAAGAGAAGTTGGCACTTAGCACAATAGTCATGGGAGGAAGGGAGGGAGGGAGGGAGAGAGGAAGAAAATATCAGTGAAACTAAGAGCTGGTTCTTTGAAAATATGAAGTTGACAGAACTTTAGCTAGACTCATCAAGAAAAAAAAGAGAAGTCTCAAGTAAATAAAATCAGAAATGAAAGGGGACACTGTAACTGATACCTCAGAAATACTTGGCAATCATAAGACACTATTGTAAACAATTATATACCAACACATTTGACAACCTAAAAGAAATAGATAAATTCCTAGAAACTTAACAGCCTGCTAAGGTTGAATCATGAAGAAATAAAAAATCTGGGCTGACCAATTACTAGTAAGGAGATTGAATCAATAATGGAAAACCTCCTAACAAACAAAAGTCTAGCACCGGATGGCTCACTGGTGAATCCTACCAAACATTTTAAAAAGATAAACAATCCTTCTCAAACTCTTCCAAAAATTAAAGAGGAAGAAACCTCCAAACTCATTTTACAAGGCTAGCATTACCCTGATACCAAAACCAGACAAGGACATCACAAAAAAAGAAATTACAGGCTAATATCCCTAATGAACATAGATGCAAAAATTCTCAACAAAATATTAACAAACTGAATTTAATAACCCATTAAAAGTATCATACACCATGATCAAGTGGCATTTGTTCCATGGATGCAAGGGTCATTCAACATTCATAAGTCAAGTCAATGTGGTGTACCATATTAACAAAATGAAGGATAAAAACTACATGATCATCCCAATAGATTCAGAAAAAGCATCTGACAAAATTCAACATGCATACAAATTCAACAAACTAAGTACAAAGGAACATACTTCAACATAATATAGGCCATATATGACAAGTCTATAGCTAACCTCATATTTAATGGTAAAAGGTGAAACTCTTTCCTCTAAGATCAGGAATAAGAAGACAAGGATTCCCACTCTCACCTCTTTTATTCAACATTGTATTAGAAATTCTAGCCAGAGCAGTTAGGTAAGAAAAAGAAACAAAAGGTATCCAATTGGAAAGGAAGAAGTAAAATAGTCACTATCTGCAGATGACATGAGGTTATATAGCAAAATCCCTAAAGACTTCACCAAAAGACTGTGAGAAACAATGGCATCAGTAAAGTTGAGAGATACAAAATCAATATACAAAAATCTTTTATATTTCTATACACTAATAACAAACTATCAGAAAGAGAAATTAACAATACCATTTACAACTGCACCAAAAAAGAATAAAATACCTAGGAATAAATTTAACCAAGGAGGTAAAAGACAGGTACACTGAAAACAATAAGACATAGTTGAAAGAAATTGAAGAAAACACAAATAAATAGATATTCCATGGTCATGGAATGGAAGAATTAATATTGTTAAAATGCCCATAATTCCCAAAGCCATCTACAGATTCAATGCAATCCCCATCAAAATCCCAATGGCATTTTTCACAGAAATAGAACAAACAATCCTAAAATTTGTAAGGCACCACAAAAGACTCCAAATAGCCCAAGCAATCTTGACAAAAACAAAACTGGAGGCATCGTACTTCCTGATTTTAAACTATATTAAAAGCTACAGTAATTGAAACAGTATGGTATTGGCATAAAAACAGACACATAAGTCAATGGAACAGAAAGAAAGCCAAGAAATAAATTCATGCATATATGGTCAATTAATTCATGATAGAGAAGCCAAGCATATGTAATGGGGAAAAGACAATCTTTTCAATAAATGGTGCTGGGGAAACTATACAACCACATGCAAAAAAATGAAACTGCATCACTATCTTACGTCATACACAAAAATTAACTTAAGGTGGATTAAAGACTTGAACATAAGACCTGAAGTCATACAACTCCTAGAAGAAAACATAGGTGGTAAACTCCTTGACGTTGGTCTTTGCAATGATTTTTTGGATCTGACACCAAAAGCAAAAGCAACAAAAGTAAAACAAACAACTGGAACTACATCAAACTATCAAGTTTCTGCACAGCAAAGCTAACCATCAACAAAATAAAAATGCAGCCTACAGACTGGGAGAAAATATTTGCAAATCATGCATCTCATAAGGAGTTAGTATCCAAAAATATTTAAAGAATTCATACAACTCAATAACAAAAAAAACCAAAGAATCCAATTTAACAATGGGGAGAGGATCTGCACAGACAGTTTTTCCAAGAAGACATACAGATGTCCAACAAGTACATGAAAAAAGTGCTCAATATGGCTGTTCCCGAAAAGACAAGAAATAAGTGTTGGTGAGATATGGAGAAAAGGGAACCCTTGCGCAGTGTTGCTGAGAGTGTAAATTGATTGAGCCTCTCTGGAAGAGCGTTTGGAGTTTCCTAAAACATTTTAAAATAGAACTACCAGATGATCCAGCTATTCTACTTCTGGGTATTTTTTCAAAGAAAATGAAAACACTAACTCAAGAAGACATCTTTTTCTAACATCAAAATATTCCAACATTAAAACATCTTTCTTTTTTTAACATCAAAAAGAACCCCTATGTCATTGCAGCATTACTTAAACAACAGCCAAGATATGGGAACAACCTAAGTGCCTATCTATGGGTGAATGGCAGATGAGGTATATTTAAAATGGGATATTATTTAGCCATAAAAAAAATGGAAATCTTGCTATTTGTGACCCCATGGATGGACCCTGAAGTCATACACTAAGTGAAATAAGTCTGACAGAGAAAGATAAATACTGTATGTCCTCTCTTTTATGTGGAATTGAAAAAACAAACCAAAAAACAACAACAACCATAAACAAGCTCATAGGTTTAGAGAACAGATTGAGGCAGGGGTGTAGGGAAGGTGAGCAAAATGGGTCAAGCGGGTCAAAAGGTACAAACTTCCAGTTATAAATAAGTCCTAGGGATGTAATGTACAGCATTGTGACTACAGTTAATAACACTATTGCAGATTTGAAAATAACTAAGAGAGCGTACCTTGTAAGTTCTCAGCACAAGATTAAAAAATTTTAATTATGTGTGGTGATGGATGTTAACTAGACATTGTGGTGACCATTTCACAGTGTATACAAATATTGAACCATTATGTTGTACACCTGAAACTAATGTTTTATGTCAATTACACCTCAATAAAAATGACAATAAAATCATTGAAAATATTTAAAAAAGAGAGAGAGGAGCAAAGAGGCAAAGACAAAAACTCATAACCTCATGTATTTAAGAAGAGAAAGCAAGGCTTTAGCTGGGGGTTGCCCTGTTCCCTGCCCTCCTGGAGGCAGACTTACTGTGCGCAGAGCTTCCAAGGCTCTCGGCTGAGTGCCTCCTGGCTGGGCTCAGGCTTGGCTGTGGAGTTGCATGACATTTGGGCCCATAGAGTTTCAGGAGGTGGGTTTCTTTTTCACTCCTTGTCCCCCTCACTGTGTGTGCCTAGGGAGCGGAAGTCTCAGCAGCGGTTTGGGAAACCTGCTTCCTTAGCTTCCCTTGTTGGCAATCTGGGCAAGACACTTATTTCCTCCAAGCCTCTCTTTCTGTCTGTAAAATGCAGGCAACTGCCATACCCACCTTATGAGAATACTGTGAAGATTAAATGAAGTAAAATGTGGAAGGGGTTTGGCACAGTGCCTGGCTCTTTGCAAGGGTTTGTTGAAGGGTAACTCACTTCCCACACCCTCCCAAGTGCACATCTCTACAGTAACATGCTCCAAGTATCCCCTAAAAGTAAACCTGGGAAAGCATACTTGGTGTTCCCACCTAACAGGAATAGCTACCTGTGCTAAGCAATGTCCTAAACAAAAAACATTTTACAAACAAGAAAACTGAAGCTCAGAGAAGTGGAGTCATTTGCACGAAATGACGCAGCTAGTAAGCGGCAGAAGTGGATGAGTCTGCCCCATACCCAGACAAATGAGCTCAAAGTCCAGGCTCCTAAAACTTTCTACCTGGCACATGTAAGCAGGACCTAGGGGAGTGTCAGGCACGGTGGTAGAAAGCTAGTGCCCCCGCCAAGAACTAGAGAAGGGCAGTGTTTTTATAAAAACAAAGAAGAGGGAAGGTTAGAGTGGGTGTTAAAACATAAGATCATGGAAAGTTTCTTGGAAATTAACCACTGGCTGTTGAACAGTTACTCACATGGATTTGCCCCAGGAGCTGCTGGGTGACCGAACTGCCACTTGCGTAACTGGGAAGCGTGAAGCAGGCGGCTCTAATCCCGGCCAGCTCTGCAGTGGTGGTGACAGATCGGCTTCCCAGTCTGCGGCAGGTCCCTTCCCTCTGCCATGCTCTGCTGCTCCTCAGTGGTCACTGTCCTTCCTGGTGTTGCCTTCTGTAGAAAGCAAAGATGCCAGCCCTTCCAACATCCAGGGCTACCTTGCTGTAGTGTGTGTGTAGGAAAGCAGAGTTGTTCAGTAACGTGAAGAATCTTTTTGTAGGATAAATTATTGCTCCATTTAAAACAGGTTGCAAAGTTTTCCCTAAAATGAGACATATGACGACATCATTGCCAACTAAATGTTGGCCCAGAAATATCCTTTACTGCAGTGCGAGTCTTCTGTGGGGGGGGGAGGGGGGGGGGAGGTCTCTCCCTAAGAATAGACAGCAAAACTGTGAAAACCAGCTCTGCATGTTTGTGCCAGGAGAGAAGCCCTGGGTCTTTGCAGGTCACCTATTCCAGTTCCCTTACTTCCGATGCCAACAGGGCAACATTTTCGAAGGAAAAGGGAACTAACACTCCTTAAACATATACTAGATGCCTGCAGTACCATCTTTGAGGTTTTCTACTTCTTTCATTTAATCCTACGAAGTAGGTAGAGGTAGACATTATTCCTATTTTTCAGAGGGGAAACTGAGGCTCAGAGAGATTTAGTAACTTGTAAAAGGTGATTGAGGTAGAGCTGAACACAGATCTGTAAGCTGTGGTTTTTCCATCACATCAAGCTGCCTTCCCCAGGGACATAAAAGTCCCTGATGTTGCCATTGGTAATTTTTACCTTGACATATTCACCCTAAAGCCAGGAAATCACACACACTGACAGGTTCATGCAGTAGACACTTGTGGGTCTACACATACGGGCATCCGTCCATGTATACCTGTTCCAAAGTAGCACGTAGAAGATAGGTATGGCAGCAACATGCTGGTCTTCAACAAACCACATCCGCTTTCCTCCTGAGCCCCCAGCAAGGCCACACTTCCCAGCCTCCCTGTGAGATGCAGCCAGGCAACAGACGCGAGCTGATCTAATATGCAAATCACTTTCAGGCTTGGCCCATAAGCCCTTCCACATAAAGGTCTCATTCTTTTTCTATATCCACCAGCTGAATGGAAGGAGAGATAGTAAGGCCCTGAAGCTGTGGTTCTCATCCTTGGCTACACACTGAAATCAGCTGGGACCTTTAACTCTCTGCATGCCCAGGCTGCGTCCTAGATCAGTTACATCAGGGTCTCTGGAAGTGAAACCCAGCCATCAGGATTACGAAAGTCCTCCAGGCTATTCCATGTGCAGCCGAGGTTACGAACCCTTGCCCTACAGCCGCGGCTCTCAACATGTGTCCCCATCCAAAATCATCAGTATCACTGGGGAATTTATAAGAAAATACACGTCTCAGGCCCCATCCTGGACCTGCTAACTCAGAACTTGGGGGAATTGGCTCTCCTGCACAGTGAAGTTTGGGAGCCACTGCTCTAGAGGAAGGTAAGCCTCAAAACGGAAGAAGCCTGGGCCCTGAGCTGCGTGGAACAGGCTCTCGTAGAATTGCTGCTGCATCAGAAGCTCCTGTGTTAAGAGTATGATTGAGAAATAAACTTTTATTTTGTTAAGCCATCATTTAGCAGGTAAGTGTTTGTGTGGCTTGAGAGAGAGTGTGGAAGATTAGAGGGTGAGACTAAGCAACTAGTAACAGAGCTGGGTCCTGTTAAATTTTTAGGAATTTTGTAAGCTAGTTAACGTCCTACTGGTAGCTTGAAATTGGCCGAGGTTGGAATATTTACACCATGGAATTTGTCAAACCCTGCAAACCGGGGCTTGTTTTCCCAGAGATCGGGTTGTTAAAGATTAACCAGCACACTATTAAGACCAAGTATCGGGGAGTGGGAAGGCAGCGTAGAGCAGCGGCCCCGGACAGTAACGAGCCACCCCAGAAGTGCCACCGCGTGAAGTTCCCTAGGCCCGCCAGCGCTCAGGCTTCTCCTCACAACACGCTGTCTTTGACAAGTCCTTGCATTTTTCAGCCTTGCCACTGCTGACATTTCGGTGTCGATAATTCTTCATTATGGGGAGCTGTCCTGTGCATGAAAGCATGTTTACAGCACCCTGGCCTCTACCCACTACATGTCGTTAGTCAGCCCCTCTCCCCCCAGGCATCACCAAATGTCCCCTGGAGGACAAAACCATGTCCAGCTGGCAACCATGAACTAAAAACTAACTAGAAGGGAAGAGACACACCAGTGGGCAAGGCTGGTTTCAGCCTACCACCTCAGCCCCACAACAATTAAAAGATGATCTTGCGTGCGACCACATGCTGGCCTCCCGCAGCTGTCTTTGGCAAGATCTTTATTTTTGTTTCCCATCTTCCTGGTCATGCCGTTTCCTTCTCAACCATGCCTGAACCACTACCTTTAGCTTTTGGGTTGGGAGTGTCTGTGGCGCTCTCACAGTGCTTCAGGTACGTTAGCGTCTGCTCTGCACACCACTGTCCTCCATCCCTCCCCCACAGCAGTATGGTACAGTGATTGAGAGATTTATTCTAAAGGCAGATGGTCTGACTGAGTCCTGGCTCTGTAGTGCTTTAGCTGTGTGACTTTAATCAAGTGTCTTAACCTCTCTGAGCCTCCGTTTCCTTGTTGATCAAATCGGGATAGTACCATTTCCTACTTCGTAGAGTTGTGAGGATAAAATGAGACAATTCTGGACAAGCCCTAGCTAGTGTTTTCCATGAAACAGATTTTACAGAGCGTACCCAGGGCAGCGCACCCCATGCCACATGCTGGGGACATACTATTGAGCAAAACACAAATGGTCCCAGGCCCCGTTACTCACGATCTGGTGGGAAAGGTGGTACAGTGAGCAGGTCTTAAGATGTTATGAAGTAAGTGCCAGAATAGGAAGCCCTTGGTGCTGTAGAGACCCACCGGAGGAGCCTGACCAAGCCTTGGGGGTGCAGAAGAAGGCTCCTTGGGAAAATAAAGGTGAGCGCTGTGCAGACCCTGCTAGCTGCCTGGAAACATACCCCCTCTCCTTTGTCCTGACCCATCCCAGTCTCCGCTGGAGCACCCTGAGTTTTCTGGGCCTTTCTGACAGAACACCAAGTATTTTCTTTTCCCTTTTATCCACCACGTTCAACTTCAATTCCTTTCATCTGCGTTTAGGAACTGTTTTAATGTGTGTCTTTTCATTTCCATGTGTCCTTGCAATGTGAGTATTGTTTTGTGTGTGTGTTGTTTTAAACATTTATTATGAAAAATCTCTAAGGTACACACATGTAGAGATTATATAACAAAGCTCCAGGTAGCCAATACCTAGTTTGAACAGTTACCAACATTTTTGCCAATTTTGTTTCATCTGTTCCCCTCCTCCCTGCTCATTTTTTTCTTTCAGAAGTATTTTGAGACAAATTCCAGACTTCATGTCATTTCACCCAGAAGTACTTCAGTGTGCATCTCCAAGAGAAAAGGATCTTTTAGAAAACTCATAACCAACAAGTAGATTCTCTTTGTTTAACCGCTTTGTTTTTAAGATCCATCCATGTTGCATTGAGCGTTTCTAATCTACTGCCTCTCGCCACTGCATAGTACCCTGCTGGTGCCCCCAACACAGGTGAAGACCTCTTCTTTCTCTCAGTGATGGACACTGGGGTTGCTGACAACTCCCCTCTGCCCCAAATAAAGCTGCAAGGACCACCTCATACATGACTTGAGTGCCTTCTGTGAGACTGTCCCTAGGAGCAGAATTGCTGGGCACATGGTATGTGCATTCATGTTATTTGACCAAGAAGACCAGCTGTCCTCCAGAATGGCTGTACCGGTCCAGGCTCCCACCAGCAATGTATGTGGGTTCCCATGTCCCCACATCCCGCCAACAATCAGAATGACCCAGCTTTCTGTTAACCTAATGGGTGGAAAACCTCAAATTCATTATTTCTTTGGTGGTTAAAAATAATTTTGAGTATTTTGTCATGTCTGTTGGCTTTTAGGGCTAACTTTTCTATGACTTGGATGTTCACATCTTTTGCCCATTTTTCTACTGAGGTTGCTTTCTTCTTCCTGATTTGTAGGGATTTCTTGGGTATTCTAGATATCAGTCCTTTGCCAGTTTTGCACATTGCAAACATCTGTCTGTCCTGTGGTCTGTGGTCTGAGCCCTACTTTGATCAGCACGCACCTCCCCTCCCATCTCCAGCTCCAGGGGGACAGGTTCTCAGTTCCCTCTGTTCCTGGGCGTCATATAGCCCTTGCCAGTGATGGGTTAAGGATGGGAGTTGGGACCAATTCTCCACTGAGATAGAGAAGTCAGCCAGACGGCTTCCAGCAAAGATTTCCTCACTCTTCAGAGACATAAGAGGAGCCAGTCCCTCTATCTGTGGCTTTTCTCTGGATGTGACATGAAGCTTCTACAACCATCTTGCTACCAGCCTGCAGATAAAATCCACCATCAAGGTTTTAGCATTCTTGGTGGCATGGTGGAGCCTGCATCAATGACCCTAGGGCCTGCCCAACCTCTGGGATACTTTTTAAGTGAGAACATAAGTGTCTTTCTTCTCTAAACTAGATGGGGCAAGGATTTTTGATGCTTGTAGTGAGAAGAATATGAATAAATATAGTCTGTAAGCCAGAGGCTTTCCGTATTTTTTTTATGACAATTACCAGTAAGAAATAATTTCATACACATAACTGAAACAACACATACCTTTATTATGTCTGATACATTCAGGTAGTCTATTCTATTTCTACCTTTTAATGCTGGGTGTGACCCACTAAATTGATTACATAAGCTACTAACAGATCACGACCCATAGTTTGAAAAATGCTGCTCTGCTTCTCAGAACTCTATAAACTGAGGCCTGAAAGAAAAATACACTTTAGTCAAGTAATACAGAGGGCAGGGAGGGTAGAGAGCAGAGTTTTTTCTACAAGGCTCTCTCTGTGGGAAGGGGCTACTAATCAGATTATCTCCCTCCAACAAGGAGGACCACAAAGTGAGCCCTTGATAAGCCTTTGTTGATGGGCCGTGTCCCCTCCCACAGCTCTCCTCCCCCAACAATGCTTTTCTGCAGCCTTATTCTGTGAACAGATGAGGCTAGAGCTCTTATCTCACCTCTGCCTGGCCCTCAAGGTGCTGTGGGCCCAAAGCCTGCTAATTAGAGATGGCTGGAAGGATTACCAAGGGCCCTGGTCTGGCAACTCTGCCCAGCTCTAAATTGAATACCCAGTGCCCCACTGGGTAAGGGCTCACCTTGATAAGCGCCCAAAACAAAGTAGGGAGACAGACAGGGTTTGTTCTCAACAGAGCACCCTCCCTCTGAATACAGTTTTTGTTAAAGCCCCAAGGCTGGGAACATTCCATGGCCTGGTGAACCCCATCTTCTCCAGGTCAGTCCTTCCTCAGCATTCCTCTTCACAAACATCTCCCACGGCTGGCCCTGCTTTTGCCCCCCTGGCTTTGGGGGCAGTTACATAACTCTTAGGAAGACCTAAAAATGCAACCATATGGTGTCCTCAATTCCCGGCACAGACTGGCTGCTTCACATTTTTAGCTGGTGCTGAGAGACTGGCTTCACACACAGACGAGCACACACGTACACAATCCCTGACTCATAACCACATTTCTGTTGTGGAATTTTTTAAAATTGAATACAACATCTGGAGCCACATAGAGGTGAAAGCATACATTTTTGTCCCAATAACTTGTGGGGAAGGGGAAGTGCATTCACTGGAACAAGCGGATGGAAAGGCCCCCAAGGCAAGGCCCAAGGAAGCCATATCATAGTCCAGTGAAAATGCAGAGCCAAGGTTCCTGGTCCCCCTAGAGTCTGCTTTGAGGGCTTGGCTGGGCAGCAGGTGGCCTGCAGCTAAATTCCCTAACCAAAGCCTGCTAGTGTGGTGCTGAGCTCAAAGATTCAGCATGCATTTATCATGTGCTTTCAATGATTGAAAAGTTAGCGAAAGAAGACTGGTTTTGGGGATGGAAAACCTAGAAAATATGTTCTGCAAAACGCTTTATTAGAGGCCCTGAAAATTAAGATACAGAAAGCATTTTATTTAAAGTGGAAACTATGGGTCTATATTTAGAACAGTGTAGTTGTTAACAGCATACTGTTTAGTCAAGATCAGCCCAGATTCACATTCTGGCTCTGCTGCTCTCTGGCTGCGACCTTCAAGTCTCTCAATCTCTGAGTCTTAGTTTTCCAGTGTGTAAAATACACAGAACATTGTGAGGGTGGTTATGAGGATTAAATGAGATTACAGAACACTTCGTACAATGACTGTAAAGAGAAAGGGCTCTATAAATGTAACTGGTACTACAGGTCACTTTATTTTTTATTTTTTTAAATTTATTTTGGTATCATTAATCTGCAATTACATGTGCAATATTATGGTTATTAAACTACCCCCTTCATCAGGTCCCCCCCACCAACCCCATTACAGTCACTGTCCATCAGTGTAGTGAGATGCTATAGAATCACTGTCTTCTCTGAGTTGTACAGCCCACCCCGTGCCCCCCCAACATTACATCTGCTAATCATAATGCCCCCTTTTCCCTCTTATTCCTCCCTTCCCACCCATCCTCCCCAGTCCCTTTCCCTTTGGTAACTATTAGTCTGTTCTTGGGTTCTGTGAGTCTGCTGCTGCTTTGTTCCTTCATTTTTTTTTCTTTGTTCTTATACTCCACATATGAGTGAAATCATTCGATACCTGTCTTTTTCGGCTTGGCTTATTTCACTGAGCATAATACCCTTTAGCTCCATCCATGTTGTTGCAAATGGTAGGATTTGTTTTCTTCTTATGGCTGAATAATATTCCATTGTGTATATGTACCACATCTTCTTTAGCCATTCATCTACTGATGGACACTTAGGTTGCTTCCATTTCTTGGCTATTGTAAATAGTACTGCGATAAACAGGGGTGCATCTGTCTTTTTCAAGTTGGGCTGCAGCATTCTTAGGGTAAATTCCTAGGAGTGGGATTCCTGGGTCAAATGGTATTTCTATTTTGAGTTTTTTGAGGAACCTCCATACTGCTTTCCACAACGGTTGAACTAATTTGCATTCCCACCAGCAGTGTAGGAGGGTTCCCTTTTCTCCACATCCTCACCAACATTTGTTGTTGTTTGTTTTGGATGTTGGCCATCCTCACTGGTGTGAGGTGGTATCTCACTGTGGTTTTAATCTGCATTTCTCTGATGATTAGCAATGTGGAGTATCTTTTCATGTGCCTGTTGGCCATCTGAATTTCTTCTTTGGAGAAGTGTCTATTCAGGTCCTCTGCCCATTTCTTAATTGGATTATTTGCTTTTTGTTTGTTGAGGTATGTGAGTTCTTTATATATTTTGGATGTCAACCCCTTATCGGATACGTCATTTATGAATATATTCTCCCATACTGTAGGATGTCTTTTTGTTCTACTGATGGTGTCCTTTGCTGTACAAAAGCTTTTCAGCTTGATATAGTCCCACTTGTTCATTTTTGCTTTTGTTTCCCTTGCCCTACAGGTCACTTTAAATGCAAGTGAAACACTTTTCATTCTGACAATGGAATTAAGACATCTAGTACTCTATAAAATCTGATTTACTGAAGAGAGGAAGGGACTGACCTAGGCAGGCCCCTGAGCTGGTTATTTGCAAGAAGTTAACTTGGAATGCCTCCCTCACCTGGAGGTTGCAGGACCTTCTCTTGCTGGCTTTTCCCTGCTGCTGCTATTGGTGCGTACTGCACTTGCTTCGCTCAAGCGGGACAAGGTGTACTTGTGCTCCCGGCCTCAGAGACCCAGTGTGGGAACTAGTGGGTGCAGCAAACGCAAAGGGCAGGCAGGGCAGAAAGCTGATCCACTGGGCAGGGCCCTGGTACAGTCCGGTTAAGGCTATGCCGGCTGCCAGAGCTTGCTGGCTTCCCTTTAGCCGTCTACACAGTAACTTCCTTCTCTCTGCCCACCTGAGATCTTAAGAAGCAGGTGCTAAAAGTGTTTCTAATCGTGCAGCTAAATTCCCTAACCAGAGCCTGCTGCTAGTGTGGTGCTGAGCTCACAGATTCAGCGTGCATTTATTATGTGCTTTCAATGATCGAAAAGTCAGCGAAAGAAGAACTGGAAGCATTAGGAAGAAAAAAAATAGCATGATTTCCCAAGTCCTAATTAAATGCAGTGCTTTCTTTATGTGTGTTTTCCCAATTCTCGCAACACACCTATTTACTCCAGGTGACAAATGAGGAGACCCCCAGCGGTGGCTGTTACGGGGACCCAGTTGTCAAGGGCAGTGGTGGCGGAGAACAGTTGACTTTAGCATCAGCCCCCGCGCTAATCCCTTTAGATGTCATTTCTTTTAATCCTCCTAACAGCCCTGCAGCATCAGCCTTATTCCAGTCAAGGGCTCCGGGATCTCTCTGGAGAGCCCACACGGTCCCCTGCCCGGCGCCACGCGTGTGGACGGGGCGGTCCGCCTAACAGGGGTTCACCGGAGACACCTCTTCGGGCTGACGGCCCACACGGAACGGGGCACCGTCTATGTGCCACCTTATTCAGTCCGCACACGGCCCGTGAGGTAGGAACCGATTTTACAGGCGAGGAAGCCCGGGTCCTGAGGATCACGGCCGCTCCCCAGTCACCCGGATAGGTTGCGCGAACAGCCCTCTGGGATGCGCCGCTCCCGCTCCGCGCTACGGCGGCCGCCGAAGGTCTTTCCGCAGAGCCTGGCGCTTCGCGGGGTCGACGGGCTGCGACCGCGGGAAGCCGCTCGGGGCCACCCAGGCCTCAGTGAGCCGCGAAAGCAGCGGGTGTTCCGGGCCGAGAGCCCCAGCCCCGCCGCAGACTCCCGCGTCCCTGGCGAGGGCTCCCGCGGCCGCCCCCCCAGCCCCGACGGTGCTCGCGGCTCCTGAAGACTCGCGCACGCGCGCCGGGAGCCGGGCCCGAGCGTCTGGCCACTTGGTGCCCCTTGCCTGAAACCACAGCGCGTTCCAGGAGTAGAAAGCCATCACACACATGTTGAAAACACTGAGAACAGTAAAGTGATTTTAAGAGCTCCCCTAATTCTACCACCACGCAAACCATTGATGCCGTTTGCGTGTATTTGGCTTCTATTTCTATGTCTATAGATTTATTTTTACGTATAGCTGGGATAAAATGTACATACTAATAAGAATCCAGTATTGTTTTCACTTTTATAACGTAAATTGTTTGTCATGTTATTACAGACTTTCTGACTATGATTGTTAACAACAGGTATTTTTTTCATTGAGTAGATAGGCTAGTATTTACCTGAGCATTTTCCAAATGTTTAACACTCAAGTGGTTTCCAAAGTTACACCATTATACATTATTCTGTGATAAACATTCCTGTGTACAAGTCCTCTGGGTATCTGGACCAATTTCCTTAGGTTATAAGCACAGGAGTAGAATGACTAGGTCAAAAGGTGTAAACACTTGTAAGCGCTATCAGTATTATTGCCAGATGGCTTTTTTTGGGAAGCTTCTGGAGGCTTTTGATGCTTGAAACACTACCACTTATTCCCTAGAATGTTTTTCCAGGAAAACTTCTAAAATGTACTTGCATTGATATGTAGTAACCCTTTCTGAGACTATGTCCATTTAAATAAGGATCCGAGCTTGTCATGGAAAGGTTTGTGCCCTTATGATGGGCCTTCAGGCAGCAGAAAGCAAGTTAGGGAGAATCTTTTGGGACAGAAGGGATTTTCTGGTGACCCTGAATGGGTGGCCGTCTATCCTGCCTATGCCTAAGACTGTCTTGGCCCCCAGCCTCTAAAGAGAGTTCTGAGGGAGGCCGAGGGCCACAAGGCATGTGGGACAGAGTTCACTTTGGGAGAAGTGAAATAATTCATGAATCCACAAACTACCAATAATTCTATCTTTCCTTTTACAGATGACAAAGTAACAGAGAGTGATGACATGTCACAGGCTAATGCCCCCAAACTGCCACCATGTGTGCCAGCCAGCGGGGCACATAACATTTTGCTGAACTGTCAGCATGTGAGTTTCTGGGGTGAGAGATCAAGCCAAAGCCCAGGCCAGCTTCTTGCTTACTCTGTGTAAGTCTATTTACTGGCCAGACTCTTGAGGCCAATGTCACCACTACTTGTTCTGTCATCTCCAGTGGAGTTGAAGGTGACCAGCAGGCAAGCTGTCCCCCAACAGGCAGGGAGCCTAAGAGTCTTGCAGGGATTAGGGTACAGAGAGGCAATGAGAAGCCTCCCTTCTGAATCAACTCTTTGGTTGAGCATATCCCTACATCCCTTCCTACACACACTCTTCCTGCTCTAGGACCCTCCCCTAGACCCAAGCCTTGGATAGTCCCCTCCAGTTCACTGACAACCATCCCATGCAAGAGTCCCTAGTCCAATTATAGTGAGCACTGGGATGCACCACGCAAACTGCCCTAAAGAACTGGTGGGCTTACATTTCCAACTTCTGGGGATGCCTGGCAGATAGCCCTAGGCTATCGGTTCTCTCCAGCAAGTCCCTCTTGGAGAGCAAGCCTCATCAAGGGCAGTCCATACCCAGTGACCGGTCAACATGGTTATAAAAGTCTGGTTCCCTCACCCCAGCCCCAAAGCTCCCCAGAGAAACAGCTGAGACCGTGGTTGAGGCTGCTTTGCAGTTCAACTTCTCACTCTCCCCCAACTATCTCACTTCCCTCGCCTACCAAAGATGTTGAGCCTAAGAGCACTGCCTGATAAATGTCCTGCATGGGAATCTCCAACATTTTGAGGACTCCAATCTGTGACCCCAATACCACCTGAAATGCTCACTTGCTACTCTCTGGGTCCCTTGTTTAATAAACATTATCTAGCAATGATATGGGTATAAGTCTAGTTTACAGCTCTGTGGCTTCTTTTGTATCATTTCTCTTTTCTGATCCTCTCAAGACCTGTCACACTCTGACACCTATTTCTAGGTGTGGTAGAGTAATGACCTCCAAAGATGTCTACCTAGTACCTGGGAACGAAATATATAATTACAGAGCAAAGGAGAATTAAGATTGCAGATGGAATTAAAAATAGGAAGATTATATTGGATTATCCTGATGGGCTTAGTGTAATCACAAGGATCCTTAAAAGTGGAAGAGGGAGGCAGAAGCGTCAGGGTGAGATGTGACTTACAGAACAGGATCAGAGGAGATACAATGTGAAAAGTACTCATTTTACCCATTGCTGGCTTTGAAGATGGAGGAAGGGGCCACAAGCCAAGGAATACAGGTGGCCTCCAGAAACTGGAAAAGGGAAGGAAAAGATTTTCCCCTCAAGTCTCCAGAAAGGGATGCAGCCCTGCCAACACCTTAGTTGAAACCCCATGTCAGATTTCTAGGCTTCAAAACTGGAAAATAATAAATTTGTATTATTTTAAGCCATTGAATTTGTAGTAATTTCTTGCAACAGAATTGGGAAACCAATACAGTAGGCAACTGCACCTCCGTAGTGATCCCAAGGGGTCACCCACAGGGGAGGGAGGCCTCAGTGGGAACAGTGAGGAAGAAGCAATTGTTACAGCTCCTCCTATGAATTACCCTTGGTCCTAGTTGAAGACTGAATGTCTGTGTCCTCCTCAAATTCCTGGGTTAAGATGGTATTAGGAGGTGGGGCCTCTGGGAGGTAATTAGGTCATGAAGGTAGAGTTCTTGTGAATGAGATTAGTGCCTTTAAAAAAGGGACTCCAGAGAGTTCTCTCACCCCGATTCTGACATGTGAGGATAAGAGAAGTTGGCAGTCTGCAACCCGCAGGAGGGCCCTTCCCAACTCTGACCATGCGGGCACCCTGATCTGGGACTCGTGGCCTGCACCACTGTGAGAAATAAATTTTTGCTTCTGTAAGCCACCCAGTCTCTAGTACTTTGTTACAGCGGTCTGACTGACTGAGACAGCCTTCCTGTCCTGAAATATTCTAGTATTTCTCTATAACCTACTTTTTTGGCATGAAATAATAAATCTGGGGATTTTAACAGTAGAAAAGAATGTAGCGTTCATATGTACCCATAATTTCAAGCTTTCTTTTAGCAGAGGAACTTTTTTTTTAATAGGAAATCATACACATCCAATATCCAAGACAGATTAAGGTGGAGCTGTTAGGATTAAAGGCCAACGCCCTGTGTCTTTTCCCTCATCTGAGCAGCTCTAGCACTGAACACAAAGGCTGAAAACCACAGAGCTAGGTCACCGGGCTCCTGGGCTGGAAAGCAGGAAAACAAAATCAAACTCAAGTCTCCAGCCTTGACCCAGAAGCCCAAGCATAAACCATAACTATAGGCCCTTGTAGGAACACTGCATATGGACAGGTTTTCACTGCCTTCTCTGATCAATGACATTTACGCAGCATTACAGACATGTGTGGACTTCCTAAGGCACACCTACTCCTTTATTTTCATGTTTTTTTATATATATTTTATTTTGTTTTTATGTACTGGGTCTTCCCACCCACAGTCGCTCTGCAGATGGAGCAGGCAGCTTACTACCCGGTGTGATTTCTGTGGACACAGATGCACCCCCTGCCTCCAGCCCCTCTCCCCACTGACCTACCAAGATACCGGACATCCCTTCATTGGAGTCCCTAAGGCATTGTCCTCTAGAAGTTTCCATTCAAAATTCAAATACCACGTTTCATTTATTCTAGGGGTCACAGAGTATCATATTTAAACATCTTTAAAATTAGGACATAACTTTAAATCTCTGGATTCTTGGAATTACAGGTTTTTTTTCTTAATGGAACACAAACTAATGGAGCAGCTTGCAATCAATGACATTTTAGATTTGAAGAAATAATGGCATGTGACTTGCAAAGATGGGAAATAAATTAGCCCATTAGCACCCTTAAAGGCTGAGGCAGAGATCAGAGTCCACACAGAATGGACAACCTCAGACAGGAACTTAGCTAAGAGAGAGAAGAGCAGGAAAGGCTGTGTGTGTAAGCGGGAGTGCATGTGCATGCATGTATGTGCATGGTAGAATCTCCACAGCATGAGAGATCTGAGCAACTAGGAACAGATGTGGGAGGGGTTCTCCAGGGCTATATAAAGTTTATATCCTGACATTAGACATTAGGTAAAGTAAGATCCTCATTTGTTCTCGGTTCATAAAGTTTATGTCACAATGACATTCCTTATTTCAGAATCTGCAATCAATCAAGCAAACACAAAAATATAGTTTCAAGCATAAGTGTTACTCCTTCATTGGGAATACTTTCATTTCTGGGTACTGACTAAAGATTAGACAACCGCTAATGTCAATCATAAAGAGTAACAATTTGTCGACTGGGTTTCTGTTTGCTCTTCCAGTTCATTAGGTTAAATGAAGTGTTTATTCATTTAACCAGACGCCTCTGCCTTTAATCAGAGACAGCAGCCCCAAAGTACTTGTCAGTGCAGGGATGACATTTAAGATCTGAAACTCAAAAATATCCTTTTGAAATATAGACATACTTTCATTAACTAATAATTATGATTAAGACAGAAGTTCGTTGTTGAAACAATTTTGTTTTGGAACAGAAGGGGAAACCAAAATTGCAATTCAGGGACTTGTTATTTTGTCTTCCCTGCTGGAAAAATTAGCTATCACTTGGTGTCCAGCCAAGGCCATGAAGTTCCTCTTGCCTTTCATCATAAATTTGGAGATGTGATACTCTGGAAAATGAACTGGCACCGACGCTTAATAAAATCCTGTGCAAAAGGACAACAGACCTTAAAAATCACACAGAGGAAAAACAACAGTTTTCTACTAAAAGATTCACCGTGTTACTCTCTGCAACTCACCAGTATGGATGCAAATGGATGGAGTATTTTTAGGTTTGGCAGAGAAGCATAGAGGTCTAAAGAAGAAATATCACCGATGGCTTAACTGAACAGAACATAATGAACTGAAAATCTCACAGCTTTAGCAACTCCCTCTCCAGTTCTTATAGAACTCTTAGTGGCGAACAAACCCTGTTCCCAGGGTGCTCTGCAGAAGCTGCTGGCATTTAGCAATGTACTAGCTGCTCTGAGGGACGGTACAGAGAGAATAGAAATGCAGAAATGACCATTGATGTAGCCCTAGTGAACAAATGGGCTGAGAGAGCTAGAAATTCTGCATATAAGGTTCCATCTGTGAAATCAGTTCCCTGAGTTTCAAACTCGTTAATGGTGAATTCCTGCGTGCTGGGTTTTTGCAGAACACAATCTCCCTGCCCCCATTAGAAAAATGCCATACCCACCATAATTCAGCAGACATTTCTGGAGGGCATATACATGCAAGGCATTGCTCTAAGCACCAGGGAGGAAGCATACAGGCATCATATAAAACATTAGCACATTAGCCGTCAAGATCAGATTCAGAAATGTCCACAGCAGGCAGATGAGGTAGTGCCATAAAGGATAAGGGGGTGGGTTGGGAATCACAGAAGAGGGGGAGATGTATTCTGAAGCTGGACAATGGGAAGAAATCAGATGGTGTAGGAACACATGGTAGGTGGAGGAGGTGGGTGCATTTGGTCCCCACCTTGAAGGAGGAATGGGATTTTAACAGGGAATAATGGAGAGAAAAGGCATCAGGGCAGAGGAAACTGTGTGAATAAATGGATGAAGACCAGAGAGATACAGGGGTGTTTGGAGAAAGGGTGTGTTGCTTGGAATGGAAGTGCTGGGAAAAGGGAGACGGGGGTGAATTGGCATGGGCTGCCCGGACATCCTGCAGAACCACAGACACTGGGTCGCTTTGGGGCAAAGGCGTCTCCTATCAGGTCACACCATCTGTCTTTGCTACTCGTCCCATACTTCAGGGGCCTGCAGGAGCGAACACCTATGATAGGTTAGTTTTCTAGCAATTAGAGGAACCATTGCTCTTCAATGGTCTGACCTCATGCTTGGGCCTCATCTGCAAAAACTAAGGGTTTCATGTAGTCTATCGGCCACTGCAACAAGCTTGCAACCAGTCAGGCCATCCCTGGGCTACCAAACGATGAAGGCAGAGCCAGGCCAACTGAATGATGGTCTCACTCCCTCAACCTGGAGCTGGATTCTCAGAGACAGAAGCCTGTCACCTCTGCACCATAATTAAGTTCTGAACATTTTGATCATCCCTAAAAGAAATCCTGCTCCCCTTAGCCATCCCTCCCTTGCAGCCCCTACCACCTCCCCAACCCTAGACAACCACTAATCTGATTTCTGTCTATAGAAATCTAGAGAGATTGACCTATTCTGGGCAAGTCGTGTTGCAGAATCATGCGGAGACCTTTGGTGACTGGCTTCTTTCACGCAGATGCCTTCAAGTTTCATCCAGGCTTTAGCATCATCAGTACATTTTTTATACGGCCAAATAATATCCATTATGAATATACCACATTTTATTTATCTGTCCATCAATTGATGGACATTTAGGCTGTGTCACTTTTTGGCTTATTATGAATAATGTGGCTATGAACCCTTACGCACAATTTTGTGTGGACATGTTTTCAGTTATCCTGTGTATATACCAAGGAGTGGAATAGTTGGATCTTTTCTTATTCATTCTTATGTCTCTTAGCAACTAACATGAATAACTATCTGTTGAATGAGTGAATGAATAAAACATCTCTTGTTCTTAGAAGATTTTTTTTTTTTGGTCACTACAAAATACACCAACCTTAACAATTACTCTTGTCAGTTAAACCTTGTCGCCCATTTCTTCTTGGCTTATTTAGGTTGAGGTGAGCCTGAGGTCTGTCGGCACACCTGCCCCAACCCTTTTTGAGAAGCCAAGGAGGTTGGGGTGGATGGACAGAGGGAGCACGCACCTCCCCAAGCCACCCAGGAAGCAAAGCTTTGTCCTGACTCAGCAGATTCTCAGCGGAGTGAGGCCTCATGATCCGGCTGACCCACTCCAGGAGACAGAGCTGCCCGCGGGCCCCCTAGCCGAGCTGGGACTTGACAAGGACAGCACCTCCAAGCCAGGCTGTGGAATGGGGCAGTGGGGGAGACAGGCTGCACTGCTCTCACCACCAATCTAAGGGATGCTCAGGGCACCCTCCCAGCCCGGGCAGGTGGTGGGGGCCTGGGGATGCATGCATACTTAGTATTCTAATGAGCAGACTGCCCACAAGCCAGGTTATTATCAGGAAAGGACCACACAGGGAACTGGAGTCTCCTGATACCAGATGTCATGGTGAGGCCTCAATTTCCACCCATACCTTGCTCGTTGTGCTCTGTGCACACTCCTGCCCTGGCCACACTGGGCTGCTCAGCATGACAGCACAAGAACGGGCTTTGGTGGCTGAAACCCAGATTTGGTAAGGGCGGTAGGCAGGTGGGCAGGTGTCGGGGCCATGCCCTCCTGCAGGGCGCCCTGTGGCACACCTGCCTGGGTCAGCCTCTCACAGATGGCCGGCAACATGGGCTCCGATGACGTCCCAGCTACTTAGACTTCATTGGTCTGAGCAGAGGTACAAGAAGCAGCTTAGCTATCCAGGGAGCAGCAGAAGGAAATTCCCGTTCCCACCAGGCAGGGGTCTGCACACCCACCCCTTTCCTCCTCCTCTTGGCTTTCTAGCCGTCCTACCCCATCTCCATCCCTGAAGGACTCACACAGACATTCCTTCCTTTCTGTGTTCTCGCATACTTTGATGAGGTCTTTTCTCCCCAGTAAGAATTAAATAGTTAAGGAGGAGGAGAATTCTTCTTCCACAGCAACTTTTCCAAAAAGTTTAGAACACAGTTCCCACTTCAGAAATCAACGAATATATTCTCTCTGCCTCATAAAGTCATGGTCATGTCCAATATCCATACCCACGAGACTGGCCCTTACTCAGAGCCTCTGTGGCCAATATTTCAGGCCTAAGTAGTTAATATTTAAGCATTTTATTTTAAAAGTAGCACACATTCAATGTAGAAAGTAAGAAAATCATACAGAAAGAAATAAAAACCATCCATAAGCCATACCCAGAAGTTACTCCTGGAAAATTTTGGTGTGTGTTCTGTTATTTTTCTACTTATGTTTATCACTATTTTCAAAATTGTCACCATACAGTATGTGCTGTTTTACAGCCTGCTTAACATGTTATGGATGTATCATAATGCCATTAAATAATTCTTTTTGCAGTTTCCCTGGCTGTATAATATTCTATCACAAGGACTTAATGTATCTTATTTAATCAAATACCCAATTGTTCCTTATATTAACTGCTCTCAACTTTCAATTTTATAAATAATGTTGTGAAAAATAACCTTGCCCAGAAGTATTTTTGAACATTCTGAATATTTTCTTAGGATACATTCCTAGGAATGGAAATGCAGGATCAAAAATTGGGAACATTTTTAAAGCTTCTTAAACTCATTGTCTAATTGCCGCACAGAAGAATGGCAGCAACTTACACTCCTACTAGACTTGCCAACAACAATTCTTAACAAGCTTGACTTCTAATTGGCAGCTTCAAAATACCAAAAGAGAACAAGGACTGCAGTAAGGAGGCCCAGCAACATCCAAAGGCAGGAGTAAGAAAAACTGATGAAACAGGGACATTTTGGGCAAAACAGAAAGACAGAAAGGTGCCTTTATTCATCAAGAAAATGATACACCACACCGTACCCTCCCTATCTGCAATGTCCTCTGCTTCAAAAGGCAGGTAAGCAAATACATTTTAGAAAGAGTTCCTTCCAAAGCACCCTCTGAGTGGCAGCGTAGCAGGGTGGGACAAGGAGAGGCTTGGTGTCAGGAATCCCAGCTCCCCTGCAAACCCCACAGAAACACACTGGGTCAGTGGCCTTCTCTGATCCTCAGGTTCCCCATTTGTAATTAAGAAGAATATTAGCACCTACCCAATAGGGCTCATGTGAGTGTCAAACAAGGTCAGCATGTCAACGTACTTTGTGAATAGTCAATTGCTGACCTTATTGCTAAGACTGGGCACTTGAAGGAATAAGCGCTGTTCTACCGAGTAGGAGGTATCCTTCCCCGGAGAGTCCCAAGAATGGAGCGCTACTGTCGTTCACTCCGGGTCCCTCGGCACCTAGGGGACACAGGAGCTGCCCATTGGTACATTCTTTCAGCATTGAGGACACTGCGTAAAAACAAACTTCTTTGAGGAGAAAGAAAAGGTCTTTTCCTATTTAAATTCTGGCCCATAAAGTTTTGCTCTAGACATGGTCAACTCAAGGCTTTTCTCGGTCCTTCTTGTCATGGGGATTTAATCACTCTACATTTGTAGGAAGCTTAATTGACTCCGTTGCTAGAGGATCCACTCCTGCCATTTTCCTTTGCATTCGGGGCAGGCCTCTGAGGAGAAGCTAGAAATAAGAATGTCCCCAGGTGAAATGAGGCCACATGCTGGAAATAGCTTAGAAGAGTATAAAATGCTATGCAAAGTAAGGCCTAATCCTTATTCGGTTGTGATGAAAAGATGAATAGTGCAGTAGAGTCTGCATAGCACACCTGATCAGGAAGGTACCTCTTGTGTCAGCTCAGTGTGGTGTTGAGTCCTGGCTTTGTCCCCTACTAATGTATGATCTTGAGCATGTCATTTAATCCAGCAGCGCTTCATTTCCTCTGCCTTCACAGCACTTTTCACTCTCTGAAACTGTCCTCTTTCTCCTGTGTTTGTCTGTGGCCTCTCTCCCGAGCAGGTGAGCTCAGGGGTGAAGGGGTGGATTCCATCTTGTCCACCGATAGATCCCAAGACAAAAAAGAGTGTCTGCTTCCAAAAGTCTTTGTTGAATGAATGAGTGATTCTTAGGATACCATCTCCAGGGATTCTGCTTTGTCCCTGCAACCACTTCAAGGGTATAGAATAAGCAGAACACGTCAGGGGTGTCAGAGGCAGGCGGAGGGGAAAGGAGACAATTTACCCACATGAGAACAATAGCATCTTCCTTCAGGCAACGACCCACCCCTTTGGAAACGATGTAAGTGCTGCAGAGATTGGGACTGTAGCCTGTTCTCAATCCCATGAGCAGTCACTACTCCTACAAGGTCCTGCTAATTTGGATTGCAGAGCGCTCCTTGCTTTGTAAGTACAGACACTCAACAAAGATCATTTTCCCATCCCACCCCTACCAAAAAAAAATGTTATTGAGCAACTCAAAGCCAAAAATCACACTGTGGCCCCCCACAAGCCAAGGTATTCTCTCCACCAGGATAGCTCTTCCTTCATCTGGTGCCTCCCTCCCTCACCGGCCCCTCTGGCAGAAGGCAGCCAGCTGTGGCAAGGTGGGGTGTCAAGGCGCCTGCCTTTCCTGATGGAAAAGTCAGGAGCAGCGAGTGCTGAATCAAACCTGAGCTCTACTTCCCTGCTGGGCCCCACAGTGACCAGGAGCTCCATGCGAGGCGGGCAGGGCTCAGGACTGTCTCCATATTCCTCTCCATGTGTTGAATGATTGATAAAGGAGGAAAAGCTGGGTTAAATGAATGAATGCGTGCTTACTGAGGGCCATCTATGTGCCAGGTACTGTGGGAGACACTGTCATCTAGTTCTCCATCTTCTAGGCAATGTTTTGAAGTCGGAAGGATCCCTCTTGTTCAAGAGGAAATTGAGGCAGTTTGCCAAAGAACCATCCCAGTATTCAAATCACACTTTGGAGCTAACAGAGAGCTAATAAAAGCTCAACTTGTGACTTTGTATGTGAGGAGTTCTAAGTAATTTATAAAGCAATTGTGTTTTAGAAAATGTGGTAGTGGATGAATTTTAGCATGATTACTCAAACCTAGATAGAGTCTTTTGGCAACTTCCCTTGTCGTTAAGCTAACCAATGTCTGAAGGGAAGAGTCAGAGCATGTGTCATGGGACCTGTAGTAAGAAAACTTGAGAGAGAGAGAAACTAAATAACAGGGTCAGGGTCCCGAAAATCTTGAAGGTTTACATGAGGAGCTAGATCTAAAATGATGTGCCCCCACCAATTTATTTAATTTAAAAAATTAAGCCAATTCATTTAAAGACCCATCAGATTCATAAACCTAAGTTTATTGAGGGGGGAGGGGGAGACCTTGCTCAGTAATAGTTTGTGTAATTAATTGGTCATGCTATGGCACTTACCCTGTTGTATTATAATTACTGAGGAGGGGGAAGGGCAGGAACTCGTTGTGGTCAAAGTTAAGGGAATGACTTATCTGTGGGGCCATCTCTAGGCCAGCAGTCCAATCCACAGCATGCCTCCCATTGGCTGGTGCCTGGGAGAAATTACAGAAGTCATACGGAGCTAATCACAGTTCTTATCGTGTAATAGTTGTTCCTACCTTCTAGAGATGTGATGAGAATTTGATGAGCTAATAAATATAAAGAATTTAATGGTACCTAGTACATAATAAGCATCTAGTGAATAGTAATCATTCTTATTCTTTCCAGTTCTTCCATATTACAAATTTCTGTAATGTACATTTTCATTTACACATAGCATTTTCCTATTCAGGTTTATTTTCTGCAGCCAAATTCCCAAAAGTGAGGTTCTCACATCAAAGGGCATAAACACCTTTAGATCTCTTCATACTTCATACATATTGCCAAATTGTGTTCCTAAAGAATTATAACATCTAATGGCCAGCCACAAGGAGACCAGATTTCCATACCATTATTAGTGCTTTTTTTATGAACTTCACATAGCACTTACTTATAAACTTTATTATTGATGTTTATAATAATTGGATTGATTTTAAGAGTTGATGTTGCTACAAATATCCATCCAGAGAATAAGTGAGCCGGGCCCAGCTGGGAACAGGGCCGGGTCAAATAACCAGGCTGGAGTGAACCCAAAGGCAGAAAAGGGACTTCTACGGTAGAGGAGGACAGCGATAAGGAAACCAACAAAGGCATATGACTGTTTCCAGGAGCTCACGGCTGGAAAGAGTGGGCCTGCAAGATGCCACTGACCCCCCCCAGGAATGCTGGAGACAAGCACAGATAAGACAGATCCCTGAGGCCTGAGTAGCCTGGACTTGTAGAAAGAAGGAAGGACAGGCGACAGGCGGGGAAGTCTCACGGAAGCCCAGCCCACGGAACCTGACAGTCGCTGTCTGTAAGAGTGACAGAAGGAAGGCCCCCTCTCAAACACACCTTCCCGTGGAGTAATTAGGAGAAGAACCCCATTGGGAGATTCTGAGTCTCAATAGCCTCTTAAAGAGGGACGATCCTAGGACTGGAGAGATGTAGTGCTATAGGAGTGTAGTGAAAGAGAGCAAGCGAACTGAAATTCCCGAGCCTGAAGATCCAAAGCAATTCTACACCTGGCATATTGTTCTGAGAAAAGTGATGTGTGCGCACCTGTGCTTAGCTCGGCCAGAAAGCACTGCTCTCCCAGGGCTCCCCTTAACTCGGAAGTCTGTGGTCCTCACCCCTCGTTCTAATCCCGAACCTGAGCCACAAATTCTGATAGCAGGTGCATTCCCAGGAAAACAGTGCAAAGTATCTGAAGTTGGAGTTGACTGAGCAATGGGGGACCTGGAGTCACCTATCAGAGTGTAAGGACGTGATTCTCAATTCAGAAGGCACAAGAATCGTGTGTGTGTGTGTGTGTGTGTGTGTGTGTGTGTGTGTGTGTGTGTACATGTGTGTGTTGCTGGGTAAATGCCAATTCCTAGGCCATCCCTCAGAGATTGTGTTTGGGTAGATCTGAGGTGGAATCCAGAGATCTGTACTTTAAATAAACATTTCAGATGATCCTGCTGCAAGTGGCCACTGGCTACACTTTGACAGTCATCTGTGCTGTGTGTTTGGTCTCTGTGAGACCTTTGAAGGGGTGGGTGACCCTAAAACTCAAGTTTCACACCTACCCAAACTTGGCATAAAGTCCCCAAGGAGGGACCTGGCCCTTTCCAAAGAGTTGGGGCTGTGAGTGATTTGAAGAAACCATGTCTATGGTTGGCCCTATGAACACAGCTTACAGACTTCCAAATTCCAACTACAAGGAGCATGATTAACCAAGGGTCCCAGCTACTGTGTGAAACCCATGGCTGCGTTTGCACCAAGCCACCCTTCCCATGGGCCGCTCCCAGGCAGTGAGCGAGCGCAGAGGGATGCTAAGGCAGACGCCGTCCTGGGCCACCCAGGCTTCTCTGGAAGCTCACTTTGGGCCAAGGACCTCCTGACGGCCCTGCTGGACCTTCCTTAGACTGCAAGGCTGTCTAGGACACTTCTACTCAATCTTCTTTCCCTCTGTTTCACTGGGGTCAGGCATGTGAAGAATCCGATGACTCTGGGCTTATCTGTGTGCCTACATGGTTTGGCTCACACAGGCATTTCTCCTAGTATGTAATCCTTGCGATGTAATCCTGTCTTGCCATTTGCTTCTTAGAGGACCTGCACCAACCCAATGACCCAAAACATCCCCTTGAAATATTCACCCTGTGGATACAACCGGGTCAGAAAACAGACCATGTTTCCAGAAGGCCTGTGTGGCTTAACACATATAAAGGAGGCCCAAGGCATACGGAACGGTGTTATTTTATCAGACGCTCCTGAGCATGCAAGAGAGGCAGCTGGGGGTAAGAGAGCACGATGCCAGCCCCCCGGGAGCACTGGAGGAGGGGTTCCATATTCTCAGACAAGCCCTCAGAATGATAAGAGGATTCATATCGCCATTGGGATAACCTCAGGCCCTCCGAAAAAGACACACTTGCCCTGCACCCACAAAAGATCTGGGAAAGTAAAGCATGAATCGTGGCTCCCACACACTTTTCTTCCCCACCCTCTGCCTCCTGGGGAGCTGGAGCCCCAAGGGCAGGCGGGCGCTGGGAGCGGCTTTCCCCCAGGTCTCCGCTCCTCTCGGCCTGGCCCCTCTCTGGTGTCAATTTCATCCTCAGGCTCTCAGCCGGGCCAGACATTTGAACATCGAGAGGACAGGGTTGCCTCCAGAACCTCATTTGGAAGAACTCATTTGTAGGCCAATGCGTTATAACTTGAAAGGGGAGGTAGGGAGAAGGAAACAAATGAAAACAACACAGCAGTCAAATGGCACAGACTCTGCTCCCCCGGCACAACCTCCGTGGCTCACCCAAATGAAAACAGGCAGCTGGTGCTTCCTGGACACCCATGAAAGCAGCTTTAGGAGACTGTTCACCTTGCTGATAAGGGATGGGCAACCCTTGTGTGTTTACTCCCTGATTGCCGGCCGTCCTCCCAAACAGGGACGGCCAGACTGTGTGAAGCACCAGCTCCGCCAAGAAGGGTGGCCTTGAAGGGGGCCTGCAGATTGCATGGCAGTAAGGAAGTGATACCTCTTCCTTCTGTGGATTTAAGCTCCCTTGTATCATGTCTTCTAAGGAAATCGGTATATAAATGTGGGATTGTGTGTGTGCACGCTTTCCAACAGTTCCCAGCCGCAGGCCCAGCTACAGCGTGGCTGTGGGAAGGCCACAAGGGGTGTGCTCAACGCCCCTGGCAGGGCCCAGTGAGGGATCCACAGCCTGGTGCTGGGAAACGTAGTGCTTGGGGAGGAGGATACATCCAGGGACTTGGCCGACTCCCAGTTGGGGGCTTCCTCGGGTGAGGTGAAGGGAAGGAGGTGCAGACCCAGCAGAGCGAGAGACTTGTGCAGGGTTTTACTTTGAGCGACAGTGTGGAGAATGGCAGGGCAGCAAGGGGTAGGGAGGCTGCACGCTCTTGGCCACCTGGCGCTGCCACGGCCCACCGGGAGCTGCCGCGTCCCTCCTGAGCAGTGCCACGTGCTCAGGGCGAGCAGAGGCCAGGAGGGCTTTGGCCAGAGCCAGAGCTGGAAGCAGCAGGCAGGATATGACGGCTGGGAGATGAGACACCCAACCCAAACACAGGAGAGAAAAATAGCCTCTGGGGAGACTCGTTATCTAAGTCACAGTATGTCCTGCCTTCTTTCAAGACCCTCAGATGGTTCCTGTTGTCACCCAGAGAAAAAGTTGAGATCTTTGCAGTGGCTTACGAGGCTGTTATGGGTTAACCCCTCAAAAAAGATATGTTGAAGTCTTAACCCTGAGTACCTCAGCATGTGGACTTATTTGGAGACAGGGTCTTTAGAGAGCTAAGGGTTACAGTGAGGTCATTAGGGTGGGCCTTGATAAAAGCAGACGTTTGGACGTGGACCTGTGCACAGGGAGAACGCTTGTGTATTGGAGTTATGTTGCCACGTTTATTTACAACCCTTGTTGTTTCTTCTCTGACTCCCCCATTAGAAGTTGCAGTCCACCAGGCCAGGGGGTTTTGTCTCTTTTGTTTGCTAAGAGACAAAGTATCTCCTATTTGCCCTAAGTGTCTAGCACAGGGCCTGGCATATAGGAGTCCTCAGGATTATGAGCAAACAAACAAAATGGTGTTGAGTAGCTGGTGCGTGGCGTGCGCCTGTTTCAGAGCTAGCTGCTGTGCCCACCTCCTACTCAGCCTGCTCGATGCCCATGGAAGGCCTTCGACAACCCCACGGGGTAAGAACGGTGAGCCTCATTTTATATAAATGAGGAAACTTGCTGACACTAGTGTAACCCAGACTTTCTGACTCCAATACCATGCTGGCTCCTTGCTGGGCATTAGCCGGGACTCCATTCAAGAGAAAACGTCCCTTGCCCAGTTTCCTAGGGATCAGAGTGGTGGGCCAGGGCAGCTGCCACAATGCTGCCCAAGGAAAGTGGCTCTAGAGTCATCCTGCCCCACGGCTGGCCACCACCCAGCTGGGCATGTCTCAAGCTCCCAGCCTTGGCTTCTGGTGATCAGCTGGGTCCAGATCACCCTGAATCTGCCACTCACACTTGTGCCGGGGAGGGTGAGAGAAAGGGAAGATGAAAGTGGGCAGTAAATGAGGGCAGGGAGAAGCAGGCTATTGAAATTCTAGACTCACCCAGGAGCCAAGTGGGCCGGGAGGCTGGCGCTGCTGGCTTGGTCAGCGGGCACGCAGTGGACAGAAGTCCTGTGGCCCAGCTCTCCTGGGGCGGGAGTAGAAGGGCAGACTGCAACTCTGTGGTTGTATTGTGAGGGTGAAGGAGGAAACAAGAGCAGCTGATCTGGCCTGGACCAGGAGTGCCCACATGCACACAGATAGGCCTTTGTGTCCTGCGCCCAGACAACAGGCAGCATTCTTCCTCCACCTCGGTGACGTCCTTCATGGACATGTCCCCAGAGCACATTTTCAAAAGATTAATCAGCTATGGATCAGATGACATGGCATTCCGTCTGCTACCTCCTCCTTGCCAGGCTGTGCCTTCTCTTTGTCGTCTCTGGGCACAGAGTGGGTGGCCGCCCCCGCCCTGCCCTTGAGCTGCTTCCAGTGGTCCCCACACAGCTCAGGCCTCCTGGCCTCACATGGGGGAATCTCAGAACATAGGAGCTGAACAGGAGAAGAGCAAGTGTGGCCTTGTGTTTTACTGGAGAGGTGATGGAGTCAGCGATGGAGCCATCACTTGGATGCAGGGCTCCTACCTCCAGAGCAATGTCCTTTCTAGTAGCACGGCTGAGCTGCCCCTGGAATCTGCGACAGCAGCCGGCCTCAGGGCCTGGACTGCTTCCCAGGGAAGCCTGGTGGAGAGGCGCTCTTCCTGAAGGCAGACTGAACTCTCACTGGGTTGATTCTCAGGCCTGCCTGACTGCTTTACTTTCCCAAGCGAACGCAGAGACCAGAAGCACCTGGATGTCATTGGTTCTGCTTAACCAACTGCGGGACTGCTGAAGGATCAGTTACCTATGAAACGTCACTCTCTCTGGATGTGAAATAGAGCCCTCAAAGCCTCATATGGCAGCGGCCATTGACCAAATGTTTGCATCCCCCCCAAATTCGTATGTTGAAGCCCTAACCCCCAATGTGATGGTATTTGGAGGTGTGGCCTTTGGGAGGTGATTAGGTTTTGATGAAGCCATGAGGGTGGGGTTCCCACAATGTGATTAGTGCCCTTGTAAGCGAGGAGACCAGAGCACCCTCTCCACCATGTGAGGACACAGCAAGAAGGCAGCCTCCTGCAAGTCAGCAAGAGAGACCCCTCTAGACAATGACTCTGCAGGCCCCTTGATCTTGGACTTCCAGCTTCCAGAGAACCAAGATAGATAAATGTCTGTTGGTTAAGCTACCCAGCCTGTGGTGATTCACTCTAGCAGCCTGAGCCCACTGAAATACCACTGTCCCTGGTTTCTCTATGCCATGCTTTCAGAGTGGGATGACCTGGGCTCTACTCCCACTATGGCAACTCCAAACTGCCAGATCTTGGAAATGGAGGCACCCTCTCTGATCCTTCATGTTCTCACCATACAGTGTGGCTTATGATCTCTGTCCTTTGCCCCTCACAGACGGCTGTGAGGATCAACTAAAATAATGCATGTGAAATACCACTGCGATGATGACAATGACAATGACTACTATTACCCCTGGGGCTGCACTACCGTTATGACCACTGCGACTACCACTGTGACTACTAGTACTACTGCTACTACTACTACCAACAGCAATACCGTAATTCTCTGAAGTCACGTCCAGGCTCTGTGTATATCGATGGGTCATTCGGTTTTCATGAGTGGTATTCTGTGGTATGGATGCCCCACAGTTTGTTTAAACATTCCCCCATTGGAGGGCACCTGCGCTGTTTCTAGGTTTTAGCTGTTACAAAGAAAGCCGTTATAAACATTAGTGTACCGATTTTTGTGTGAATATTTGTCTTCATTTTTCTGGGATAAATGCCCAGGAAGTAGAGTTGCTAGGTCATATGGTAGTTGCATGTTTAGTTTTTTAAGAAACTGACAAGTTGTTTTCAGCATAGCTGCAATATTTTACATTCCTGCTAGCAACAGATGAGCAATCCAGTTTCTCCACATCATCACTAGCATTTGGTGTTGTCATTATTTCTTTAAGCCATTCTGATAGATATGGTGGTATATCATGGTTTTAATTTGCATTTCCCTAATGTTGATGTCAAACAATTCATGTGTTTATTTGCATTCCATAAAGCTTCTTCAGTAAAATATCTATTTGTGTCTTCTGCTTATGGTTTAATTAGATTGCTTTCTTTTTTGCTGTTGAATTTTGAGAGTTCTTTATACATTCTAGGTACCAGTCTTTTTTGGATATGTGGTTGGCAAATAGCAAATATCTCCCTGACCCTTCTCCCCATCTCTCCATTTGGTAGCTTGTCTTTTAATCTCCTTAACAGGGGCTTTTGCAAAGCAAACATTTTACATTTTTATAGAGTGCTATTTATCAAGCTTTTCTTTCATGGATTATGCCTTTGGTGTCAAGTCTAAGAACATTTGCCTAGCCCTAGACCTCAAATATTTTCTATTTTTTTGTGTAAAACTTTTATAGTTTTATGCTTTGCATTTAAGTCCGTGATCCATTCTCAGTTCATTTTTGCATAAGATGTGAGACTTCGGCTGAGGTTCATTTTTCTTCCTTTCTGCCTACAGATGTTTTTTTGTGCCCGGATCATTTGTTGAAAAAGCTTTCTTTCTCCACTGAATTGCTCTTGCACCTCATCAATAATCAGGTGGGCATGAAATGTCCAGAATGGGCTAGTTTATTGAGATAAACAATAGGTTAGTGTTTGGTATAGGGCTTATGGTAGGGGAGGGAAGTTAGGGAAAAGTGATGGTGTCTCACAGAGGGAATGAGGTTCTTCTAGGGGTGATAAAAGTAGTCTAAAATTGATTGTGGGGATGATAAAACAAGTCTGAATATATGACTAAAAACCACTGAATTAAACTTTAGGTAAGTGAATTGAATCATATGAACTATATCCCAATAATTATCAAAAAAAACCCCATTGGATATATTTGTGTGAGTCTATTTCTGGGTTCTCTATTCTCTATCGATCAGTGCGTGGGCACAGGTAAGGGTTCCAGCTCCGCACTGTCCCTCCCCTGACACCTCGTTGGCTGAGGGGACAGGACTGCATCATTACTGCCCCTCCCCGGCCACTGCAGGCGCTGTGGGGTGGGTGGCATCTCTGCCACCCGGGACCGATGGCAGTCCTGACTTCCCACTCATTCTGACACTACCCTGATGGAAGCAAGAGGGGTGCCTTCTTAAAGCCTGCTGAATGTGAGTAGAGGCTCCCCATTTAAACTTTGCTGGTGTGGAGGCTACAGTTTCTCCCATAGTGCTTCTCTGAAGTAGAGCTATTTCCAAAAGTTTTCTATTTTGTGATGTCCTTTCCTTGGTCATTTGGCTAGAGAAAGCAGGATTTTGTTAGGGCTTTTTTTAGTCTGCACTCACTGGCATTTCCAGGTCGCCAACTTCTCCTACACTCATTCTTGGATATATGAGGCAAAAAAAAAAAAAAAAAAAAAACAACCTAAAATTCAACCCTTTGTTGTTCTTCAAGTCTCAAGGCTCTTAGCTGGTCTGCCTTCTTCTTTCACCTCTCAGAGTCTTCTCATGTTTTATATACAATGTCTAGGCTAATTCTCTGGAGGAAGAGGGAATAGTTCATCTACTCCATCTTCCTGGAAGTGGAGCTATTATGCAGCCAGTGAGACAGGTTTCTCCCACTCAGCAAAATGCCTTTGAGATTCATGCATGTTACTGAGATTCATGTATATACAGGTATCAATAGCTTATTCCTTTTTACTGCTGGGCGTTCCATTATATGTACCAGTTTCTTTATATATTCATTTGTTGAAGGGATTTTTTTTCCAGTTTGGGAGATTATGAATAGAACTGCTATAAACATCCATCCAGATTTTTGCAGGACCATACAGTTTCAATTCTCTACAGCAAACACCTGGAGTAGAATTGCTGAATTATATGGTAAGTGTATGTTTAAGCTTTATGAGAAACTGCTCGACTGTTGTCCAGAGTAGCTGTACCATTCTGTGTTCTCATCAGTGGTGCATGACGGTTCCTGTTACTCCACATCCTTACCCATACTTGGTATTTTTAGTATTTTTATTTTAGCCATTCTAATAGATATGTAGTGATATCTCTTTGTGGTTTAATTTGCGTTTCCCTAATAGCTAGTGATGTTTAACACCTTTTTCAGGTGCTTAATTGCCCTTTATGTATTCTCTTTGGTGAATTTGTTCAAGTCTCCTGCCCATTTTTTTTCTTTTATTAAGGTATCATTGATACACACTCTTATGAAGGTTTCACAGGAAAACCATTTTTTAATATAATTTATTTTATTATCATTAATTTACAATTACATTTGCAATATTACGATTATTAAACTACCCCTTCATCAGGTCCCCCCCACCAACCCCATTACAGGAAAACCATTTTTTAATTGGCCTGTTTGTTTTCTTCCTGGTGAACTTGGAGTATTCTTTATATAGTCTGGGTACATTAACAATTTTTTATATTATAAAACGAAAGCAAAAAGAGAGAAAGAAGAGAGGAATAAAGCAATCTAATATGGTCAGCTATTATTACCCCAGAGCAATCTGCCTGCTAAGTACTCTTCCTGAGATTCAAGCACTTAACCTTGGCCACATCACCACTACAATGTTCCATCAGCAGAAGTCATAGACCACTGAAACTTCAGGACCCCACACACAGTCTCTTCCCACTTGCTGTTCTCTCCAACATTCAAAAGATCCAATAAAGCAGAACCCTGGGCTTGGGCATTTGGTATTTGTTTTCAGTTGTGATCTCCTAGATAACAGGGGCTATGTCTACTTCATTGTATTTTTTCTAGGACCTAGCCCTTTTATGCATTCATTCAAAGATTTATTTGCTTCTTATTATGTGCCGGGCACTGCACTCTGTGTTGAGAATACAATGATGAATAAAACAAATTGGTCATGGATTCATTGGAGTGTAGAGAAGAAAGCCTAGAATACAGTAGGTACTCAAGTCATTCTTATTTTCACATTTCCTTTCTTATTAAAAATGTCCCTCCTGGAGTTGATTGCCTCTTTAAAAATTTGGTCTATTTCCATATTGCTCTTTTAATAAAATCCTCTAACAATAATACCCAACTTCTACCACTATTTTTCATATGCTCAAACACATATATTCCATTTTTTCTCCAGACATTTCCCTACTGGAAGTCTTCTGTATTCTTTTCCAAACTGGACTAGTTTGCTCTCCAGGACCATGGAACATGTTTTTTTTTCCCTAGAACTTCCTTTCATTGCTTCCCTATGTTACAGACCAGGTTCCCAGGTACCAAGTTTTTTCTTTTTAATTTATTCCTCATCTTTCTCTAGTGTTCTTCAGCCTTCTTTTAAAAGGATATATGTGAAGTTATATTTAAACCCATGTGTGTCCCAAAATGAATTATTCTGTTCTCATATTTGCAAATAGTTTAGCTGGATATAGAACTCTAAATTAAAATTATTTTCCCTCCAAGTTTTAAAGCATTTCTTCACTGTATTCTAATTTCCAGTATTGCTGTTGAGAAATCTGATAACTTTCTGATTCTTGATATTTTGTATGGACCTCTTTTTCTCTCCAGAACATAGGATCTTCTCTTCATGCACAGTGTTCTGAAACTTAACAATAAAGTGCCTTGCTATGGGATTTTGTTCATTCATTGTAGCAGACAGTAAACGTCCTGTTTCATTAAGAAGGCATGTGCTTCAGTTTGGGGAAACGTTCTTGTACTACTTTTTATAATCTCTTCTCCTCTGATGTAATTCTCTCTTTCAGAAACTCCTATTGGCCTGATATTGGACCTTTTGGGCTGATTCTTTATATTTCTGATTTTTTTCCTCCTGTTTTCTATTTCTTTGTCCTTTTGTTCATTTGAGTTTCTATTATATTTCCTCAACTTTATCTTCTACCAAGCAAAAAGTTGTAATGTCATATTACTTAATTTGTAAGAGTTCTTTATTCTATCATCTTGCTTTTATTTCATGGTTGTAAAATCTCCTCTAATTCCTCTGAGAAGTTTAGCTACCTATTTTAAACATTTTATTCTGGTTTCTGTATTGTATCCATTTCTTCCAAGTCCCTTTTGTTTGCTTGTTTGTTTTGGTCTTTGTCTTCCAGGTTTTAGGATTCGCTCAAATGTCTAGTAATCTCTGACTTTCCTTTCATATTAACAAGTGAGGCACTAAGACAAAGAGAAGCTGGGGAACCTTTCCAAAATAATGGAGACTAAAGAGACATGATAACTAAATAATATGTGACCCTGGATTAGCACCTAGACCAGGAAAAAGAAATGACTGTAATGGACATAATTGGAATAATTATGAAAATTGAATGTATGGGCTATGGATTTTGATAATGTATTGTAATACATTATTACATATAACATTAATCATTATGTAATAGGAAGTCCTTGTTCTTAGAAAATATATAGTAAGGTATTTATGAATAAAAGGGCATGATATCTGCAAATTACTCTCAAATGGTTAATACATACAGTGTGACCAAGTTTGCCAGAAACCCACCCAAACATGAAAGCAACACTGCCTCTTTATATTGCTTCTACAAAAGGTTGACTAGCTTGTTCCCTGGAGATAAATGCCTAGCCTTGTCTTGATTATACACACTGGGGAAAAGCTGGTGAAATTAGTAATATTCATGCCAACAAAGCTGAGCTTAAGAATAGGTGTGATTCATAACTTGAGCCATTCTCTACTCATGGCTGAAATACACCATTTCACAAAAAATAGACTGGGGAGACATAACTGCTCTTGAACTTTCAGGAGAAGTCAATACACATTGACTGAGAAGCCAGATGTCAAAAGAAGACACTTTCCCAAAGATCACATAGATAGTAGGTAATAAAGCTGGATTTAGAACCAGTTTTGCCAAACTCTCTATCCTGCAATATACTGAAAGACCACGATCAACTAACTCCTGCAGGCATTTGTTTATCTGATTGATTTACAACCCTGAGAGGTAATGAAGAGGAATGAAGTCCAACATGAATTTGGTCCAGGTTAAATAAGTGGAGCTGCTGCAAGACAGGGGCCAAGAGAGGGAACAACTAAGAAATGAGAAACTACCCCAAGAAAATTCATGTGCATGGCAGTATTTCTTCAGCACCCACCCTCTCCACTCCTGGCTTCTGGAGAGACTTGTGGAGTTTCTATCCTCCTGTTTGGTTAGATATCTCCTGTTAGTTCTGGGGGAAGCCCAGTGCCTGGGGCTCCCTACACTGCCACAGGACTCCCAAAGACACAGGCCATGTCACCCATGCTCATCTACTATATCACATTTAGTATTTTTTTGCAGTAATTCTTTTCATTGTCTTCCAAAAATGATAACAACAGTTAATATATACTGAGCACTTACTGTGCTAAGTATCTGTACTGTTTTATTTAATTCTCATAACCATACAGGGTGGAGGCACGCATAGTTAATCAGGTAGGGAATGTACTTCTTATTTAGTGGTATGTTCACAACGCCTCACCGAGCTGCTGGCGCAGGTGCATAATGGGTATTCAATACCTATTTGTTAAATGAATACACTAACTCCTGTTGGCACCTTATCACTGAAACTTACTGTCCTCAAGACCCATCTTCCCTGATGAGTGCACAAGATTCTCCAGTCCTGTTGACTTTGATCGACACTTGGGGGAAGTCCGTGGTCATATCTGCTGTTCGTTCACTCGTTCAGCACAAATTTGTTGAACTCCAGATATCTTCTAGGTGCCAGGATGACCAGGGAGCATGGTGAACATTGTCCCTGTCCCACAGGAGCTCATTTGGAGTCCAGCAAGCAGGAAACACACTGGAATAAGTAATTGTTCTAAAGGATAATAAATTTTAGCAAAGAAGTACCAAGTGCTATGGGACTGCCTAACTGAGTTCTGGGGATCGGAGATGGCTTTCCAGAAGGGATCTCTGAACTGGCACTTTAAAAAAGATGTAGGATGTGAGTGAATTCCATTTTCCTTTATGATATCCATGTAAACCTTGAGAGTTATTTTGTTCTTTCTGGCATCTTTCTTGTTTACTATCCTGCTTCTCAAATTATAAACTCCCACCAGGGTTTCATCCACCGATCCTCTTTAACCGATGAGCAGACAGATATAAAATATAGTAGCTACTTTTGATGACGATGATCGTAATACTGAAGAAGGAAGAGGGGAAAAATTAGGAGGAGGAAGAGGAGGGTGGGAGCAGGAAGGGGAAGGAGAAGCACGGAACTCTTCCCCTCCCACCCATCTCCATGTAAGTTAGGGTGAAGATGGGGGCGTAGTTCTACTTTGGGTCCCCTGGAGGGACCCGAGGATGTAGGAATTTAGTTGAGATGAGATTCAGATCATTCTCCCCACCCATCTGGGTGGTCAGTCTTCAGTCCAAGTAGAATTGAGCTAAAATGATCGAGGGCAGCCTTGCTGAGCAGAAACCAGGGGCTTCTACCGGCAGGTGCTGGAAGAGAAGTGATGGAGCCGGAGGACGCAGCTCCCATGGATGAGGCCTGTTTAGCCGATGGGCAGCCTGAGGTTGTGAGCAGAAGATCACTCTGTAGGATGGGCCAGCCACAGTCTCAGCCCAGTCCAGCCCAGGTGATGTTATGTCAGTGCTGGATTTGTGCAGAGAAAGGAGACTAAGAGCCACCAGACCAGCTCTGGCTGGTTTATCTCTTTTTCCCTTTCACTCTCCATTGCTTTCCTGAGTCACTCCTTGGCAGCAGCCCCTTCAAAGTGGATGTCACAGCAATGCAGCGCCCTGGATTGCTGTCAGATTTGTCCAGTTCAGATGACAGACACGTTTGTACTTCCATCCTGCTGTCTTCTGATCGCTTCACTAGGCTTTTCGTTAAGATAAGTTCTCCTTAAGTATCCTTCCTAACTGTTCAGAGTGTGCTGATAGAAATCATTTTTCCAGGAGCCAGTTGGGAGTGGGGTTGGAGGAGGGGGTGTGACCTCAGTGGCTTGCTGTGGTGGGACCAGCAGGAGATCACCCCCGGAAGTGGGCAGAGCGAGAAAAGGCACTTTGGGCGGAGGCATGTGGGGCCACCAGGCCTTCCTGCTCCTCTGCAAGGTGGCCCTCAGCCTGTGCGTTTGGAAGGAGAGTTCTGGCCCTTTTGAAAGCAGGATGTCAGCACTGATGGTTAAAAATTGCTCCGCGTGCCTGCCATCCTGCCTGCCTTCCATTTAACCCAGTCCTCATCTCCTCCATAGTACACGCCTCTGTACTGAGTGCCTCAGGAGGATTTGTGTTCTAGATGGCCATGCACTTCCTTCATGGGAAGGGCTATAAGAAAGCAAACCGGAGCGGGGCAGACTCCATGTCCCTCAGAGTGTAATGCGGACCTGGAGATTTTCTCTCATTTCCCCTTCCTCCCAGCTCAAAGCAGCTCTGCCTTATTCTGCTGATGGCACATGGAAAAAGAAATCTGTGCTGATTTTCTACTCCATTTCAAGATGTGGGCCAGTCTAACTGAACGTACGAGAGGGTTATCCAGCATCTGAGGTCAAGCTGTGCCCCTTACAGCCTGGGATATATCTAGACAGTAGTTTTGAAAGGACAGCCAGTGCTTTCCTGTCTCTCTGGGGCCTGTGCTTGGCCGGTAGAAGCCTCCCCACGCAAAGCAACGTCCCAACCCAGCCAGAACCTGGAGCCGAGCTCTGGCCCAACCCCAGCAATGAGATACTCAGCGGCGGCTTACAGAACCGTGGGTCATGCTCAGGCCTGGCCGAGGTTCTGTCCTCAGCTGGGTTGTGTGTGGTCACAGGCAAGGGCCGGGGAGAAAGGCCGATTTCTGGACATTGCCACCCATTCCCTACCTTATGTGGGGACAGAACACAAACCACTTGCAGCCCACATCTCTCCATATCAAAATGAGGGAACCCACTTCCCTCAAGTTTGGTTCACAGTGAGGTACAGGATCTGGCTTGAATCTTAGCGTTATCACTTATTTGCTGTGTGCCTGGAGGTGAATTCATTTTCTGTAATGATCTATTTCCTCACCTGTGCAAATGTAGATCATAAAAGCAATAAATACAGAGTTGCCGTGAGGAGTAGAATAGGACTGTAGGCTCTTAACTCAAGGCTGAAATGATCCTTCCTTATCATTAGGTGGTTCTCCTGTCCCCTCCCCCTCTCGCCATCACAAGCCCAGATATGCTCCTCTGGGATCTAATTGGACATACAACTGTTTGGTGAATCAAAAGGAAAGAAAGTCCAGTATTTTTTCGGAAACACGGTGAATTCTCAGTATTTTGTATCCTTTTGATTCTGTCTCTTATATACGACTCACTGCTTGGAACAGCGTCATACATAAAAACCATTCGCTGAATAAATGGTTTAATAGAGATATGAAGAGAAATTGGGGTGAGGTTATTATAGATGGGGAAGTCAAACAAAAATATCATGCTACTGTCTGCCCCCAAAGTTTGTTCATGTCCGTGGAAGAGACACAAGCCAGAAAGCTGGGTGTCCTCCTCGGGGCCTCCCACTCTCACCTTCCATGGCCAACTGATCAATACATCTAGCTCACTCTGCTTCCTAATTAACTCTTAAGATTGTCCTCTCCACTCCAAACCCTTTCCGGCATTCCAGAGTGCCGGAAAGGGTTTGGAGTGGAGAAGACAATCTTGAGCATCTTCTGCCCATAGCCAAGGTCTCCTCATTAAACAACCTACATTATCCTCCAAGTCAGGTCCTCCCACTCCTTTGCTGAAAATCCTGCAGTGGTTCCCCTTCTCTCTATAATGTGGTTTCCAAGCTTAGCTAATTATGAAAATCATCTGGGAAGAACTTTAAAAAACTCAAATCTCTGAGGGAAGATCCTGGGATCTGTACGCCTTGAAAGTTGCCCAGGTGACCGATGGTCAGCCAGTGATTTGGGAACCCCAGGTTTCCAGGCTAAAATCCCAGCTCTTTTGCATGGTACAGAAGGCTCTCCATGATCTAGCTCCCCTTGCCTTCCTCTCTAATGTAATTTCACGCCTCCTTCCCCTCTTGAATATCATGATCTAGCAATGCCAAATGGGCCAGTTTGTCACATGATGTTATTCCTTCCCTACTTGAAGTAGACCCCTTCTTCCCACGGTGCCCCTCTCAACCGTGCCCTCTGGCATATTCCTATTTATCCTTCCAGCTCCATCTCAACCACCAAGGCATTTTTGCAGAAGGTTTCCACTTATAAAAAGTTCAAAACAGGCAAAGCTCATCTCTGCTTTAGGAGTCAGGACAGTGGCCCCCCCCCTTGGGCGCCTGGGGGTGCAGCTAGCCACCGGGAAGAGACAACAGTGGGTCTTCTGGGGTGCTGGGCATGTTTCTTGATCTGGGTGCTCATTACACAGGTTTATTCTGATCTGAAAAGTCATCATACTGTACAGTAATGGTGTGTACAGATTTTGAACCAACTCAGCTCACAGGCTACTTCCTCCAGGAAGCTTTTGTGGGTTTTCACCTTTGGAGTTACCCCGCACCTTGCCTGTTGCCACTCCTAGTTCAGTCTGCTTTCCTGGCATTTAACACTGTTTTATCACTCCCTTCATGACATATCTGTCTCCCCACCTAGATTGTGAGTTACTTGAGGACAAGATCCAGGAATCCCCCAGCCCCTTCCCGGAGCTGTCACCCAGCTCAACAACCGTATGTGAACGGAAAGAGGGACACCGAGGCAGAAGGAGCGTCAGTGCAGCAGTGTTTACTACTTTCCCTTCTTCCTGCTGGGAATACACAACACTCTGCCATTGATCTGTTTTCAACCACCCAGGCCAGGGAATTTCAGCACTCTCTCTCACCATGCTGTGTCCCCGGTGGGGAGTCCAGTCCCCGCAGACCCCATGGCGCTCTCCCAGGGCCCCCCAGGCCAGTAGCAGCTTTTCTGATCTCATCGTGTAAACACACAGCCCAGAAGGGGTCCCCTGGGATCACCGAGCTGGCATCTGCTCACTGTCTTCCATTATTGCTTAGCTGGACAAAACATTTCACCACCCTGCACAAGTCATAAAACAACAATAGAAAAAAAATTTTTTTAAGGCTTTTAGGACAAGGAGGGGTTCCTGTGGCCACTTAGGAGCTAAAAGTAGACTCACCCCTTGGCAAGGTATAAAGCTGACTGAGTTGTCCTAGAATGGCCCCCACCCTTCCCACATCCTCCCTATCTTCTCCCCTCGTCTGTGTCCCCTCAGCAGACCCACTACCTGCGGGTACCCAGGTTCTCAGGCTGAGCCCTCTTTCTACTTGCAGAACTGGCTTTGGGGATAATGGCTGCTTATTGCTCAGTGTAAGTATATGGTGGGTTGGCAGGCAGTCAGAAGCAGATCTGGTAGTGAATGATCTCCTGACTTGGAACCAGAAAGTCTTGTCACAGTTCTATCTCTGTCACCTGCCATCCTCGGACAAATCACTCTAACTCTTTGCCCTCAATGTCATCATATATAAACAGAGACATGAACAGGGCATACCTTGCAGAAGCCGTGAGCATTCACAGTGAGATAAGGTAGCCCAAGTGATTGACAGTGAAAAGTTCCAGACCAACGTGAGCAAGATTCAGTGTGAACAGAGGTCCACCTTTTCAAAGAGCAGTTGACCACTGACCAAGCTTTGGGGGGAGTGTAGGTCCAGGGGCTTTCTGGAAGAGTGCCCCAGGACAGAAGGAAACAGTAGTGTCTGGAAGGCCACTCATTGCCTTCAGGGAGCTCTACTTCCACATCTTGAGCATCTTTCCTAAGTGACTTTCAGCATGCCCATCTATGAGGCCCTGCAGAGGAAGGCCTGGTCCCCAAAACTTAACTGAGGCTCCAGTCTCATTTAGTGGACAAACTACTGATGGCCCTTCTCTGCCTCCTGTCCCCGGGAGGACTGGTGCAATTCCCTGCAAATCTCTACGCTAGAGGTGCTCACGCAAAGCTGCATGGACAGAAAACACATCTACATGCAATATAAATAGGGTTGACGAGTGAATGTGAGTTTTGAGAGGCCATTCATAGCTAAGGGCCTTCAATTCATCAAAGAGGAAACAAAAAAGACCCCAAAAAACCCTACTTCCTAATTTTTAAAACAGCCTCAACACAGGATGCTCTGAGCTCCCCTCTGAGTTAAAATTATAGGGGTGTTCAGGAAATCTCAGGTGAAGTCCTGGTGTCATCGCATCAGCATATCTGAGGATGTGAGGACTGAGATGCATTCCTGGGAAGGGGGCCTGTTGTCTCTTAAGCATCCAGGGAAGCAGATGTTTGTCCTCCGATGTTCCCAGCCATTGATACAGTACCAGTAGGATAGTGGCAACATTGAGAAGCTTTGGTGTTTGATAGGTGTAGGATGGAGTCTCCGTTCTGCCATTTATTCACCACGGGACTTGGAAATTTGATGAGTCATGTATCATACACTGAGTTTCTTCATCTGCAGAATAGGAATTAAAATGCCTACCTCATAGTGGTGCTTTGCAAATTAAAGGAAGATGACATATGGAAAGTGTTTACCAGTAGCTGGCAGGTAAAAACTCAATACGTGGTAGTGATTTTTAAATTCTGCTTCAAAACTAATTTTCCAGCAAATGGTCCTTTACATGAAATCCCAGACATTGGTAAAACACAAGCATAGTTAAATTTCATTTCTATCCTCCCAAGGTCCGTTAGGAGGGAGAGGGAAGATACCCAGATGAATTAAGGGATATGGTTTCTTATCACCCATTCAGGTGGGGTACAAGCTGAGGGTGCAAAGTATGTGTGGGGGGAGGGGGCGGGGGAGGGTTGTTCCAATAGCCTATGAGTCTCACCCAAGAAAACCAGATCCTCTCAAGTGGAAGAGGAGCAGAACTTCCAAAGACTGATTCAACCTAAGTATACCGGGTACAAAGGTGTCTCATGCTTCACTGTGTCCCAAGAAAGAGTCACATTGGCCATCTCTCATGGGACCAGCTGGGTAAACCATTTGATTCTTAATGAGAATGACCATTCATTCAGGGACTCGGCTGCCCATACACAAATCATTTCCCAAACTTTCAAAACCACTTAGTTAAAAGAAAATTAGGCTCTTACATTCCAACCACAGCATAGGCAGGCACTCAATCCCACCTATTAAATTGTAATCACTTTGCATCAGTCAGTTTCATATTTATGCCTACAAGTTTTAACTACCTTAAGAGACAGTCAAGGAACAAAGAAGGGCAGTCTCTTGATAAGGTGGACTCTGATAAAGAGCTTCCAGCCCAGAAAAGGGATTACTCTGCCCAAACCCTCTTACAGTACATAGTCCATAAGTAGTTACTAAGCAATTGATGGATTCATTGAATCATTCATTCATTTATTCAGCAAATGGATACTAGGCACTTACTCCTACAAGGCTCAAAGACCAGAGACGAGTAAAAGAGCATTCCTAATCTCAAGAAACTTAAAACCCAGCAGATTATAAAAAGCTGACTATAATACCAAGAAGAATGAAATCGGTGCTTTAGATGAGTTGCAAGTAAAGTGCTAGGAATGCTCAGAGGGGAGCGGTTGCCTCGGGGAAACACAACATACAGGGTGGTACTTGAAGTGTGATGCATCTGGAGAACAAAGACCAAAGGTGAAATGCTCACCCTTAGCGCTGTCTGCAAGGCCGTTGGCCTACTCCTACCGCCTCTGCCTGCTACAAACCCTCACCTGAGCCTCCGAGGTGGACTCCGCCTAGAATCCGGTCGCCAACCCTCCCCAGAACTCTTGGGTCTGCCTCTCTCCAGTGAATTCCGGCCGAGCATTGATTTTCCTGCATTGCCAAGATGTCACACCACTTTGCAAATCCAGCATTTTATGTCAGTGGATCTTAGGTAGACGTGTCAGCCTGCAGGAAAATCTGTTCACTTCTGAGAGCCTTGCTGTGACCAATCTTTTCCACCATTTATTAGATGGGGATTTTCTCTTGTCAATTTAGATGTTTCTTTTTCTCTGCCTCGGAAACAGAATGGAGAGAGAGAGAGACCAGAGGGCAAAAGGTGAAGGAGTGGGACATAGAACATTACCAGGAGTTTTGTCAAGAGACATAGAAGTGCCCAGCACTTGGCACGTTCCCTGCTCTACAAATAGAACGTATGATAATAGAATCCCAGTAAAATCCCTGTGATTTTTCATAATCATGTCTGGGACTCGTCAGTTTTGAGGTTCATTAGTCAGAATTAGTCTAATAGCAAAGTGGAGCCAAAGTGGACCCTTTGGGAGATGTGATCTCACCAGCCTGGGAGCTGCTGTGGGTCAGGAGAGCACAGGATGACTCAGGACCCAGAGAGAGTGGGTGGCTGTGTGGCATGTCAGCGACAGGGGCAGGATGGAGGTCTGCCGTGGAAGACCTGGACTGGGGTCCTGACTCTGTCACCAGACATGAGGCCTTAGATAGGTCACTTCACCTTTGTGAGTCTCGGTTTCCTCATCTTTAAAATGGGAGTATTAATACCTACTCTGACAAGATGAGACAGAAACTTAAATACAGGTGAAATTCTTTTGCAGAAAACAGAAACCAGTGCGAGGATTTAGATATAGTGAATTTCCTGGCCAAAGACCACAAATCTAGAGTAGGGTGAGCATACATTTAAGAAATCTGCTTTACTTTTCTTTCTTCTTTTTTCGAGAGTTGAATATTTCTCATCTCTTAAGACTTCGAGCTCCCTAAAATGACTATGAATTGTAATAACTACTTACTGAACAATCGCTCTGTGCCAGACTAGTTCTGTGTTAACCTCTTTAGAGGTATTATCTCATCTAGTCCTCATCACATTCCTATGAGATAGGAATTTTACAGATAAAAAGGAAAGAGTCAGAGAGAGAAGTAATTTGCCCAAATTGGTCACGTAGTTAGAGACAGAGGCAGGATTTAGACCCAGAGCTAGACCTTTCCCAGGGCTAGCATCTGTTCTAAAAATGAGGGCAGAAGTATGGCTAATTCTGGACCAGTGTGACTGTCCTAGGCCAAGGAGGACAGAATCCCAAAGTCTCTCCCTTCGTCACTCTCTTCCTAAAACTTTGCCAGAGGGAGAGTGCACAAAACCAATGCTTCAAGCCTATAGGCTTTTGTCCCTTGCCCTTTATCAAGGCCTCAGCCCTGTGAATGCCACACTGTCAGTAGGCCATAATAGTAATTACTATTCAAGCAGCTTCAATCATGGAGCTGTGAATACCTCTGCTCAACACTTAATCCTCATCTCATTTAACCTGTTTGTGCTTCTATAAAACTCCCCTCTCTTTACAAGTGGGTAAATGGATGCATGGAGATGGAAATTCCCCTGGCCAAGTCCTACCCTGGAAAGCCACCTGATCCTTCTTGTTTCGGCTCCCTTCTCTGGAGACTGGAGCAGGGAATCATGTAGATTCTGACTGCCCATGCAGCCCACCCAGGGCCGATGGTAATGACCTCAGAAGGGAGCTGGGTTTAGAAACTCACCCAGGGCAGCCTACTGAGCCGTTTGGAGCTGCAGCTGTCTTTTCAAATCGCTTTGAGATGAGCTGAATTCAGATTCCTGTCTGGGCTGGCTCTGCCTGGGCGTGGGAGGGAGAGGAACGGAGGAGAAAACGTAGTCAGAGGTTCCTCCCACCTAAGAGTCGGGAGGAATGAACTGTGACTGTGCACAGAGGCCTGCAACCGGCTTTCAGGCCGGAGAAGCATCTTTGCTGTCAGAGGGACTCACCCAGCAGCGAAGTCCTGAGACTCAGGGTTTTGCTGTGGGCATATCCAGCTGACCTCACAGGCCCAGGCTGCCCGAGGGCGCCCCTTGCCCTCCCCGAAAGAGCCCATTCCAGTCCAGGCCACTGCTCTCACTGAGTGGCTGCTTGCTTGGGCTCAGCCCTCAGTGTGGGCACACAGGGCAGGAGGGGGGCGCGGAGGACTGTGAGGAGGGAGGGAGAGGGCTTCAGGAGGGGTAGGAAGGGAGGGGAGGCCAGACAGCAAAAGCAGGCACCAAAAGTAGATGTCTAGTCCGCCTGCCCAGACAGGGCCAGAAGTCTAAGCCCCTGCCACGTATCTCTGACGCCCAAGCTGGACACGAGAATGGGTCAGTTCCAGAAAAGTGAGCCTTTAATATAGTCAGAGATGAAACTGGCAGGCCTGGACCAAACACCAGGGCTGGCCAGAGCAGGAAAAGAGGCTCAAGCCAGGCTCAACGCTGGGGGGGTCCAGGAGGTGCAGAGGGGGCGGGAGGAGGTTGGCGGGTGGTTAGGAAGCCAGGCTGCAACAAAGACCCTCCCTGAGAAACTCCGTGTGGCGCTTGGTCTGGGCAGAGTGTGCCCCGAGGGGAGCAGCAGGCTGTCCCGACCTCTCCTCCCCTCTCCGTGCCCCCCTGCCCCCCTGGTAGGGTGGGCCCTGGCCCCCCTCACCCGGTCTCCAGGAGTGTCACAGAGGCTCCTTCTCAGGGTCCGGGGCCCCTGCAGACTGTTGGGTCCCCCGAGCTCACGGGCGGTCTGCCCTAAGCTGTGTTCTGAGCCAAAGAGACCCCTAGAGTCACACTCATATAGTCAGTCCACGGGGACCAGTGCAGTACTGTAAGACCTCACACTTTATCTCAGACCCACACTCGGCCAAACAGAAATAAACTAAGTTCTCCAGTGATGGAAAAACAAACAGACAAACAAAACCAGAGACCCAGAGCTCCGGAGGCTGGTTATTTTAGTCAAGTAAACAATCCTTGTTTACTGCTCACAGAACACAGCCTGGTCTCGAGCAAAATGGCAAATGTTGTCTGTTCTCATCCCCTCCCACCCAACCTCAACACACAGACACCCCTTGGCGGCCCTCGGGCTCTGCCTTCATGCTGCGAGGGCCCAAAACTCGCAGGCAGTTCGGGCTGCCCAGGACGCCTCCACCCTGTACGGTCTGAGCTCCAGATTTCCCAGACCTGCCAGACGGTGAGTCCTCCCAAAGGGAAAGGGTATTCCTGAACTGGACAGCTACTACGCTCCAGCCATGGTAGTGAGCCCTTGATCAGTGTTACATCATCGGTCCTTACAACAACCTTTTGGAGGAGTTGTCTGTGCCTCCATTCTGTAAATAAGAATGTGAAGCTCAGAGAGGTTAGATAACATGCCAAAGATTTCACAAAAAACAGTACCAGTACCAATATCTCAAGCTTTTTTTTTCACTCGGCTGGTACACTTTCAGAAGTTTTGTAAAAGACCACACAAGGTTAAATGGGGACAAGTTTTATTCACTTCTGTATGCCCCGGATCTGGCCTACTGCCTGGTAAGGAACAGGTGCCAAAAAAATATGTTATTGAATAGATGAGTGAATGAATGAATGATTGAATGAATGAGAGTAATGGGTATGTTGAAATGACCTTTGATGACCTCAAATTAAACATCAGTCTTCTCAGATAATGTCCCTGGGTATTTGTATTCTGAAGACAATTCTGAAGCAGTGGTCCCATTTTAGTTTGTGCCTTCCTGACCAGTTCTGGAAAAAAATGAAGCAGGTTTAGGAGAAAGGACCAGGACAGAGAGGAGATAGATCCCAGTGACTTATCATGAAGAACAGTTGCCGGGACTGCTAGAGAAGAGAATATTCTGTGTTCAAATATTTGAAGGTCGGGGAAAGCGTACACAGAAGAGGGTGCATGGAAGAGGAAGTGGGCCTGTTCTGGGGTTCTCCAGCCCAGTAGAACTGAGATCTAGACTAGAACCATGGTAGGGCCGATTTAACACTGATGTAGACCATTCTGTGCATATAGCCAATAAGTGCTTTTTAGGCATCTCCTGCAAGACACAGCAGTAGAAGCCATCTAAAGAAGGAACTGTGTGTAAGTTTTTGTGCCTCTTTGAGAAAAAGAATATAAAATCGCTAAGGTTTCTCTCAGGGCCTTGAAAAAGATCTGTCCATACCAGGGGACCTGAAGCTTAAGCTTTCTTACCTTTTCACTAAATCTACCTCTGATTCAAAATCCTGTCTTCCCTGTCTGTTCTTTCCTCCATTAATAATCTTTTTATCTATGATTTGTGCTTCCACTGGAAAATAAGCAAATACATAGACATATTTATATCCCCTCTTTCTTAGATAAAAGATAAAATGATGTACATCTTTTGGCAAGTTGAGTTAACATTGCATCTTGGAGATAACTATATAGCAGTATATGGAATTTTTCTTTCCTTTTTACAGCTGCATAAACACTCCATTATATGGATCCACCATTGTTTACTGACTCATTCCCCTATTGACGGAGATGCGATTCATTTTCGGTCTTTTACTCTCTAAAGTCATTCAGTGAATGGCCCTGAGTGTCATTTTATATTCTTGCCAACAAATCTTTGGGACAGAGTCCTAGAAATGGGATTGCTGGATCAAAGGGTCAGTGCATATGTAGTGTTGTTAGGTGCTGCCGAGTTCTCTTCCACTGGGACCGCAGCTCAGGCCTCTCTTAAAGCAGCCTCTCCTCCCTCCTGCTGTCGCCTCGTGCACTGCCCAGAAGTACAGCCCAGTGACCACCCCCCCCAATGCCCCCCAGAGTGACCATTGTCCAGGAACAAGTTGAAGAAGAGGGCGCCTCAGAGGGTGCACACGATGGCCTGTCAGGAAGGGCTCTGAAGTGGACGCATCTGGAATGCAGGAGCGTTTCTAAACCCCACCTGCCCAAGGCTGTCTGGAGTCCATAAGCCTTTATGATCTATCTCTGAGTTGGAAGATTTTTAACAACAATATTAATAACTTGAGAGTAAGTGGCTGAGGAGAATGGCTATGGCTGCTAGCTGAACCAGACGTGCCTCTGGTTCAGAACACCGAAAGGAGGAAACGAGAGGGCCTCCAGAGCCCAGGGCCAGAACAAGAGGGCCTGGTGAGCCCTTCTCTCTGGGGAGACCTGCCATTCCTCCCGGCCAGTATGTTCGCACTCACAAACAAAGCCAGAAAACTGGACAGTGGCTGCCCAGAACTTAGCTTATTTATAGCACCAACTACTCTACCCTCACCCCTGTGAGATTCGCATGAAGAGATCGCCCAGCAGGATGGACTGTGTGGCCATCTGCCACTCTATTTCCACAACAAATGCCTCGCAGCTGCATTTCTCCTGCTGGGTTCCGGTCAGTGCCGCCTGGGCACTTGAGCTGATGGCATTCCGGGTGCAGCTAGGGCAGGGCCGGTGCAGTCCCAGCCCTCTGTCACCACATCCCTTCTCAGGAACAGCCTGGAGGTCACCCATCCATGCTTCTGAGGGAACAGGTCCATGACGAGCATCTGCAGCTCCTGGGGGTGCAAATGGCTCTGGGCATCCTCAGCAGGTACCCCTGTCCCTGCCACAGTCTGTGACAACTTGAGGCTCCTTCTAAGGCTTGCAGACCACAGGGCACAGGGGGAAGTGACTCCTTCCCACTCCAGCACAGAGGCGCGTGTGCGTGTTCCATCAGAAACAGGCCGAGTGCCTTTCAAAACGGGCCTCCCACTTAGGGAACTGGGAAGACCAACTGCATGCCTATGTCTTGTTACTAATTTGCTATTTCCAGGCCAAGGCTACTCTTTAAATTGTTAGCATCATGTTCCATTGTAAAACAAAACAAAACAAAAAAGCTTGTTAGGAGCAGTCAGACCCCTTGTTCTGACCTGCCCATCTGCACTCAGGCAGCCAGCAGCCCTTCCCCGCACTCGGGCCACCGCAGTCAGTCTGTGCGCTGTGAGGAAAGGTGGCCAGTGGGGCTGGTGGCCCTACTCCCCCTCCTGGTTCCAGCGCATCACAGGGCAGCTTGGGGTGTTTTGCCTGTGGCCCAGGAAAAAATCAACTAGCGAGGGAGGCTGTCAGCCTGTCACTGACAACAAAGGGTCTGAAGCCACCATTGCTGCTTTGGGAACATGGATGACAGTGTAACTCCTCTGCTAAACATCCTCGTGGCTACAGTCCATGGAGGGAGGGAGGCCATTTAAAATCCCCATTCTTTCAGGTACAAGAGCCTTTGGAGATACAGACCTGGCTTGAGGATTTGAGTGGTTACAGTTGGGCTAGAAAGCCCAGATAATTAACATCTCTTCCTTTCAAGGCTAGGCCACACAGACAGAGAGCATGGCATGAGGGCCGAGGACCTGTCTCAGGAGATTGCTGGCTTTAGGCTCTTGGCCAAGAGCTCGGCTGGCCCTCTCTTGACTCTCAGCCCTCTCGGACTTGGCTCTCTGCTCTTGGCTCTCAAAGGCGATTTTGTATCCAGGATCTTTTATCTGCTTCTGGCTACTTCGGTTGGGCAAATCCCCAAATTCTAGCCTTTTGGACTTCCTAAGAGATAGCAGCTCAACCCACAGCAGTCCCCCCACCCCAGCACCCAGCAGTTGAAGTACAGCATCTCCACTTCTAAACTCCACTCTCCCCGATGCCTCTTCCCAAACAAGGCCGACTGGAGTTACCGAGATGTTGGAGCACTGGGGCCCCACTCTGTAGGGCAGAGGGAAGCACAGCCCCTGCAGAGTTGCCCAGAGACATGGGCTCCCTGACCCATCCTCGGAGCCGAGTCCTGGGCCCTCGGGTTCCAAGAGGCTGTGAGGGCTCTCGAGGGCTAATCTGGAGTCCGCAGTAAAATCAGACCTCTGCATGGAAAGCTCCCGAGGTCAGTGAGGCATCCCTCTGTGCGCTCCCTGCCTCCCTGTGTCACACCTTTTCCCTTCCATGCCCGCCTTAAGAGAAGGCCCCCTTTGGCCTCCTGGTCTGTCAGCAGCCCCCCTCCAGCTCTGTCTGCCTTCCCCAACCTCCACCATTCCTCAGTAGAAGTGGTTGCATTTCGTGGACTCAGGACTATCTGGCCCCAAACAGACGCAGGGAATCTGACCAGTTTACCTCTGGGTGACTGCCCTGGACCGGGTTCTTCTGATTGTCCGCAGTGAATAAATAAGCTTCAGCCAAGCCTCTGTGGTTACTAAAGATCATTTACTCCACTGAAGATCCACCTTGGTCCCTAATTAAGCCTATGGGTGCTGTCTGCTCGGGAAAGGGCCAAAAGGGGTCTGTTGCTGCTGAGAGTCCCTGTAAAAGAGACGGACTCTTCAGTCCCTCTATCTTTTCTCTAGAGGCAAGCCACCCAAGTGCCCACCTCTATAACTGAACTGGCTGTGGACCAGCGAATGAACATATACATATATTCCAGACATCCTTGCTTACTATGGGCCAGGCTCTGCTTTAAGGGCTTGACAAATATTAGCTCGTTTAATCCTCATACCAACCCTGTGAGGTAGACCCTTTTCATATGCTTAGTTTATAGATGAGGACATTGAGTCACAGAGATATTAGTAACTTTCCCAAGTTCGTCCAGCTAATAAGTTGCAGATTTAGGATTTTCACCCTAACTAGTATGCAAGTCCAATGGCCAACACCTGGCATATGATAGGTGCTTGAAAATGGCACTAGGGCTAGTATTATTACCTTAGTATAGCCTCCACTCTTTTGCCTTTTCACTGCAGAACACTGGACTGTGATAAACTGGTCACTTGGTAACGGCCAGTTATAGTCAAGTCAGGGATACAGAACTGCATCAAGTAATCCCGAGTACGTGATCTTTGGCATTCCTGTATTTCCTATGAGCTGGTTTGTCTAAAGATCTATGATAGATTGTGACTTATAATTTTGCCAAGGTACACATCTGAGTCCCATGTGCCATTTGGATGCTAGTTTATGGGAGCAGGTCTCTTGGTTGCTGAGTTGAGTCAAGCCAGCTGCTTGGTACGTGCATCAAATCATAGGCTTACTAATCTCTATTTGCTGTTGTTCACACAGAACCTCTCACAAATGACAAAAACCTCATGTTTCTTTATGAAAAATAGGTGCCACAAGAATTACAACTGCTGGTGCCAATGATGGAAGCAAAGAGATTTTTTAAAAATCATTTATTCATCAAAATAGGAGCCATAAGCAAATTAAGGAGCAGAACACCCAGGTGGCAGTGACGCAGATAAATGCCACGACCAAGTCCACCAGAGCTCTGAGTAAAACCTACGAATAAGCAGTTTGTGAATCTCTACACACATCTGTCTAGAAAACTGTGTGAAAGCTGGACAGGCATAGCCTTGAGGTGTGAGAAATGTAAAGGGAACAGAAGAGCTGACAGAAATTATATGCTATCCATGTCTATGCAATTTTGAGAATTTACCAAGATCTGGGGATGTATGCTTCATGAATGCAAAGGATCTGCTCTACTTAAGTACAATACTTGGTGAGAGTTTGATGCAGGAATCCCTTTCTCTCTTTTTTCCAGAGAAGAAAGCAAATGGGAGCATCTGGGACCATGAGGGTCCCATGACGGAGCAGTTTGAAACTCCCCATTTCCCTTCCCAGGCACAGTTAAAGGGCCAGCTTGACCCTCCCGCCGACAGCCTCCCACTTCCCCAAGACAGCCCAGGCACCTGCTCCAAGACTGTCAAGTTCAGGTATGATCGCTCTACACCTGGTCCCAGATTTCCTGACTTCCTGCTCTGCTTTATCCTCCATTCTGCCACATTCAGTGTCTCTCTGGGCATTTTCAATATAGAAGGGAACTCATCAGAACAGCTTCTAGTCAGAGCTGATATTTAACTTGCTGGGGAGTCAGCATGTGTGGCATTAAGAAGCAACAGTAAGACCAAAGGCATCATGGAAAACATAAACAACCAGTGAGCTATTCTGTGCACAAATGGTCCCTTTGCAGTTCTCATCAAGCTGAAAACAAATATCCTAAAACTGCTGACTAACTGCCAATCAAGTTAAATATCTAATTAATAGAGAACTGGAACGGTGTTAAGATCAAACATTTCAAATATTTGCTAAATTCGAGCATGGTGAAATTGGGGGTTTTAAGTGAGTAGGAGCAACTCATAAACTATTGGCAGGTCCTAGCAAAAATAAATGCATAGACTGTCACTTTTAAGGAAAATGTACATCCGATCGTTTCAAATCCATGCTGGTATAAGTCTGAGGATGGGCAAGGAGTGCTGACTGGAGGGAAGGCACCGTTTTCCATGAAGTGTGATGTTTCTAGATGTGGTCGTTCCTCATAGAACAAGGATAACGTGTGAGTGGAATTCACGTAGGTTTGCCAGATGAAATACAGGACAACTAATTATCTTTTTAGTATAAGTATATCCTAAAGATTGCATGGGACACACTTATACTAATGTGTTATTTGTTGTTTATCTGAAATTCAAATTTAACAGGGCATCTGTGTTTTCATTTGCTGAATCTGACAACCCCAAATCCAAGATATATAAGTAATGCCCACAACCAGGCAGGGTAGCTGGGTGACAAGTAGAAGAGACTCCTGGAACAGCTCAAGTGCTCTAAGGGTGTCATGAAAAATTGGGCCTCCATTTCCTTATCTGTAGAATGGCAAGAATGAGATTCACTGCGCAGAGCTGTTGTAATGGTCATTGGTGAAGTCAAAAGGCACCTAACGCACACTTTATGGACTCAGTAAAAAGAGCCGTCACTGATATGAAGACAGCGAGAAGCCAATGAGCAGCACACAGTAGGCCCTCAGTAGGAGTCAGTTCTTATTGCTAAAGGAAAGAGAGCTCTTAGGTACAAATAATTATCATTTACGAGTACAAACTACATACCAAGTACTTCACAACATTATTTCATTTAGCTCTCATAACAGCCCTACAAAATAGGGATATCAGCACCTCTCCGTGGGTATGGAAATCGAAGTTCAGAGTATTCAACTAGTTTCCTCAATGTTACCCCACCTGTAAGAGGCAGAGCTGGGGTCTGAGCCTGCTAACCTCCAAATTCTGTGCTCTTTTCACTGTATCATCCTGTCCCCACCCACTGGATTCCAGGCAGGCATAATCCTGCTAGAATAACAGAACTGGCCTCTTTTTAACCTCTTCACCTGAAAAGCTTTTATCTCCAGTTATGGGGGGATTTCCTTTTCTTGTAGAAACATGGCCATGGTCTCAGGATGAAGTCAGTAGAAAAATAGATTTTGAATTTTTGAAACTCACTTTGCTGTCAGTCTCAAGGATATGCCTGTTTTGCATTAAATAACAACTCATCGTGAAATTTCAAGATCAGAAAATGCATAATCCCTTCAGGTAGCTGGCAGGAAGTTAAACACACAGGGTCTTGGCATGCTTCTCCCATTCTATCCTCACACACACCCCTCCCCGTTTCTTAAGGTCTGTCGCTCCTTTCTGATGGGCAGGAAGGCTGCCTAGCTGGTGGAAGAGATCTTTTGCAGAGCAACTCTTAGAAGTCAGTGTCGCTTCTAGCAACACAGGCACCCTGGCAGGACCCTCAGGAGGGAAGAGTACTCCCTGGGAGAACAACCGCAGGGTGGGAGGCAGGAGTAAGGGTCAGGATGGAAGGCAACAGGGAGACCCAGAGGATCCCAGGATGGAAGGTCAAAGCACAAAGCCAACACACTCCATAAAGACATTCCTATCAATCATATTTAAAACACTCTCCCTCCACGAACTTGATTGGTTGTCTAAAATGTCGAAATGGGGAAATAGGGCCTCAGGGATGGCCCAGTGTTCTCAGTATACTCTTTTCCGATCAGACTTTAACTTCTTTTCTTTTTTTATTGATCAAAATGCCCCAGGACTTTGGGATCATTCGGTCATTCCACTTAATTTCGTATTGTAATTTTGTACCGGAGGAAAGGAAAACCTTTGCCCTTTGCCCCCTACAACCATAAGTGCCTTGAAAAATACCTGACTGACTCATCTGGCTCATTACTGAATCTTACCCTTTACTCTCTTTCCTTCTCTCTCTCTAATCTCTTTCCCTTTCGCTCTCTTTTTCACTTTGTCAGCAAAACGTGTCTTTACTGGAGCAATCCCAGCCCTTACACATTCCCTTTCCAAGTCATGTCAGAGCTGGTTCTCCCCACTGGACTCCTCTCTCTCCATCGCTGGTCCTCAGGCCCACTAATATGTCAGCAAACATCCCGGAAACCCTTCTCTGGGCCCCATTCCTTAGGCACAAGTATGGTCCCCACCCCTCTTCTGCACTCAGGGATCTGAAATCTGGCCATTTGAACACTGAGTTTGTGTCTGAATGTCAGTGCAGAGCTGTTTACACGTCTGCAGGCCCAAAGGGGCCCATTTGCGCTGAGCTGTTAACCTGAGCCAAGCTGGTTCGGAGCCCCAGGGGCCCCAGGAGGGTTTCCTAGGCCTCCTCGGCAAGGACGCACTTAGGGAGCTGTGGAGAACCACTGTCGCCCAAGTCAGTTGTCAGCTTCCAAAACAAGCCCTTGGAATTGATACCAAGCCTTTCCCCTTGTTTATGTCAGCAGGTTCTCAAGTCTGAGATTTCCCGGTGGAGCTAAAGCCTTCTCTGCAGAACTATATTCGTCATGTGTTTATGTGAGAGGCAGATTCAGAGGCGCCCTCTTAGAACACATCTCTGACCTCGCACTGAAAGCCAGATGTGAAGAGAGACACAAACCAGCCCCACAATGTCTGGGGCTTACTGGACACTCCTTTCTTTTAACCCAGTGATTCTGTAGCTTCAGGGGCTGCTGCAAGGGTGCATGAAGAAGGCTGAGCTCCCTTTAAATCTGTTTTATATCTGGTTTCATTTAAAAGGGATTCTGAAGACAACATTGGGTACATGGTCAAGTACATGGTTGTTCTTTTGCAAAGGCTGGACGGGAAGGATGTATGGCTCTGTTTTGCTTTTCGAGTTGGTGTGATTGGTCCACTGCACGCTCCCCAACGGGGCTGGTTGGAAAGCCGAACTGTCTAGCACAGAACACATTGTTGAGTTCTTTGGGCTGGGTGGTGTGAGGAACATTCATGAATATGAAATATGTAATACTAAGTTACTCTTCATAAACAAAGGACTGTGATGGTGGTGATGGCGATTGGGATGATGGGGTTGAGCTTGGTGGTAAAGGAAGATGATGGTGACAGGAAACGGAAGGGAACACACTTCCATCATTATTGGTCCTGGTTCTGAAATCTCATGGCTTGAAAGATTGCCCACGGGGCATTCCCTTCCACTAGCTGCCCCATGAACTCTGATTTTACTATCATTCCAAACCATGGAGTTTTTGTGGACAATGGCAGGATCTGAAATGAGACAGAGTAAATTTCTCACAAAACTTCCCAGGATCAAGGCTGCCTGGAGAGACTTTGTTCACCTGTATGTGTCATTATTCATCAGCATGCCTTCATGGTCTTTAGGTGCAGAAAGAAATACCAGGGAGGACTACAGTGCTTTGTACCCAACACCTGCTTGAGGAGAAAAAGCACTGACTTTCTACTCATATACATTAGAGTTCCAACCAGGCCGTTCATTTCCTAGTTATTGATGTTCTTTAAGGCCGATTTCCTCATCCATGAAATGGGACTAATAACACATGCCTGTGTGGATTAAACAAGACAGTCTGGCACACAGTTCTCAATAAATGTGTTTCTCTGAAGCTCATGCCACTTCCAAGATGGGGTCCAAGGCAAGGTAATGGTGCTCAAGGCAGTTTTATGCTAACTTCCTGCTTCTCCTCATCCTAGACTTTAGCCAGAGCTCGCAGGCACTTCCTGCCCTAAACATTTTTCATGAGCTACATTATCATTTATTAAGAATCATCTTGATTCCTGTGACTTAGGATAACAAAGCTTCAGACATCAAAACAACAGTTGAAAAACAGAGAAAATGAACCACTCAACTGGTTGTTTTCTCAAATGCTGCCAAACTGTTTTTTTCCACTGAATGGACTGATATTTTAGTTGACTTAACCATGTGAAATGGTTCTATCACATTTTTCTACACTGGCAGGATGTTTTCCTTGATGTCTGGCCCAAGTTTTCTCTGCTTATGGCATTCCATTACTCCTACTTACACCGTCTGGTACCTGAATAAAACATCTAGATTCCACCAGTTGAATTTGTTCCTTTCCAATATTTATAAACCATAGTCATAACTTCATATAGTCAATCCTATACATATTTAATTTGCCTTTACAAACAAGTCTTATTTTCCCTAAATTATTTATTCCCTCTTCTGCAATCTTTCCAAAGTTGCCCTTGCTTTAAGATGAAGCTTGTCCCTAAGTGGACTGCTGTCAAAAAGACTTTAAAAAGTAGTTGTTCTGACATGGATGGAGCTAGAGGGTATTATGCTCAGTGAAATAAGCCAAGCCGAAAAAGACAAGTATCAAATGATTTCACTCATATGTGGAGTATAAGAACAAAGAAAAAAACTGAAGGAACAAAACAGCCGCAGACTCACAGAACCCAAGAACGGACTAATAGTTACCAAAGGGAAAGGGACTGGGGAAGATGGGTGGGAAGGGAGGGATAAGAGGGAAAAAGGGGCATTACGATTAGCAGATGTAATGTTGGGGGGGCACGGGGAGGGCAGTACAACTCAGAGAAGACAAGTAGTGATTCTATAGCATCTCACTACGCTGATGGACAGTGACTGTAATGGGGTTGGTGGGGGGGACCTGATGAAGGGGTAGTTAAATAACCATAATATTGCACATGTAATTGTAGATTAATGATCCAAAATAAATTATTTAAAAAAAAAAAGAAAGAAAAGGTAAAACCTCATAGGTATGAAAAGACTTCCTTAAGTGCAAACAATCAGTGGTAGAGCCAGCCAGGTTTAGCCTCAGAACTCAAGACTAAGGACTACTAAACTCTACTTGTATAAGATCTGGAAGCAAGGGTTTACTTTGTTTTGGCTTTTTTATCTCCAGTGAAGAGAGAACAGTCTTGCCCCCACCCCCCCCAAAAAAAAGTGGTTGTTCTAGAGCCTGGGGTATGTATTGAAAATGCAGATTCTCTGACCATCGCCAGTGATTCTGATTCATGGTTCTGGGGTCTGGAACATTGTAACAACCCACACCCACACAACCACAATCCCCAGGGAACTGATGTGGGCTCCCCGTAGACCACACTCGGAAGCAGAGTGTCACATCACAGGTGATACGGTAAAGTGAAATTTAAGCTATTAGGCTCCTGCTTTGTAATTTGCGATTCCATTCAAGCCTGTCTTCCTGCGATTACATCAAGATCACCTCCATCAGAGTTGGAATGTTCCCGATTCCTTCAGTCGAAACTCACAGTCTCGGCTTATAACTGCAGATGGCTGAGCATTTCCATGGGGGACAGATTTTTGCCAGTTGAACTTCTCAAAGCTGCCCCCGTTTCCCTCATCTTTTGGTTCTGGGTTGAGGGGCAGGGGCTGTGGAGGGTGGATTTCACTGCCACCCCCACGTTCCCGGAAATCTAGCAGCTTTGCATCCTGTATGATGACTATTCATCAGGTAATAGTCATATTCATCAGGGGCTTATGTAATTTACCTCTGTATTCCCGGCACCAAGCAAATGCCTTTCATATAGTTGGCGTTTGATAAACGTTTGTTGAGTATACAAATGAATGCCTCTAACCTTTCATTATGTGGTTGATGAAGAGGTGAACATTACAGATAAAACCATTTGCAAACAATTAGGCACAAGTCAATATTTCAGTGTATAAACTCATGCGACGCCCCCCTCCCAGGTATTTATACAGTACACCTCCTTTCTGCAGCACACGGATTCCTGAGGGCTGCAGACCGCCCTCACCAGGCATGAAATGTGGGTGTGTGTTGTTTACATCTAATCTTCTCTGATGAGAAAAGCATCAGAGGATTACTTGGAATAACCAGAGGTATTACCCCGCCCCAGTAAAGACTAAATTATTTTGGAGTTACTATAGATAGAGTCTGTCAGAAATGTGGATTGAGTCGGAAAGTTTCCATCAAAAAGATGCTCTGTTGCAGGGGTAAAACCAGTAGGGCTGGGATTAGAGGGAGGTGAGGCTCAGAGTCCGTTTGTTTACATTTTTGGTAGTTTGTTCTTCGCATTTGTTTTCATTAATTTTGATTTTTTTTAAATTGCTCTCCCTGGTGTTTACCCAAAGGAGTGGAAAACTTAGGTCACAAGAAAACCTGAAAATGGATGTGTATAGCAGCTTTGTTCGTAATTGGCAAAACCTGGAAGCAACAGAGATGTCTTCCAGTAGGTGATGGATAAATGGTGGTACCTCTAGACAGTGGAATTTTACTCAGCACTAAAAAGAAATGAGTTACCAAGACCTGAAAAGACATGGAGGAAGCGTCAGTGCTACTAAGTGAGAGAAGCCCTCTGAAAAGCCTGCCTGCTGTATGGTTCCAGCTCTGGGACACCCGGTTGGAAGCAAAACTGTGGTGACAAGAAAAAGGTCAGTGGTTGCCTGGGACTAGGGGGAAAGAAGGATGACTAGGCAGAGCAGGGGACTTTTAGAGCTGTGAGACGGCCCTGTGTGACGCTGTAGCGGTGATGCTGTAACGGTGGACACAGGTCATTATGCATTTGTCCAGACCCACAGACTGCACCACGCCAAGGGTGAGCCCTGGGTCAGCTATGGACTCGGGGTCCTAATGATGTGGTTTGTCAACTACAAGTGGACTGCTCTGGTGGGGGATGTTGATAGTGGGGGAGGCTGTGCACGGTGGGGTCAGAGGATGAATGGGAAATCTCTGTACCTTCTGCTCAATTGTGTGGGAACTCAAACTGCTCTAATTTTAAAATATTGCATTAGGAATATCATTTAGTTTGATTATTGGAGCTGCTTTTGCTCCCAAATGGTGTGCTTACTCCCACTACCTGAGGCCCCATGGGGTCTGTCTTCCAGTACACACGTTGCAGGGGTGCACAGACTGCCTCTGCAGGAGCTTGACCTCAGCTCTCACCAGGGCATGGCTGCCAGGGAAGGTGCCCTCTGCTTCCCTGGTTCTCCTGCCCTTCTGGCTTGGCTCTCCTCCCCTCCAGCACTTTGAGCATCGGGCCTCCTGCTCGTGCAGGCCTCTCCCCAAGCTCCCCTTAGCACCATCTCACCCCTACATCCACACTTGGTGTTCTCCGGAGTCCACTCCATCCATTTCCTTTCTCGCTCCCTTCCACTCACAAGTGACTTAATTTGAATAGGAGTTTATAATGCCCACTATGAAATCTGTCATTTAGGGAGGAGAGGATGGGCTCACCGGCTGAATCATCAAGACGACTCCTGCATGGAAAAGGCTCCAAATTCTCGGAACTCTTGTCAGTTTCCCTCCCCCAAAAGTGTCCTCTGCACCTCACAGTGACTTTGTAGAATAAGAACATGGGTTGTCTGCCCTGGCTGACCGCACGGTCATACTGTCCCATCTCTTACGGCTTCCCCCCCACCATGTGCTGGGCACACCCTCAAACCCACAACCCCTGATGGCTTCCGCACTTCCTGGTGCTGCTTTTGGGTGACAGAGCAGCGGATGCACTGGCAGATGAGGCCACATCATCGATAGCATCAACAGTCAGGGACAAAGAGAGAATTAAACCTGTTTTTTGTGCCTTAGTCTGTGTTCATTCCGTTATTTCACAAGCTCCCCCCTCTTCCACCTCTGACTCCCCCCCAACACCTGCCCCTGTGAGGTCACATTATCTCTTGATCAATTCGCCTGGGCCAACACTGGTGTTTTCAAATAGCAAACTTCAAGGTTTAAAAAAATTCAAGATACTAGGGGTCCCCACAGACACATGCCACCGCTGATGGAAGAATCCTCTCCCCTTTTTTGCCCTCTCATCTTAATTTATTCCTCAACTTTTCTTCAGCTCCTCTACAGAGCCTTCTGCAAAATCCCACTTGCAACACTGCTGAAGGCTGAAAGGTACTGATTCAGCCTGCCAGACACTCTGCTGTGCACTTTAAAACACAGACACAACACCAATGAGCATGTGCAGGTACTATATTTCTCCGCTGACCATCCTCGGAAGCCGGGGACATTAGTTTCTCACTCCAGCGTCCCTGAGCTCCTGGGAGGACAAAGTCCTGTAGAGAAGCTTTGTTTTCCTTGTCTTGGCTGATAGTATGAGATCAGCTGAATGGTGATGGCAGATATCCAAAACCAAGAAAAGAGCAACTAGGGTACAGTGATGGGAAGCAGTGAACTGTAGAAGACATTGTGATCTAACCAACAGAAGACAGGCCTGTCTTAGAAATCGAGGTGCGGCATGTCTGAGGCCTGATGGATGTTGAGACCGCAGTCATTGCATGTGGGCGGGGCCAGGAGCAGACTAATCATCGTGACCACAGCCACTCGATCCCCATCTGAGATCCCCACTGAGGACGGCTGGGAAGACTCCATGCTATGGCAACCCTGAACCACTTCACACACCGAGGCTGAGGGACACCTATCCTCACGGCTCTCCGAGGGCATCAATTCAAAGAGAACTTTGTGAAACACTGACATAAATGCTTTACAAAGGCCATCTCAGAGAAGCCTGGCTGTGACACTAATGTGGCAGGTGTTATCATACCCCTATTCTAAAGCTGGAGAAGGTGACATTCACAGAAGTCAAGATTGTGCATCTTTTAAGAGGTAAGGGACCATGAGGCGGAGGAAGACAAGTGCCACAAGATTTCCCTCATTTGTGGAGTGTAACGACGAAGCAAAACTGAAGGAACAAAACAGCAGCAGACTCAGAGACTCCAAGAAGGCCTAGTGGCTACCAAAGGGGTTGGGGGCGGCGGGTGGGGAGGGAGGGAGAAGGGGATTGAGGGGTACTATGATTGGCACACACAGTGTGGGGATCACAGGGAGGGCGGTACAGCACGGAGAAGAAGTAGTGACTCTATAGCATCTGACTATGCTGATGGACAGGGACTGCAGTGTAGGGGTGGGGACTTGATAATAGCGGTGAATGTTGAAACCACAATGTTGTTCATGTGAAACCTTCGCAAGATTGTACATCAATACCTTAATAATAAATAAATAAAATGGAATTTGGCATCTAAAAAAAAAACAAGAGAGGTAGGACAAAATGCATACTCGGTTTTGTCTGACTCCAAAGCACATGTTCTTGACTATCTCACCCCGTTGACATCAGAGTTCTTGGGTACAATTACAGCAGGCATCTCCACCTGGAAGTCACCTTTCACTCATTCATTCACACAGCACTCAATATTTAGGGAGCATCTATGTTGTGTCAGGCCTTTGGCTGGTCACTAAGTCTTCACTGATGAGAGAAATGTGGACTGTGCCTTCATGGAACTTGGAATCTAATGGGTGAGTGCCAAGTTCTCTGCTTAAGCTTGGGCATTTTGGGTCCTACACAGAGCCTGGATCTCGGTGAAGTGGATGCTAAAACCCAGCTCACATTCTGCTAAGCTATGTACCCACAGAGCTCCATACCCCAGAAGAAGTGATTTAAAAATTTTTTACCAAGGCATTATATGGGCATTCTGGAAGTGCCTGCCTTCCCTTTACTTTCTAAATGTCACTCTGACAGATCCCCATGACAACCCGCAGTGGCTGGGGATTGTGAATCTGAGCCATGGCAGATTCTGACTAGTAAGGAGGCCATCAGTAAATCTAAGAAAGTATATAGCATGGTCCACATGCATTTTCAGGGAATCCTGGCCATTTAATCAGGATTTGAGCTAATCTCTGCAGAAGAGCCTGGATGAATAAAATCTCCAGCAATTCCCAAAGGTAGTACCCCCGTCTCACAGAGGTATAAGCCCTTGCTTCACCTCGGACCTGCAGGCCTTCTGCCCACAAGTGCCAGGCTCCAGGAGAACTAAACGTTAAAATCACTAATTACAGAGAACAAGCAAGGAGAAAAGTCAAGGTGACATCACGCCCGAAGCCCCAGTACTTAGGAGGAGAATGTGCTCGTTAACAGAAACAGAGACTAAAGGAGAAGTTCTTTGGGGAGAGGGATTAGTTCTGTATGTGTGCTAACTTTTAAGTCATCATCACGTAATGATGTATATTTATGGAGCCTGTGGAGCCTTCATGTATAAGGCATTGTGTGTGATTGTTATAAAAACTCTAATATGACTCCCTTTTGATAGATGAGGAAATTGGCACTCCGAGAAACCAAGTAATTTGGCCAAGGTCATGTAGCTAGGAAGTGGCAGAGGTAGAAAGTGACACCCACAGGTCCACTTGACTCAAAAGACCCATGATTAACTTGTATTCTGGCTGCAGAGAAGTGGTCAGCCCTCAGACACCGATGAAAGAGGTGGGGCCGACCAGCAGCGAGGCCGGCAGAGAGAAGGGAGGAGGAAGTGAAGGCAGGAGGCCGGCCCCAGCCACGTCACGCGGGTGACAGAGAAACACGGTTACCACAGTAGCTGTAAGTGAACTTATTGGCGTCAGCATCTAGAGTAGAAAATGTCTGTGTCCTTGCCCAGCCCCTCCTGCACATCTGAGGGAACAGAAGGCCAGAGACATTTAGTGGCTTCCCAAGGCTGCCCCGGGCTGCTCTGGAGGCAGAGCCATGGCCAGGCCCTGGTCTCCTGGCCCCCGAGCCTGATAATAATCACCCTTGCAGTGCTGTGGTGAGTATCGCCCGCCACCACAGCGCTGTGAATAGCTGCGGCCGCCCGCCCTTCAGTCATTTAGCTCACGCTACCCTGGCACCCATCTTCAGTGGTGTGGCTTGAAGAATACACTTCCCTGGTCATGTGAGCTTCAGAGGAATGGAAAATTCCAGGTCAGTGCACAACACGCCCTCCAGGTATCCTTCCTTCTTCGTCAGCCCTGCCTCTGGAGGCTCCCAGGCCCTTTTGTCCCACCACCAGTTAATATTTCACTTTGGTGAGACTTTAGGGAACAAAGAACACGAAGCTGGCCTTGAGGGGTCAAAGGTAAGCCCTCAATGGTGCCTGATGGGCTCATAAATAAGGACAAATGTACTTTGGATAAGAACAGCTCAGGCTCCCGCAGAACAGCTGGGAAGCTATTCATAGGAAAGCATGCTATTTGCGTCTGCCTGGCATTTGAATTAGCCTCACCTAACTGCGCCTGCCTTCCCCGCAGATGTGAGTCACGCTGCTCATTCATGAGCAAGGAGTGGCCAGGGACAAAGGGGAATTGCTTCTCGGGGCCAGCTGAGATAAATGTGGGGCCAGACTGGCTTTTCCAAGGGTATCTCCTTCCCCTGGCAGGGAGAGCTTAGGAACAAGAGGGCGCATTCGCTAGTAACAGCAGTCTCGTGGTCTCCACGTGGGACCTGTGCCTCCTCAGACCCTTCCTAATTTCCCCCTGCATCCAAACTGCTGCACAAACATGTGAGACAATCTGCTGCCCCCGCCGGACCCCAGAAGAGCCAAGTCCCAACTGTGGCTAAGGCTGCCCTCTAACATCTTTAGTTCCCAGGCGAGAAAGCCAGTTGGATCACTGTGGGTGGACAGCTTCCGGGTGCCATGTCGTGTCCCCAGCCCCAGCTGCCCCTGGTCACCATGTTACATTCTCTCGTGCTGTGGATTAAAAGGCTACAGCGTCAGTCTTCTTCATGCTCCGCACCAGCCACCCTGAGAGATGCCCCCACCCGCCCTCCCTTTGGCTATGTAGCGCAGGACAGCTCTGTGCTGGTCCTGAGGGGAGAATATACTGGGAGCAGGATCTGCTCTGGTCCCAAGTAGCCAGGAGGTCTAGCCCTGATCTGGGTACCCCTCATCCAAGGAGCGTGGAAAGGGGGCTCCCAGGACCTAGCTAAAGGGGCAGCTCCACTCCACAGTGGCCCTGGCAGTTCACATCCATCTCAGGCCAGTGAGCCAACTCCAGTTCTGTCCCAAAACAAAGCGGTCTTTGGGGTCCCTCAGACTCCAAGTATTGGGAACGCACTTGGCCTTCTTCGTGTTGGCATCTCCTGCTCTCGCAAGCCTGCAGGTGCCCTGGTAGCTCCTCCTGCTGGGCTGCAGGGGCTGCGGTCAGAGGGGTGCTCTGTCACCTTGTCCATGCTCGGGTGTGACTTGGGAGCTCACCCAGCCATAAGGGCTCAGCTCCCCTGCTAGACCGTAAACTTCTCAAGGGAACATGCTGTGCCTTTATCTTTGAATGCAAACAAAGACATCACAGGCACTTAACACTTGACCGCAACTCTTTGGTTCCTAAACTTTGCCCCTTGTAGGTAGCAACCTCTCGTCTCTACATTTCTGCAGGGCCCAGTGCCAGCTCTGACACAGGTTAGGTGGACCAGTGTTGTTGATTTGGCTTGTCTAATTTGAGGAAAGAACTCTGTAAAGGAGTCAACATGCTGGCATAATGGGGATAGACAAGACCATCTGATGCATTGGAATTTACACCAGTGGAAGTATGATGGCAGATGCTACGGATACATGGACTGCTGCAAAGTCCACCTTCAAGAAACTAGTAAACTATTTAGAAATTGGACTTTTTACTGTTCTTCATGAACCAAGTCAATCCGTGGATGGGGAACATGACATTTCAGCTGTCTTCCCAGTGTAAGGACGGGCCTCCTGCTAAATCATTCCTTCATTCAACAATCATGGGCACCTACTGTGTGCCAGGCAGAGTACTCCAAGAAAACAAGGCACAGGTGGATCCTGCATGCAGCTCTCAGTGTCTCGTGGGGCCGAAGGCATGTTCGTGATGAACTCAGTACACCAGGACAGGGGCAGTTGGAGGAGGGAGTGGATGAATTCTTGCTGAGATCAGAAATTCTGGCCAGATTTCCCCTTGGGGTCAGAAATTCTAGGCCAGAAGATACCAATTAATAAAGGCATTGAAACCCAAGTGCTTTGGGCATGCAACCTGCTCCCCTGCCCCCACTGTGGGCGCCAGCTGACGGCGGGCCCAGCTCAGGGGATGCCTTGGGCTGGGGAGTGACGCGTTTGCTTCTAAAAAGTCAACTGCTCTCAAGGACTCTTCCTGTCTGAAAATCACTGCCTGGATTCCCTTCCCCTATTAGTCCCAGAGTCCAGACATGGGTGAACAGGCTTTCTGATGTGCAGGGCAAAACTTGTAGCTGGAAAGTCGGACCCACAGCGTAAGGGACACCTATGGGAGTCCATGAGGACTGACCAGCTAGGTCTGGACAGACCCTCTCTAGTACTTTCCCCATTCTGTGACTAAGAATCTTATCATAATAAAAGCTGTAAAAAATGCCAAACTTTAATCTTATTAAAGTCACACTGTTCTGGTCTTGGCCAACTTAATAATATTTTACAACTCCGCTTCTACAACTGGAGTCCTTGAAAAGCCCCAGGTCTTTCAGGGTCCGTGATGGGTGACTAATGCCTTCACAGGTTGGAGCCAGCCCACCCAGGTTCCCACCCTCCCCCACCCACCCTCGACCAGGCTGACCACGGCCTTCCATAATGGCCTGCTGGTTCCTTAAAATGGAAAGTGAGAGATTTCCACTATTCTGGCCCCCTGGAAAACAGAATAAACCCTACAGCACTCACCAACTGACATGGTATTTCCGTCTGGATTCATAAAGTGCAGTGGAACTTTTATCTGTTGTGATTTAAATGTCAAATCAATATTGCAGAGGAGGCAAACCGGAAAGTGATCTGGGAGCTTGCATGGGAGGGAGACAAGGAAAAGTAGGAAGGGAAGAGAGCAAAGCCAGAGAAGGGAATGGGGAGAAAATGAAGGACAGGGAAGGACAGAGAAAGTGGGTAAGCAGCCACATTTTTTTCCCACAGGCTGTGTAGGATAAAACAGGAACACATTGAGGGGTCTCTTCTTGCCCTGGGCAGCAAGAGTAGAAGTTGAATTAACTCAGTTCTTAAGGAGAGGTTATTAGCATGAGGTTCTGCCTATATTATATTATGGAATGGCATGAACCCTTAAAGACTGAAGGAAAAATAAGGGCTTTCTCCCCAGAAAAATGCGCAGAAAATGTTGTATTCAGAGTCAGGGAATTAACTAAGGCCAAGGCCCTTGACCTTCATAGAAAACAAACATAAACCAGCCCTCTGTTCAGCTGACGGTGTTCCGCATCTGAGACTGTGTCACCTCCGTCAGCAGCCCTCTGCGACTTGAGGCCCTCCAGAAACAGGTTGGGGAAGGTGGCGGTGGTGTCAGCCACCTTGTACTGAGCCTATGAAAGTGCGACCGCCTCCCCCCACCCTCGGCCCGCCCCTGATGCGTGCACAGCATCACTCTGTACGCACAGATGGGCTGAGGAATTGTGACCAAACCGCCAATGGGAAAAATACCGGCAACACAAATGAGTCCTCCAGAGCCAAGCTTTTGCCTCTCTGGCTGATCATTTTTATCAAGGTGTATTATAATGATTTCTTTCCAATTCTTTCTCTTTTTTTTTGATCGAGGTACCATTTATATACAGTCTTATAAAGGTTTCACAAGAGCAACATTGTGGTTACTACATTCACCCATATTATCAAGACCCCCCCACATACCCCATTGCAGTCACTGTCCATCAGCATGGTAAGATGCTATAGAGTCACTACTTGTCTTCTCTGTGCTATACTGCCCTCCCCGTGCCCCCCTACATTATGTGTGCTAATCGTAATGCCCCTTATTCCCCTTCTTCCTCCCTCCCCACCCATCCGCCCCACTATCTTCCCCTTGGTAACCGCTAGTCCCTTCTTAGAGTTTCTGAGCCTGCTGCTGTTTTGTTCCTTCAGTTTTGCTTCATTGTTATTCCCCACAAATGAGTGAAATCATTTGGTACTTATCTTTCTCCACCTGTCTTATTTCACTGAGCATAATACTTTCTAGCTCATCCATGTTGTTGCAAATGGTAGGATTTGTTTTCTTCTTATGGCTGAATAATATTCCATTGTGTATGTGTACCACATCTTCTTTATCCATTCATCTACTGATGGACACTTAGGCTTCCATTTCTTGGCTATTGTAAATAGTTTTGTGATAAACATAGAGGTGCATATGTCTTTTTGAATCTGGGATCTTGTTTTCTTTGGGTAAATTCCTAGGAGTGGAATTCCTGGGCCAAATGGTATTTCTATTTTTAGTTTTCTGAAGAACCTCCATATTTCTTTCCACATGGTTGAACTAATTTACATTCCCACCAACAGTGTAGGAAGGCACAATGATTTAATATTCTGTATAAACCAGAGCTGGTAACACATAAATGTCATTGTCTTTACTGAAATCACCTGTCAGTTTCAACAGGGCTCTGAATTTTCTTTCCCGTGTTTTGATTTACACCTGTAAACAATGTTCTGGGCCAGGGTGATTAAAGTTAAAGAACCCCACGCACTATCCTGTGGACCATCACACATTATTGCCTCCTAAAAACAGGAGAAAATCAGGCTCTCTATGTCCTGTGAGGTTAAACTGTCTCTGTGTTACTGGAAAATAGTCCAAAGCCAAGCAGCAAACACTGGTTTACATACCCAGCAAAGGAAAGAACTAGCTAACTCACAAATATTATTTCTGATTATATTTTTTAACACTTTATTATGAGATAATTATAAATTCAAAGAAAGCTGACAAAAAAAATGCAAGGATCACAATAGCCAAAGGGTAGAATCAACCTAAATGTCCACTGGTGGATGTATGCATTTAGAAAACCCAAAGACATACACAGACTAAAAGTGAAGGGATGAAAAAGAATTTCATGCAAACAATAGGGAGAAAAAAGCAGGTGTTGCAGTACTTGTATCAGACAAAAATAGACTTCAAAACAAAGAAAATAACAAGAGACAAAGAAGGACATTACATAATGATAAAGGGGTCAGTCCAACAAGTGGATATAACCATTATAAATATATATGCACCCAACACAGGAGCACCGACATATGCAAAACAAATACTAACAGAATTAAAAGAGGAAATAGAATCCAATGCATTCATTTTAGGAGACTTCAGCACAACACTCACTCCAAAGGACAGATCAACAAGACAGAAAATAAGTAAGGACACAGAGGCACTGAACAACACACTAGAAGAGATGGAACTAACAGACATCTACAGAACTCTACACCCAAAAGCAGCACATTCTTCTCAAGTGCACGTGGAACATTTTCCAGAATAGACCACATACTAGGCCACAAAAAGAGTCTCAGTAAATTCAAAAAGATTGAAATTCTACCAACCAACTTCTCAGATCACAAAGGTATAAAACTAGAAATACATTGTACATAAAAAACAAAAAAACCCACAAACCCATGGAGGCTTGACAACATGCTCCTAAATAATCAATGGATCAATGACCAAACTAAACAGAGATCAAGCAATATATGGAGACAAATGACAACAGCACAAAGCCCCAACTTCTGTGGGACGCAGCGAAGGCACTTCTAAAAGGAAAGTATATAGCAGTCCAGGCCTATTTAAAGAAGGAAGAACAATCCCAAATGAATAGTCTAAATTCATAATTATTGAAACTGGAAAAAGAAAAACAAATGAGGCCCAAAGGCAGCAGAAGGAGGGTCATAGTAAAGATCAGGGAAGAAATAAATAAAATTGCAAAGAATAAAATAATAGAAAAAATTAATGAAACCAAGAGCTGGTTCTTTGAGAAAAAAAAAACAAAATAGATAAACCTCTAGCCACACTTATCAAGAAAAAAAGAGAGTATACAAACATAAACAGAATCAGAAATGAGAAAGGAAAAATCACTATGGACACCACAGAAATACAAAGAATTATTAGAGAATACTATGAAAAACTACATGCTAACAAACTGGATAACCTAGAGGAAATGGACAATTTTCTAGAAAAATGCAACCTTCCAAGAATGACCCAGGAAGAAACAGAAAATCTAAACAGTCCAATTACCAACAATGAAATTGAATCAGTAATCACAAAACTACGCAAGAAGAAAATCCCGGACCAGAAGAATTCACCGCTGAATTTTATCAGACATTCAGAGAAGACATAATATCCATTCTCCTTAAAGTTTTTGAAAAAATAGAAGAGGAGGGAATACTTCCAAACTCATTCTATGAAGACAGCATCACTCTAATACCAAAACCAGCCAAAGACACCACAAAAAAAGAAAACTACAGACCAATATCCCTGATGAACATAGATGCAAAAATACTCAACAAAATATTAGCAAACCAAATCAAAAAATACATCAAGAGGATCATACTCCATGATCAAGTGGGATTCATTCCAGGGATGCAAGGATGATACAACATTTGAAAACCCGTCATCATGAATCACATCAACAAAAAGAAGGACAAAAACCACATGATCATCTCCATAGATGCTGAAAAAGCATTTGACAAAATTCAGCATCCATTCCTGATTAAAACTCTCAACAAAATGGGTATAGAGGGCAAGTACCTCAACATAATAAAGGCCATATATGACAAACCCACAGCCAACATCTTACTTAACAGCGAGAAGCTGAAATATTTTCCTCTAATATCAGGAACAAGACAAGGATGCCCACTCTCCCCACTTTTATTCAACATAGTACTGGAGTTCCTAGCCACGGCAATCAGAGAACACACAGACATCAAAGGCACCCAGATTGTCAAGGAAGAAGTCAAACTGTCCCTGTTTGCAGATGACATGATATTGTACATAAAAAAACCTAAAGAATCAACTCCAAAACTACTAGATCTAATATCTGAATTCAGCAAAGTTTCAGGATACAAAATTAATACACAGAAATCTGTTGCATTCCTATACACTAATGATGAACTCACAGAAAGATAAATCAGGAAAACAATTACATTCACAATCACATCAAAAAGAATAAAATACCTAGGAATAAACCTAACCAAGGAGGTGAAAGACCTCTACCCTGAAAACTACAAGACAATCTTAAGAGAAATTAAAGAGGACACTAATAAATGGAAATTCATCCCATGCTCTTGGGTAGGAAGAATTAATATTGTCAAAATGGCCATCCTGCCTAAAGCAATCGACAGATTCAATGCAATCCCTATCAAAATACCAACAGCATTCTTCAATGAACTGGAACAAATAGTTCTAAAATTCATATGGAACCACAAAAGACTCCAAATAGCCAAAGCAATCCTAAGAAGGAAGAATAGAGCAGTGGGGATCTCGCTTCCAACTTCAAGCTCTACTACAAAGCCACAGTAATCAAGACAATTTGGTACTGGCACAAGAACAGACCCATAGACCAGTGGAACAGACTAGTGAGCCCAGATATAAACCCAACCTTATATGGTCAATTAATATATGATAAAGGAACCATGGACATACAATGGAGAAATGACAGCCTCTTCAACAGTTGGTGTTGGCAAAACTGGACAGCTACATGTAAGAGAATGAAATTGGATTATTGTCTAACCCCATACACAAAAGTAAACTCAAAATGTATCAAAGACCTGAATGTAAGTCATGAAACTGTAAAATTCTTAGAATAAAACATAGGCAAAACTCTCTTGAATATAAACATGAGCAACTTCTTTATGAACATATCTCCATGGGCAAGGGATCAAAAGCAAAAATGAACAAGTGGGACTATACCAAACTATATACAAAGATCTCCAAATATACAAAGAGCTCATGCACCTCAACAAACAAAAAGCAAATAATCCAATTAAAAATGGGCAGAGGATCTGAACAGACACTTCTCCAAAGAAGAAATTCAGATGGCCAACAGGCACATGAAAAGATGCTCCATATCGCTAATCATCAGAGAAATGTTAATTAAAACAACAATGTGATATCACCTCACACCAGTTAGGTTGGCCACCATCCAAAAGAGAAACAACAACAAATGTTTGTGAGGATGTGGAGAAAGGGCAACCCTCCTACACTGCTGGTGGGAATGTAAATTAGTTCAACCATTGTGAAAAGCAATATGGAGGTTCCTCAAAAAACTAAAAATAGAAATACTATTTGTACAGGAGTTCCAGTCCTAGGAATTTACCCAAAGGAAACAAGATCTCAGATTCAAAAAGACATATGCACCCTGTGTTTATTGCAGCACTATTTATAATAGCCAGGATATGGAAGCAACCTAAGGGTCCATCAGTTGACAAATGGATAAAGATGTGGTACATATATCCAATAGAATATTATTCAGCCATAAGAAGAAAACAAATCCTATCATTTGCAACAACATGGATGGAGCTAGAGGGTATTATGCTCTGTGAAATAAGCCAGGTGGAGAAAGACAAGTATCAAATGATTTCACTCATCTGTGGAGTATAAGAACAAAGAAAAAACTGAAGGAACAAAAGAGCAGCAGACTCACAGAACCCAAGAAAGGACTAACAGTAGCCAAAGGGAAAGAGACTGGGGAGGATAGGTGGGAAGAGAGGGATAAGGGGAATAAGGGGCATTATGATTAGCACACATAATGTTGGGGGGGGCAAGGAGAAGGCAGTATAGCACAGAGAAGACAAGTAGTGACTCTATGGCATCTTACTACGCTGATGGACAGTGACTGTAATGGGGTATGTTGTGGGGACTTAATAATGGGGGGAATCTAGTAACTACAATGTTGCTCATGTAATTGTATATGAATGATACCAAAAAAAATAAAGTAAAAAAAAAAGGCAGATAATTCTGAGACTTGCTACAACATGGATGAGCCTTAAAGACATTATGCTGAGTGAAATAAGCCAGACACAAAAGAAGAGATACTGTGTAACACCACTTCTATGAAATACCTGGGATAGACAAACTCATAGAGACACAAAGAGGGCGAGTGGTAGCGAGGAGCTCTGGGGTGGGGGACATGGGGAGTTGTTCAGTGGATACAGAGTTTCAGTATGGAAATCTGAAAAATGCTCTGGGCATGGATGGTGGTGATGGAGGGCAACAATGTGAACGTACTTAATAGCACCGAACTATGTGACTATGTAAAATAGTATAAATGATCGATTTTACTATTATTTATATTTTACTGTCCCCCCCCCAAGAATTATAAGGAAGTCCCATGTACCCTTGCCCCAGTCTTCTCAATGGTAATACCTTGCATAGCTCTAGTACAGTATCAAAACCAGGAAATTGACACTGGTGCAAACCAGAGCTAGTTCAAACTTCACCGGTTTTGCAAACACTCGTGTGCGTGTGTTTAGTTCTACGCAATTTTATACCCTGTGTAGCACCATATGGCCCTCACCACCAACGAGGTCCACACTATCTCATCACCACGGGGCTCCTTTGTGCTGCCCCTTTTAGCCACACGCACTCCCTCCCTACCAACCCAACTCCTGGCAACCACTAACCTGCTCATTGCCGTGTTTTGTCATTTCAAAAATGTTACTTAAATGAAATCGTTCAGTAGGTAACCTTTTGAGGTTGTTTTTTCACTCAGAGTAATTGCCTGAAAGCCATCTAAGTGGTTGCATGTATTGATAGTTTATTCTTTTTTATTATTGAAGTAGCATTCCATGATATGGATGCAAATTTCTGATTGTATTTTTATACCTAATGGTAGCTAATTCATTATTTAATTCTACGTTCATATAAGGACCACTGGTAAGTGGACTTGATTCTGATGTGGACATTACAGAAGCAGCCACTCCAGGGGCTCATCACTGTGTCCTGGGTACCCACCCACCCAGCAGCCAGCCAGCCTTTGGGCCACAGACTCCTGCCTTAAAGACAGAGGTCCTGGGGGGCAAGCTGTCTGGCCCCTTGTCCTTCACCTCTGGGGACCCAGATGGAGAGGCAGGATGATATGGGGTGCCTCTAAGAAGGCAGGTACACCACTGTTTAAAAATACGCTCTATCCAATCCTCAGAAGGGAGCTTTTATAGCCCCACACCCACCGAGCCTTCAGCTATTTCCTTGTTGACCCCAACAGGGCCTAAACACCCAGCTAGTGCCCAGTGCCTGGCACCCGTGGTACTCAATGAATGTTCTTGTGGGTCTCCGTGGTTACTGAAGCAGAGGGGCCAAGTCAAGGGGGTTACAAAGGAAAACAAATTGTGGCGAGCAAGATGTCATTTCATAGCAAAAACCTGCTACCCCAGATCTTTGACCACAGGCGGCAGTCAGGGTAGCAGAGAGAAACAGTAAAACAGTCCCTTTCTTTTCCCTCCTCTCTTCCAGCTCTAAGCACCCTCACCCTCCTTCCTCCCTCACACCCATCCTGCCGGCCTTCCCGACTCTGGGACAGAACTTGGTGTTCTGAGTAGGGTGCGGCTTCTCACTTCAAAGCCAGCGGCAGCAGAGGGGACAAGGGCATGCTGGGTGGGGTAGCAGTGGAGGTGAGGCAGCTCAGGGGACTCTTGAGGACATAATGTGAAGGAACAGGATTAAAGGTGTCCTGAAATACGAAAACAGGACAGAGGTGTTTTCTCCCTCTGTGTGCCACCTCCCACCCTGCCCCCACAGGGGCTGTGCCTCCCTCTGTCCTCCCATCGCTCAAGCCCCACTGGGATGCAGCTCATCTGCTTTTGTGCCATTGGATCCTTCAGGGGGTTCCCCAAAGGGATCTTCCTTTGACTCTTGGCCGCGGAGGACCTGAAGACTTGGCATTTCTAGACAATGCAGGGAGGCAAAGATCAGTCATGTTCCAACATTCCCAAAACTGCCCGGAGGTCCCAGATCCTGGGACTGTTCCAAGCAGCGTGGCTTCCTTCTCTGAGAAGAATAAGGGAATGTGGCTGGAGCTGAGCTGGAAGGGAAGCAGTGTAAAAACGGGCTCTTTGAAAAAAACCAGTCTCTTTAAACCCAAGGGATCAGCCCACCCCCAGGATTCCTTGCTTCAGCAACGGGTAAGACACACCAATATTTCCGTGGGAATCATTCAGTTAGGAGTCACTGAGGAGCTGGCCCCAGCTTATACTGAGTGTCCACTGTTATGGACTCTGTGGAAGATTTAGATCCCTCTAGCCCAGGAGATGAAGTGGAGGTGCTTCTATGATACTGATACAGGCCCCCAAAATCCCCTCAAAGCTTTGGAGGTTTGCAGATACCCATGTCTTAATAAGTAGAGATGCTGTGCATCCTATCTGGGGTTGGCTGGCCTGGCGACCTCCATGTCACAAGCACAGCATATTTTCAATGAACTCCATATTCATTTACCATTACCTGGTGGCTTCAAATAGCCCGAATCCCCCTGACCTTTGTTTTTTAAGGTGAAAGATCGCACCTATTAATAAAAATCACCAAGTCCTAAGAGTAGAGACCGACCCTGGGGTTAATGCAGGTTCCAGCAAATCCAAATGTTGGCTGGGAGACAGGAGTCAGCAGGATTTCACCTGCATGGTCAATTTTTATCTAGAATAGGCCTATGCCTGCATTAATTTGTCACTAGTGGAATGTAAATATGAACCCTCTGAGTATGATAGATTTTCCAGGTAAGGAGGGGTGGGTTATTCAGAAAATTTGAAACGCAAGACCCGTGAGAAGTCTGTATTTCTAAACATCGATGATGCTTTCCTACCAGGGTGACAAAGGAAGAGCTGATACCTGCCATACTGAATCCTCTTTCGTCTACACCTGCTCTTCAGTTTGGTGATATGATCCCTTCTCCTCCTTCAAGTCAAAGCTTCAGTTTCACCCTGGCATGGTGGCTTCTAGGACCCACACTTCCAGGCCAGATGCCACCTCCTTTTCTTACCCAGGCAGAGGGGAGAGCCTGAGGGAAGACTCAGAGGCAGCACAGAGCGTGGCATTTCTAGGCACTGGAGAAGGCTAGGTGACCACCACAGTGACTGCTGGGAAAAGCAGCACAAGATAAGGTTGGAGAGTCAATGAGAACCAATCCGTGCAGAACTTGGGGGCCATGGTGAGAGGTTTGCTCTTTATGCCAATGTCCTGGAGCTGGGAAGAAGAATTTGCAAATTTCTTCCATTGGTTTAAGCTTTGATTCAAGCCACAGTGCGGGTTGGCGCTTACTCAGCCGGATCCCCTCAGCTAGGCACTTGGAGTAGAAGGGAACCCTCTACGGGCTTCCACAGTGACATACGCAGACAAGCCACATCACAGCAGAGCCTGACCTATGCAGCGAGAGGGGAATGCACACGTCCTTGCTCAGAGATGAGGGGACACCTGAGGGCTGCAGGGAACCTCGGGCTCCCGTGGGCAGCTCTCAGCCAGCGTCTCCCCTGCAAGCTGGCTGAAGAGCCCCTGCTCTGCCTCACCTTTCTTCTGGCTGGCTTCATGCACCACCCCTGCTGCCTTCCCCCATCAGGGGCCCCACCCTCCCCAGGAACTCGGCGTTCTCGGCACTGAGCTCTGGGAGGGCCCCGGACGACGTGCAAGATGTCCTGCAGCAGGTGGGGGCTGTGAGGGAAGGGAACCGGGAGAGAGGTCAGAGATGGGGTGTGAGCCCCTAAGAAAGGGACTGTTCTGGGGTTTCCCTCTCACGGATTCCAGCCCTCACCTCCGACAAAAAGCAGAGGGAGCAGGTTTTTAAACAGGAAATGAAATCAAATCTCGTCGGATCTGGTCAGCCCTTGCAATCCCACCTGACATCTCCTTCAGACCCCGGGCGGTAGCCACCATAGGAAGGGACTTCCGTATGTCAGGAGGCCCTCCACCAGGACCGGACTAGGACTTAAGGTGGCCAACCATCCTATTTGCTGGGGACTGGGGGTTTCTCAGGACGTGGGACCTTCAGTTCTAAAACCAGGACAGTTCCAGGCAAATTGGGACTGTTGGTCAGCCTAGTGGGAGCTGGCCATCCAGCAGAGTCAGTGGTCAAGAAGCTAAGTGGCAGCGCAATGTGGCTCGTGGGTAGCGTCAGGAAGGAATCGTTTCCCTCCTTAGAACTGGAAACAGCATCCCTGGCGTTCGGCCCCCTTCTTGAAAGGACCGAAGCGGCTGTTTCCGAGACGGCACCCCAGACCAAGCCTAAGCCCTCAGGATGGGCAGAGCGGATCCTGGGCTGTGTCTATTGTCCGCCACGGTTACTCTCATTCTATGAAGCGGCGGGAGCCTGCCCACTGGCTCTGCGGGCATAGGTCAGCTAAGGACAGGCCGATTAGCTTGCCCCTCTGGGCCTTTCTCTTTGTGACACCGCCTCTAGCTCAGAACAAAGGCTCCTCGTTTTGCTTAACCACTGATTGCGGAGCGCGAGTGTGCTGCCACCTGCTGGCCGCAGGGGCTGCTTTCAGGAGGGAGGGTGGTGAGCCGAGGCGCTGGGGAGCACCCAGGCCACCGACGGCCGCCCTGGGCCTTCTCCTCTAGGGAGGAGCAGCTGGAGACCCCCTCAGAGGCACCCCCGGAAGAGCACTAGAAGCTCTCCAGGGCCTGTGCTCTCCTAGTCTGGCCATGGCTCCTAGACGCCCCGGCTAGCATGGGCTCTCTTTTAGGAACAACACAATCCATAGACCCCAGTGCTGTGCTGGACCCGCCTGGACCAGAGGCCACTATTAAATATTCAGGAGTTATACACGCTGCCGCGGCATGAAGCCGCTCATGGTGGGGGCATGGGCACCAGGGAAACTGGCAGATGCTACAAATCGGAGCTCTCCCCTCCCTCACCCGCCTCCAGCGGATCTGTCAGCACACCCGCTGCAAAGCCCCTTTCAAACTTGACACAGTGTCACCTGGGAGAGGGAACGGATCCGGCTGTGAGCAGGGGTGTTCTCAGATAACCAGCAAGTATGCGATCAGTGTCACAGAGAAGAGTTGCATTCTGCTAAGGAGTCCGTAGGGAAGAAACTTTACCTCCCTAAGAGCAGCTAATGTAGTCGGTGAGGGCCCTAGCCTCAGAACACCTGCACTCCAGTGACAGCTCTTCTACTTGCTAACTGTGTGACAAGGAAGCCCCAGCACTTGTGCCCTCAGCTTCCCTACCTGCAAGCGGGGGTATGGCAGTTGTGAGAGAATGCGTTTAAATGCCTGGAGAACATTGGCACCAAGTCAGGGCTCGATGCGTGTTAAATATTACCAGATATTGAGTACGCCCACGTCAGCAGGCATGGAACTGATCTTGCCAGCTCCCTACGGAAGCCAGTGTCCCCTCTAGGTGTCCTTCACAGTGTTGAGAAGTGGGGATTGGTTCCTCTGTTTTCCCCAGCAGCTTAACTTTGACATCCTCCTCACCTCTGGCTGTTCATTTGTACTTGCTCCCTGCAGTTAGTATATAGGACAAAGAATCTCCCAGAACTTAGACATCAGGTGATAAGGCAACACCCTGAATGTAAAAGCATTAAGGACATGAACAGTGAACACCTGTGGAGTAACTCAAAAGATTTTCTGTAAATGGGTTCCTGGGCGGTTAAAATGTCCAGTACGTGCATTCAGGAGGGGCAAAGATGTATTTAATGCAGTACATTAAATACCAAAATACTCCAGAAAGTGCCTAAGTTCAGAAAATCCGATTGTAACTACAAGACATCAATCCTCCTGAACTGTTCTGCCTTTAGTCTAGCCAGCAGGGAAACTCTATTTTCCCAAAGTCTGACACTTCTGATTACAAATCAACGGGCCAGATATAGTCATGTGACCACACCTCCATGCAAGAAAGTTGGAAAGTATCTTTATTCAGAGTGGAGATAGAAGGCATGTGTCTAGCTACAAATTTAGGGGTTCTATTTTTAAGAAAGGGAGAGGAGATATTGGGGAGATCACCAGAGTCTCTACCACAGTAGGTCCGTTTCCCTAAGCCTGCTCACTTCTTGACCTCAGGGCACTTGCCCACCATGCCCTCGCCCCGCCCCCTCAGGGCTAAGCTGCCAGGGAGTCCAGGCTGGGCAGGTGCCTGGATTACCTGTGCAACCTTCTCCCTGCCTTGGTGTGACCTCCGTCCCCACATCCCTCAGACACAGAGCCCCACGATGGCCTCTACAGCACCTTTCCACCCTCTGCCTCCCTCCTTTCCAGTCCTGGTCTCCCCACTGAAGTTTAGAACTCCATAACCTCCATAACCTCCAGCCTGTGTTAGCCAATCCCTCATTGTCGTTTCTGCCTCCACTGTTGCTCTCCTGCAAAGCCATCCTGCGGACAGACGACTCTTCCTCCGGTGCACATCCCGCCATGTCACACCACTGTTCAAGAATGTGCAAGGTTTCCCAGTTCCTGCCCCCAAACCCAAATTCCTAAGAATTCCAAAAACTTTCCATGAATAGGCCTCGGCCTGAGCTCAGCTTCTTCACACACGTGAGGCCCCAGCTTGTGCTCTCCTGCCTCTCCGTTCGCTCATACTCTTCCCGGCTCGGCCTGTCTAAATCCCACCTACCTCGCGACACTCAGGTCAAAGGCACCCTCCTCCAGGAAGCCTTTCCCAAGCTGGAAGTCCTCTCACCCTCCCACAGGTCATCACAGGATGGTATGCTCTATTAGGCTTGGATCGCAAGTCCTCCTGCATTCCCTTCCACAGGAAGCCTGTGCAGGGCTGGGCCATGCTTGCTTACTCATCTTTGTTCCCCTTACAGCATCTGGCACTGGTGCCTGCCGTAGAATAAAGGTCTGTAGAACTGACTGGCAGAGCTGAGCTAGTGCTCCGTGGAACAGGATGTGTGAACTTGAACAGCTCATGGAATGACCTGTGAGCCTGCTGGAGGCCAGGAAGCTGGGGTGACATTTACACCACTCTAGGAGAAAACATTTGGACTCCATTTCAAAATAGAAATGTGGGTTCGGGGCTTCCACCAAAGAGGAGCTCTTTCTGGGCTTGTGTTTGAGGGGCTGCATGGGGTGAGGGAGTGACCTGGGAAGGACTGCCGTCATCTCTTCCCCAACCTTTTTTAAGGCTGAAAGTGTGAGTAGCCATGAAAATATATATTTTTTTTGGTTGGGGGATGGGATGAAAGGAAACTTCAAATTATCTAGACAGATCATTCATCTTTCATTTGAGCAAGCACGGTCCCAGAGAAGCAAGGTGGCTGTCCCAAGATCACATGGCCAGATTGGAGGGTGGCACTCAGACAGTCCCAATTCCCAGTCTACTATTTTTCTGCTCCAGCATATGAGCTGCCCAAGTTAAAGACATCATGGATTCCCAAGGTCACATCATGGAGGATATACATACATTTATGAGTTTATTTTTGTGTTCTCCATCATAAAGTTATTTTATGCCTCTACACCCAAAGAAGGAAGACATGCGGTCACTTTTCAGACTTTAAATTCTGTGTGTCTTTCCATCAGTTATTTACATTTTCCCTTTCTTGTTCATTGCCACCTTTTTCCTTGGGAAGTATGGAAATGGCTTTTCCAGTTTTCTGTTGGGGCTACGCAGTGTCACTAGGATCACCCACTCTCCCTCTAGTTTGTAACTGGCCAGATCTGATTGCAATAGAGGAGACTTTGGACCACGGGCTCCTGAAAGGCCCTTTGTTTGTGGATTACAAGGGGGTCACTTAGTTTATCTCATTCATTAGTCGACCCTACTTTTTTGAGTTGTAAGGTTAAGGCCTGGGGCAGCCGTTGATGGAAGGGAACATTCAGCACCCAGCTGTACTGTTTGTGTTCATTCCCATCCGCTTTCACCTCCCTTAGCTGGTGGAGGTCAAAACTACAGCCTAATTCTCTAGTGACTCACTCCAGGAAAAGCACATGTGACAAGAACGTGGCTCTCATGGGCCTGCTTGCCAGCGGTGCCAAGACAGAGATGGCATTGTTCGGGGAAGATCCAGGAAGTCAAACATCCGGAGACAAGCATGCACGGCCAACTCACCCCAAAGGCTAGAAGAGAACATATTTTTTCCCTACCAATCAATCTGTGTATTCGCCTCTGCAAGGGCACTCAGAGGACTTCTGGAATGTTTATTCCCCTCCATCTCCAGTGCAGCATTCTCAACAGGCCAGGGAGGAAGGACCAGCGTTCCTGGCGCCCTGCTAAGTGTGAGGCGCTTCACCTGCTGTCACATTTGGTCCCATTCTCCCAACTTGGAGATAAGTATTATTCCCCTCCCCATTTTACAGATGAGGAAGCTTAGGCAAACCCACATTATGGAGTTTGGCCAGACCCAGCCAGCTGCTAAACGGCAGGTCCTGGGTTCAAATATGAGTCTAGTTTGACATTGGAGTGTATTTCCAGGGTCAGAAAAGGTCCGCTCTCCAAGCTGGTGTCCAGCCTTCCTGTGAGACAAGCGCCATCTGGTGGCAGCTACTGAGAGGTACTCCCGCAACTTTTGTTTCTCCAACGCAGAACACATCTTGTTCTGATCTCTTTCTCTCCATCTACTTACCCTTCCACACCCTCGCAAATTCCACTTTCCCCATGAAGATTTCCTGAGCAGGCCGTTCTAGGAGACTGCCTCCTTTCCTTTCCCTGCCTGTCCCTCCAGTCCTCTCTGCCTGTGTCCCCTGCTTAGCCCTTTGGTAGAACACAGCTCAGCTCATGTAAACTTGGGCTTGCGTATGGAAACTTCCATCTGTACTCTATAAACTCACGGGCATGAACCTTGCCTCTGTTGAGCCCTGAGAACGCTTAGCATAACAAATACTGAGGAATTGCTGGTAAGCTTGCACTGAATGACTGAAGTTCAGGAGAGGCTTTGGCACAAGGAGGGAGGCATGGAAAACCCAAAAGACAGGTGGCTGCTCTCTGCCTCCCCGGCCGACACAAACTTTACACCGCAGTGTGTTATGCTCTCCCCACCTTCCTGGGGGTTTCGGAGGAGACTGCCACTGACCTGCAATAAATCCACACCTTTGGCCCTCTGCCATCCTGGGGCAGGGGGAGAGCTCTGCTCCCTGTGTGCAGGAGGTTCGGCCCAGCACTCCAGGCTCTCCAGCAGCCTCGCCTGTTGCCTTTGTCTCTTCCCGGGTCTAGGCACTCAGACTCCACAAGGCCTTAGCGATGCGGGCCGCCTGACCGCACTGGCCACCAACTACCCCTCCATCTCCTCTAGAGGCCCATCTATTTGCACAGACTCCTGGATCTCACTCTCTTCCCTCCTGAGAGTCTGCCTGTTTCCCTCCCCCTCATTTACTGTCTTTCCTCTTGGAGGGGTCTGTTTCTCTCCAGCTCTTTGAGAAGAACGGTGATGTTAGCGCACCAGCCCAGGCATGGCATGTTTACTCTGTGTTCCCCTCTCCCGCCACCCCGAGGTCCCCGGGTGCTTTGGGGCTCCTCGACACCGCCCTGCATGCAGCTTGCTTTCCTCCCATGGCCGCCCCCTGCCTCTCTTCCAGCAGCGCCTGGGGTGCGGAAAGAGATGGGCAGCTGCAGTCAGTCACCGTTCCCTAGAGATTTGCAGCAGTGTCCGGAATCACCTTCCCCACTGTGTGCTCTGTCCCGTGCAGACGCCACCCTACGCCCCGTGGGTCTGAGCGCGGGCTGCCTGTCTCCCCACACAACTTGAGGGCCCCGGACATACCATCACTTCTCACCTTGATTCCTGGGGCCCGGCCTGTGATCACTACAGAGTAGGTGGTCGATCCATGTTGGCAGAAGGCAGAAATGAATGAGTACATGGTCTTGGTTCTGCTCCATGAAAACATTCAACACATCGAATCAAGCTGACATTGACAGGGTGGTCCCTTAAAGCAGGCCTCTGCACAAGACAGAATTTGGAAGCCTGGACTGGTGCAGTCGCTGCCTCTGGAGGCCGTTAAGTCCAATCACCTGTCCACAGGGTGAGACCCGGGATGGGCAAATGACCTACCCAAGGCCCTACAGAGCGAGCATCAGACTCAGACTGGATCTGACCCTGCTTCTCTGACGAAGGTACACCCCGGTCATGCCTTCGGCGTAGTGGCAGGCTGTGCCCCTACAACACCTTGTAACTCACGCTTACTTCTCTCCTGGTTATTTATAATTAGTGAGGCTTGTACTTGGGCTCACCCCTAGCTAGCATTGCCGGGTCCTCCTTGAAGGAATTACCACCTGCAAGCAGGAAAACGAGGCTCCTACCGGGTCCTGCTGGATGCACCGCTGCAGCAGCGCAGCTTTTCCCAGGAAAAGCATTAGCAGTGTGTGCGGAACAGAGGTGACACAATTAAGGCAGCTCCTTTCTGCGCCACCAACCTGGCACGATGCATCCAGGTCTTGCCACCACCCCTCGTCTGCAGACTGACCGAGGCTGTGCTGCCGTCCTTGTGGGCATTGTTCTGCTTGAACCTATTATGTTGCTATTGTTGTTTTCTGCTAACAACTGATGCCTCATGGAAAGTTCAGCATTTGCTGGTCCCTGTTCCATTTATCTTCTAGTTTGTTCATTTTCTCTTTATTAGCACAAGCACTTACTGGAAAACTAGATCTCTGTCACTTAGTGGTTTCATATGTTCCTTCTGTTCATAACCCACCTGGAGTCAGACTCGTGTCTCTGTGACAGAACCACTGGTTGCTATGGAAATGACTGTACCACCCCGGACAGCAGGCCTGCGCTGGAGGAATGCCGTACGTGCGGGGTGGCAGTGCGGCAGAATCCCAAGTGTGACTTTTTAGACTAGTGACTGATTTCTTCAGGCCAACTTGGTCCCTCTGCCCCTCTCCGTCCTCCAACTCTGTGCCTATGTCTGGGACCTCACCTATCCACACCTGTGCCCCCCGCCACTCCCCCACCCAAATACAGAAACCTTCCCCTTCCTTCTGTCTTCTGCCTCCAAATCCAGTTTAGAGCAAATCTCCTCAATCTCAGCTGAACCTCACCCGGCTACCCACTTCTCCAGTCAGAACCCTCCCAATCCCAGTGAGTTTATTACTTAATTCACTTGATTGGAATCACTTGCTTTGTTTTTTACCATGCAAGTTTGTTTTTCTTAACAGGCTCATATAGTTTATCTTTCCAACAGTATCCAGGCCCCAGGAGCCTGGGCCACAGATCTCAGGCTGAAGTCTGCTGACCACAGGTCCTTGATAAATGCTGCTCCCCGATTCAGAGAAATGACAGATGACAGACTCAGTCCCCTAGCCTGTCCAATTAAACCTACTCAGACTTACCTCCCGAGATCAATAAGCGTGGGATGGTAGGCAAATTAGACGGCTCTGGATATCATTTTGAGCATCTGACAACCTAATAAAAGAAAAGACTCTAAAGCCTCAGTTGCACAAAATACCCACAGATGATAGGGGAAGAATGAAAAAAGCAGTGCTTTGTTACTTAGAACTGGTTTATTTTTGTGGGTGTTAAAGCATTTTTGTTTCAAGTTTTTCTTTAGCTTCGCTTGCCTGTCACCTGGGATGAGCCCAGGGAAACGTTCTCTCCCAGGGCCTGGGACGCCCCCCCAAGTTAACATGGGCAGGGACCCTCTTCTGCATTTCCACTTGAAGGATGGTTAATGACTGCCCAGCCTAATGGCAGCTACTCACGGCTGGGAGAACATGGACCTCTTCCAGAGTCTTCAGGACAAGGTCAGGCTTATAAACACAAGGTTTGGAGCTAGGGTCTTCCCTTCATTAAACGGGCAATACCTTATATCTGGAGACTGGAAGTTCGGGGCCAAGGACACCCCTCTTGCCGAGTGTGGTTGTCAGCAAACAGCTGCCGTGGGCCACAAGGTGAAGCAGGTTTTGGTGCCTGTGGGGAAGTTGGGGTCCTATGGCCAGGATCCTCACTGAACTTAAACCACCTGATGATGTAACTGGCCTGTTGCTAGGCTACCGCTTCCACACCTTTAGGCTATAAGCTATTATTGTGCTATATAGAGAGCTCGGCCCGGTGCTCTGGGTGGAGGGAGAGACGCTAGTGCTCGACCTACCGCGGGGAGAACAAGCTGGGTTATAAACCCTTTCACCCCAAAGACCATTTTGCTATCAATTTCTTTGGTCACATTGAATCCACAGTGAACTTGTCTGGGGCTGAAACCCATTGGCAAGACAGTGCCCCAATCTCCTTTTTCTGGAACTGTCTTCTGGTCCCCTGAGGTGGGAGTAAACCGATAGAGGAATTCTACTCAGGGAAGAAAGGGGAAGAAGCCAGGTGCATCCAGGGGAAAATCAACACTGGGGCTGGTCACTGTGTTCCAGAGACCATCTGGAAGCCCTCCCTCGGTGTGCAGGCCTGAGCCACTCAGAGAGGATACCGTGGGCCCATCAGTGGAGAGCTCAGCACCCCACACCCAGCCCAGGGCTCTGTCCACCCAGGAAAAGGGCGCTGTGCCTGGAAAGCAGGACAAACTGGAGAAGCAGTTCTGGTGTGCACATGCCCAGCCGAGAGGAAGACCTGGGCATGTGAGCGGCTTGCCTTTTCTCTTCCCTCAGGGCTGTTTCAATGAGGGAGACTTCCTGAGGCCTGAGGAGGTACTGGTGGGGTGTCCTCTCCGTGCAGAAGCACCAACCTGGAGCACCTGGGAAGAGCTGGCTTTGGTCCATGGTGGCTAGGAGAAGGGCCTCTGTGGGGCACAGGCCTTGAATAAGCTGCCATCACCCCCCCCCGCACCCCCACCTTGCCACCCCAGTTCCCTGTTGGGAAGACAGTCTTGATTTTCCTTGTCCTGTCCAGAGTGGGTGTGGGGTGCTGGGAGAAGCCCCCTCACAGCATCTCACCCCTTCTGCTTCTAACTGAACTCTGCAGCCCCCGCTGGAGGCAAGGCCTCTGTTCCCCATGAAATGAGGGCTTGGAGAGTGCATGCTGAGCTACTGTCTGGCTCTGCCCTGACCGTAAAAGGGAAAGGAAGTGGCCAGTGGCTTCTCCAGTGGGAAAAGAGGCCTTCCACCAGTCCTCTCTGCTGTTCATTCAGCAGTCACCCGAGGTGACAAGGACCCTCTCCAAAACTGCTCGGAGGGGAGGTCAGAATCCGAACTCAGGCTGCAGGGCCGGCCACAGGCGCATTCTTCTGAGTTGGCATTTTGGGGAAAGAACCACAGACTAGCTCTAGAGCCCATTGGCCCTCACCCCTCATGACAGGCAGACCAGCAGCTTCTAAATTCCTTCAGCACCCGGGTGACATGCTTTGTCTTTTCCAAAGAAACAATTTCAGTGAATTTTCCCAGGAGAGGGAAAACAAAGCTCAAATACCAGAGCCACAGAAATAGCCCAAGGCTGCCGGCAGGCGGGAGCTGTGGCCGGCCACTGACGGCCTCTGCTGAAGCCATGAGCAGTCTGGCAGCCGGCTCACAAAGTGGGTCCCCGAGGCTCCGTCCAGCCCAGATCCAGGAGCTGGACACACATCCACAGGGCCCCTCACAGCCCATCAGGAAAGAAAGAGGGGCAGCAAGGGGGAAGGCAGCTGAGCAGGGGAGAAGGACCAGGCCACGCGAGCTCCCGGATCAGGTCTGGCCGGAGTGGGAGGTCACTGCATTACAGCAAAGAGTGAAAAGTTAATATGAAACCAGCCGATACTGAAAGAGAACAATTAGGAAGGCTACGGGGTCAGTATTAGATTAATGGCTGCTGAGGGAGAAAGTTCACAGCTTCCAGGAAAGAAGTCTGACTCAGAGACATCTTTTAAGTCGCCGCTCTGGGTCTGGAATCGTTGATACTGTTTTTTCTTCCTGGTAATCAAGAGAAAATGACCATCATTCATACAGGATTTATTCTCCCCTGCCCTTCCCTCACCTCCTGCCCATTTCTTCTCTCCCTTTTTGTTTAGAATGTCTGCTTCTCTTCAGGATCTGGAGTGCATTTCAGGGTCCTGCCTGGGAGCAGGCCTTACCCACACGCGTGTCCACCAGTCAGGCGTCCCCCCCACAGTGAGATGTGCGCTGCTCTGCAAGGCTTGTGTCAGTGTTGGTTGTGTTCTGGTTTCAGGCCACTGAGTGGTTTCACAGACCAATAGCGCAGCCCAGGAGAGATGTCCTGAGAGGCTAAGCGTTCACCCAAGCATGGGTTAGGCAGCTGAGGACTGGGGAAGGGGGTTCCCAGGGTTCCCTGACCCAGCAGCTCATGTGCTTCCCTAGGGAGCTTTTTAGCATAGAGGGGCTCAGGCCCCACCTGGGCCAACTGAATCAGACGCTCTGAAGGAGCCCTCCGGGAGTATGTGTCATCTAAAGTTCCCTAGGTGACCTCGTGGCCAGCCCAGTTTAGGAACCACCGGCCCAGGGCCACATGGAAGAAAGGCCAGGCCAGGGGGCCACAGACCCCTTACACGGTGTCACTCTGGCCGTCTGTGTGACTTCCTTGCTCACACCCTAGCCTGTGAGCTCCTGGGGCCAGCTCTCTGTTTTACTCATCTTCATAATCCCTACACAGAGCTGGCCACATTCTATAGGTGGGAGTTGAATTAATTTTCAAAATCTCTCTCCTTCCTGGATGCTGAAACCTGTCCTATTTTCAAGCTGATATTTTTAGAAGCCTGGGTGATGGAGACCAGGCCTGCTCCCGCACAGTCAGGGTTGGGTCCGAAATAGCCTGGCGGGCAAGATCACGAGAGCACAGAAGCCCACACACAGAAGGCCTTTAGAGATGCCCCAGCCTCGTGGTTTTCTAACTGTGCCCCCTAGGCACCCTGGGGTTCCACAGTGGAACCTCAGAGAACACTGAGAGGTCCCCAGGGCAGCTCCCTCCACTCGCACAGCGTGGTACCTCTATTAAAGAGGAGCAGAATATGTCACTCCAGAACATGTCACCTTGGCATATTGATTATTTTGAACTGAAGGTACTTAAGAAACAGCCAGTGCAAGAAAGACATTCGGACCCTCCTTTGTCCTCCTGAAAACAGGAGATAACCCTCCCATGTGAGAGTCACCCTCCCTGTCCCAGGAGGAAGGAAGACATCCTCATCACCAGAGACAGGGAGCGGAGGGTCAAGAAGGCTGCTTAAACAAACCCTGTTGCCCCTTCCCCGTTTACTTCCGCAGTCCGGACCCCTCTTTCTTGTCAATTCTTCACAAATTTACTGTTCTTTGTCTCAGGGGCCTAAAAGCTTCCTGCTCTGCTCCTTTCTTCAGGTCCTCATTGTTCTGCGGAGGCTTCCATGGACATGTAAAAATGCAATAAAATCTGTGTGATCTGTCTTTGTCAGTTTAACAGTCAGACCTTGTCGGGGATTCTAAGAAGGTTGAGGAAAACGTTCTCCTACCCTACACTATTGCAATAACCGAATTGGTCTCCCAGCTTCCGCTGTTGCCAGACCCTAGCCCCAGCCCCCTGACTGTCTGTCTTCCATCCAATGTCCAATAAAAACAAATGCCAGGCAGGTCACTCTCCTGTTCCGGAGCCGATGCTGGATTTCCATGTCATTCACTAACGATCCAAGGTCTTCGCTGGAGTCTGCAAGTCCCCACGTGTCCCTGCCCAGCTGCCCCCGCCTCATCTCTTTCCACCCCCCACCCTTGCTCATTTGCTCCAGCGACACGGACCTCCTGCAAGTCCCTGAACACACCAGGTGGGCTCCTGCCGGACTTCTGTTCTTCTGCCTGAAACACTCTTTCCCAGAGTGTTTCCCAGCGAACCTAGCTTGCTTCCTCTTTTCCTGACCACCTGTTGAAAGGGGAGCCCTGTCCCGTCAGCCTCTAGCTGCTGCTCACCCCCTCTCACCGCCTGACTGTCTCTTGTACTAGATTATAAGCTCCATGAGGCGAGAGCTTTGTTTCGTTCATGCACTATCCCCAGCATGGAGAACAGTGCCTGGCATGTTAGGAGGTGCTCAATTAAATAATTATTTCCTGAATTAGGTGGTTTTTAGTCTAAAATCATTCTGTACGTTTTCTTCTTTACACCTACATATATTTTCCAGATTTTATGCAGTTAAGTATGGATGACTTTAGTCACAAAAAGCAATGAATGACCTAGTCTTTTCCCCAAGGCCAGCCTTTGAGAGACTCAGAGCTGCCATTAAACGACTTAAGGAGGTGAAGGGAGGCCTTGCCCGGAGTCCCCAGGGTCTGAGGAGACGCAGGTCCGTCCTGAGCTCTGCGGAACCCTAACGATACTGGGAGGAGCCACCGGTGACGGATGGTGGGCAAAGGCATTCCCCCGGCCAAGCAGCCCGTTTACCTAACAGCACCTTGTCTTGGGGGCAGCGGCAGGATTGCTGGGAAGGGGGAGGAGGGATGCCAGGACCCAACGGTGACACGTCCCTGCAGGCCTGCCCGGTCACCAGCACAGACACTCCCAGCCTCCTCGGCAGAAGGTGGCCTTGCCCCCAGCCGTGAGCGTGCTTTGCTCCATCAGGGTTCCTCTCTCATTGGGGGGCAGCCTCTCTGGGCTGGGTACCTGTGCTCATTCATGTGACTGAATGGGGAACAAAGAAGTCTCAGGTCCGCAGCAGGTCTCTGGCCCCACAGAGCCCCTGACCCCCCAAGTGAGCGGAAGTCCGGGCTCTCCCATGACTCACTGTTTGTGTTCCCGAGAAGGCAACCGTTCCAGATGAAAGGACAGCCTCACACACTGGAAACAATTCAGGAAACAAAAGTCCCGATTATGGGTTCGCTGTCGGATAGAATCTTTTCTGATCCTCTTTCAGAAGGCCTGGCCAAAATAGGCATCTGAAAAGAGAACCGGGAGCCCCCTGCCCCGTCCCTCCTCCGCCCAGGGCACCTTCCTCAGACTGACTGGGAGTTCTAGGCCCCAGAGCCCGACGGGCCGCAGGGGCGCCAGGTGCCACCACACCCAGGGACAGAGCTGCTGTCTCGTGGGCTAAGACACACCTGAGATGCTCAAGGGCAGGACTCAGCCAACTTCCATAAACAGCCGGCTGGCCAATACTTCAGTCTCTGAGGGCCACATAATGCCAGGTCTCTGTCACCCATTCTTCATTTCTTATAACCCTTTAGAAATGTAAAAACCATTCTCAGCTCATAGTCCTTACAAACACAGTCTGTAAGTACCACCCATGGGCCAAATCCAGCCCACCACTTGTTTTTAAAAAATGAAGTTTATTGGAACACAGCCATGCCGGCTTATTTATATACGGCCAGTGGCCGCTTTCAAGCTGCGGCAGCAGGATTGAGTAGGCATAACGGAGACTATAAAGCCAACAAAGCCTGGAATATTTGCTACCTGGCCCCTTACAGAAAACCTCCGCCAAGCCCCGCTCTAAAGCAACGATACGAATGACACACGTATTTCACTTTTTTAAGTGTTTCACATGCGCTCTGATGTAATAGCGGACACAGTTTTTGAGATTACTATTAGTCTCGTTTTACACACGAGACTGAGGACCAGAAAGCTTCAGGCTTGTCCACGGTCACGCAGCTAGTGAGCGGGCTGAACCAGAACCCAAACTGGGATCTTTGATCTCTCGGCTGGAGGCTTTGACCAGATAAAGCCGCTCCTGCAAGAGCAATTCTTGAAGCCTGGAATACGCTTCTTATTTGGCCCCATCAGGGAAAGGAGGCAGATTCCTCAGTCCCGCCTCTGAGACACTGGCCATGGAAAGCGATCAGGCTGACCTATAGAGAAACTTGAGATTCTGATGAAATCCTAACGTGCAGAGAATATCTCCAAGGGTTTTCTGCACACAGGAAAGACTTTTGACGGGCTGGCTGGCTGGCAGGAGAGCTGTCCCTTTACAGTCCAAGTTTGGCTTTTGTTAACATTTAACAGGTAGTCAGGTCACTGTGCAGAACGGAGAGCCAGGGCAATCCTCCCAGAATCGCCTGCCCAGGCTGACCTTCCATCCTGCCGGGTGTCAGGGCTGCCATTTCCTCTACGACTGGGCAGGGTGACGCCATCTGTTGTATGAGAGAGAACCCCAGTGGACATCAGTGGTATCGCTGCCCCTAAGAGCAGCTCCAGAAACACCCTCAGGCTCCCAGGAGGAGCTCACTTCCCGGGCTGGGAAAATGTAAGGCTGGTGTGTCTGTCATTGAGTAACTGCTCCAGTTCAGGAAGCCGAATTAAAGTTGATCTTCTCAAAATCCTCCCCAGCGAGGTTGGTGTCCACATGTTCTAACAATGCTGCCATTTCACAGAACATGTTAGGAGCGCTTCCTTTGGGCCTGCATTCACGGCCTTTCCTGTGCTTTTAGTCTTATCTGAGGGGCCAGTCTGACTCCTGAGAACAATTGGCCTTTGTGAAGCTCCGTTTTAGCCTCCTTCAGTCAGCTTTACTGGGGACGGATTTTGTATGCAGTTAGTTTGGGTTGTAATTATTTGTGATTTTTTTATCTGCATTGAATAGCAAAATTATAAATTCAGATTCTCAGCATTTCTGAGAAGTCAGACAGTTGTTTTGAGTTTTTGCCCAGGAGCCAAGGCTGAAACTGAGGAGCTGCTGCCCCCTTTGGACAGGTAATGATTCTCCAGTTTGCCACAGTCCCCACTACCCCCTATGGCTCTTACTGCCTACCCTGTAATTGATGACAATACCTTCCTGGACCCTTTAGAAGCTTTGTAGTTATATCAAACATACAGAATAATTGCTATAATAGTAGCTATTGCCGCAGGACCAGGGCACCATGCCGAGCATGATCCATATTCCTCTCATCTAAGCCAATGAAATAGGCATGATTATTCCCAAACCACAGATGAAGAAACCAAGATTTACCATCCCCAAGCAACCTGTCCGTAATCAAACAGCAACTATCTACCCTTTGCAATTAACTGTTGTGGTCAGATCTGGACTTACTTCCACGGGATAGTGGAAAGTCAGGTTACACAGACAGAAAACATTTTTATGAGCCACACGGTTGAACTGAATTTCAGTTATGGACAGATGCATTTTACCTTGTTAGGTAACAGGCTACCCCATAGGTTTATAGGAGTAACTGGTTCAGTAAAGGCTCCAAGAAATCACTAGGTCCTCCTCTTTTTCTTCCTGTAATGTATTCAAAAAAGGCTAGCCTGCTTCTGATTACGAAAGAAGCAAATATTTTTTTGGTGTTAAAGACACTGAAATATTCTCCCTTTCTTCCTCAGGACACCCATCTTGACTGCCTTCTGATGCTAGGCGCCTGGTGCCCTGAGCTCTCCCCTAGAGACCCAGGGACCCTGCGGTAACCCACTGGCTAGGCCTGAACTCTGAGTCATTGCCTCATCTTTTAGATGTTCCTGTCCCCTTCGTCTATCAAACATCGTCCATCAAAATGTCCTCTGCTGTGTCCCAAATTTTCAAGCTCTTGCTAAATGACTGGTAATGTAGTCTGGTAACTGAGTGGGGAGATTAAATGCTGATAGACTCGTTCATTCTTCCAACAAGTACTTATTGAGTGTCCATCCCCTCCTTTTGATCCATTCCAGGGCTCTGCATTGCTCTTAGGAGACTGAAGACAAAATGCTTACCACTCCAGCTATCCTGGCCACCCATCCTCCACCTAGCATTCCCACGGCCTTCTTCCAGTTCTTCCCACACCCCTCGGCCCCCTCACTGCCAGGTCTTTACACTGACCCTGTCCTTGCCTGGAAATCTCTTCCACCCTCTCTTGGCTCATGACTGCCTCCTTGTCCTTCGATCTCTGTTCAGTCACAGCTTCATCAAAAAACACCCACTGACCTCCCCGACTAGTTCAAATCCCACCATTAGACTCTTGCCCACCCTGTGAACCTCTCCAGTAGAGCTCTCCTCAGGGGCAGAATGCTGCCTTTATTTATTTGTGTGGAACGTAACAGATCTGTGTCTCTTCAGGCATTGAGTTCCATGATGCTCCCATGGAGGGATTTTACTTATTTCTATGTGCTTTTGTATCTCCAGGGCCTAGATGCCTAATTCATATTTGTTGAAGGAAAGTGGTGCGGGGGGGAGCGGAGGGAGGAATCCCAAATGCCTTTCCACATTCAAACAGAGAGAATCTACACAACTCATCCAAAGACGCAGAGCTAATTGGTGACGCAGCAGAAAGTTGGACCCAAGTGTCCAGGGCACCTTTCTTTTCTACTTTATCATCCTTTCTTCCAGGCCTATGTGGGCCTCTTCTGGCTGCAATGAATAACCCCTCCCTGAGACTTAGTATGGTTTTGGAGGAATGCCCAGTGTGATTCCTTGTGGAGGTGATGCCGGGGTTCTTGTTTGCGGAGTAGAAGAATGAACTTAGCAAACACGCAAGGTAGGAGAGCCAGGGAGAGGCTTTTATTGAGAGATACAGTGAGAGGACAGAGCTCCTGGCTTGTGCCAGGAGGGGACAAGAGAGCCTGTAGTGGTGCGTTGTCTAGGGGTTTTATAGGCAGTTGAGGATTTTTGGAAATGTGAAAAAAAGGCTTAAGGGTGTGGACTTGTTAAGTGGTCCCTGAATATTTAGAATTAACTTAACATAAGGAATTTCCTGCTTTGATTTCTCCCTGGGATACCAGCGTCTTGTCGAGGAGCATATCAAACAAGGCCACCTGCCCAGCCCCCAAGGTGGGCTGAGTTATTGTCTGTTTGCTAAAGAGTAATTTAAGAATCTTACTTCTTAAACTTCCTGGGTGTCAAAATGCAATCTTATCTTTATGGTGGAATCCTTCCTGCCTTTTACTATGTTGTTTACAGCTGGGCCTGCATGCTAAATTAGTTGCCCAGTTTGCAAAATCACCCCATCAGATCTGAAGGAGGAAAGACAGCACATAGGCCTGGGCCTTTTAGCATGCATGCTAAAGTGAATCTTACACAGGATTACAAATGATTGACATAATAAAAACACATGCTACTCTTTTTTATCTGGGGAATATTAACTGATCTCACTGAAGAATGACTCTAGAGCTTAATGTTTAACACAGAGTTTTGGTAGGGGGTTTCCTTGCATGTAGTTACTTTGCTCTGACTGTAAATATCCTGCCTTGCTTTTTCCGGAGGCCCTCCCCCTACTCTGTCTAAGCCCACGGTCCCTGTTTCAGAGGCAGCACAGTGGAATCGGGCTGTGGTGGGATCACTTTGCCACACACCTGATCAGAGAGGCGCCGGCAACACTAGGCAGACCTCTGGGTCACATAAAGATGACTTTGATCTGGTGCCATGCCTGGGCAGGAGTATAAGACCAGGGGGAAGCCTCCTAGACGAAGGAGAGTGACCATCTCTCCTTACTCATCTGTTGTGCTCTTACAATGTAAAAGACCTTTTCAAGGACACTATTTTGTTGATTCTGACATGAGCCCTGCCAGGGACTTAGTATTCTATCCATTTACAGATGAGGAAACAGAACCAGAGATAGAGCTTCCAAGAGTGACAGAGCTAGCCAGGGAAAGATTGGCTTTTAAACCCAGCATGTCAGGTTCCTGAGCAAATTCTTACACCATGATGCGGCACAGTCTCAAAAAAGAACAGAGTGCTCAAGACAGGATGTGAGACGTTAGCGTAAGAAGACTCAGAGAGCTTAACTAGGGAAAGCACACTCATGGTGGGAGGTTGAGGAGAGGGCTGTGGCCCAGGGACCAGCAGGGCTTACGGCCTAGGAGGAAGGGCCTGGTTGGAGGACAGGAGGAGAATGCCGAAGCCATCAGCCTGGGCAGAGAAGGCCCCTGTCATGAGCACAGAGCTCAACACACTATCGCGTTTCTCCAGGCCTCACCCTTCCTTCCCTCCGCAGTCTCTTAGCAAAAGGGTTTTTTATTTCTATTTTATACGGAAATATCGATTTCTTAGCAATCAGATGTCCTAGATCCTGAAGAGGAAAGTGGTAGCCCAGTGGACCAGCTGTCCAGTTCAAAGGAAAATGCAGTGATGCGTCCTGTCCTTAACATTTTGTGTCCAATACCTGCTCTTGGAAAGGGGCCCACGGTGGGCAGGAGAAGCGCCGTGCTTCCCTAGGATGGGGCGGGGGGCCGGGAAAGGGCGCGGGACTCAGGAGCTCAGGCCTCTAACTGGGTGACGCTGGGCTCTATATGTCCTAGAATTCAGTTTCCTCCCCTCTAAAAGAAGGTGATGGATGGTTTCTTAACGGGTTTATGCTTCAACCTAGGCCTGGGAGTCCAGGCAAAGTGACCTAAGAAAAAGGACAGTGGTGACCAAGAGTCACCCAAGAGGTGAGTTAACAGATGACACCAGAGCCATTGAACAGTGTGAGATTGTGTTTGAAACTTACTCATCTGCAAGTACTTTGTACGTTGAGATTTTCTCACACGGACCATGAGAAAATCATCGTAGCCTTGAATAGATGGCGGGTGTTGCAGAACGGGCGGAGATCTGGGAGGCGGGCCTGGGGTCGGAGTGTAAGACCTCGGGGAGACTGCTCGCCCTCTCGGAGCATCAGATCGCACGCCCGCACACCTCGCACGGTGGCCGCGAGGTTGGATGAGCTTCCCCGGAGAACGTGCAGCGCGCTTCCCGGTCCAATTCCTGTCCATCGTCTGTCCTCCCACTCCCCATTCCCACCAGGAGGGGAACCACCAAAGCGGAGAAGGGAGTTCATCTGAATTCAAATTCATCAAGTCTGTACACAGCACATGTGCTGGGCCCTCCTTGCTCACCCATAATGGTCACAACCACCACCTGGAATAGGGGGCCATTTCTAGTGTACGGACGAAGAAACCTCAGGTCAGAGGTGGACATCAGCCTGCACATAGAAAGTCTGAGATTTGAACCTCTGCTGGTTGACTCCAAACCCAAATAATCTTCACCCGGCTTCCCAGAGACACTCAGAGGCAAGGCACAGCCTCCTGGGGTGGTCCTGGGAGAGGATTTCGTGGGGGGTTGCCGTGCAAAGCCCCACGGTTGTATGTAGCTGTACCTAACATCCCCACATCCTCAGAAGGAGTGGGAGCCTCACCATCCATTCCGTCTGGAAGGGAACCCGCCTCACCCTCCACCTGGGGTGGGGGCTCTTGTCCTGCTTCCCAGGGCTTCTGTGTCCCGACTGGCCAGAGGCCGCACAGGAGCTCCAGGCGCTCACTCGCGGCACCTGCTGCCACAGAACCCTGGCCCAGCCCCCCCTGCAGGCCCAGGTGCCAGGCTCCTGCCTGCCGCTCAGTCATTTGTTCCGAGGGCTCTGCCCCCAGAGGCGAAGGCAGGGGAAGACTGAGAGTCAAAGCACGTGGGGATTCAGTGTTCATAGCACCATTCATTCTCTCTCCAGGGACTGAGCCAATAATAGTTCCTTAAATATGCACTTCCTTCAACTTGCTGTGACATTCATTTCATGCTGGTATTACCAGTCGAGGATGTGGTGTGACATAAGGGTGGGTGAGTCACTTCGTCGGGCAGGGCGCTTGCATCTGGGGCCGTGTTCAGTTGCGCCCACCAGCCCTCCCTGCCCTAGCTCAGAGCCCAGAACGGTCTTACGGAGCTGAAACCTCCCCAGAAATGTCCCTCTGACCACACCAGTTTCTCAGGAAACTGCCCAACCCAGGTTTCTATATTTTTTACTTTCCCCCACTTGTTTTGTGACCCTTCCCAGGCCCTGCCTGAAACCCCAGTCTAGGCCTGAGCTTCTTGAGGCCAACTTTGTCCACACTGTTTGCTCCTGGGTAGTTCTCAGGCTCAGTCATCCACCAGCTAAGGCTTGGGGTGAGGCAGACCTGGGTCCAAACCCTCCCTCCACCACTGTCTGACCACGCAATCTCAGCCACGTTTCTGCAGTTCCACAGGCCTCTGTTTTTCCATCTGCCACCTGGGACTAACGGTCCTACCTACCTCCCAGGGAAGGCTGAGACGTTGCAGGCAATGCATTTAGCACAGTGATTGGCACAGGGTAAACGTTCAGCGAACAACAGTGTGCGTGTGCATGTGTGCACACAGGCATGAGGGCATACACATACCCATGTGAATGTGTATTTCCGTCCTGAGCACTTGGCTTTTCCTTACTTTTCACCATGTACCAATTTGAGCACCGAAACTACATCATTTCTATCTTCTCAAGAATCCTGGCTTGTTTCATCCTTCCTTTTATTTTGGTTTTCTAAATTTCTGTACCATTTGCCTAGCCCTTTGCAGCTTTTATTTCCTCTGTTCATTTCAAATGGTTTACAATAGCAACATATCCATATTTATAACATTTTTCAGTCTTACCCACACGACAGGGAATGGAAGCTGATGGACCAGGTGCAAAATTAACAGAAGCCATAGGTTATTTAAAAAAAAAAACAAAAAAAAACCCGAACATTTGCAAAGGACACATATAGGCATTACCAGAAGAGCAAGTCCAGATGGTCAAAAACATAAAGAGATTGCAGACTCTAGTAGCCAGGGAAATGTAAATTTAAGTAGCAATAAGATCCTGCTTTGCTTTGGTCAGAATGACCAAAATTGTAAAACACTAATGATACCTCCCGCTGGTGGGAACGCAGGAAAAGTTTCCTTTAACCATTGATCCTGGATGTCATGGTCTTCTGGAGCACCACCTGGCAACAGCTACAAAAAGTTAAAATTGAAAATACATATACCTTTCCACCCGGCAGTTCCACACCTGGGGATCTTCCCCATAGAAATAAAAATACCAGGATGCACAAAGATGCATAATGAATCGTTGTTTATGGTGGAGAGCAAACAAACCTAGAAACAAAGCAAATGTCCTTCAGAAAGGGAGTGGTGAAATACACCACGGCACTCCAAGGAATATACTGCAGAATTTCAGAATATTAAATCGGAGCTCTAGCAGGCGACTCAGAGGGAGTACTGTGAGGAACTGGTGAGAGAAAGCAAAGTGCAGGAAATTCTGTATCAAATTATCCCATTTTTAAGAATGATGCCACCCTTCCCCAGCACCTGCCCCCACTGCGTATGTGAACCAACACCCGTGAGCGTGGAGGAAAACATGGCAGGCTCCAGACTCAGTTGTCATCATGGTTCTGGGGCATGGATAGTCATGTGGTGGGAGGGGGAAGAGAGAAGGGGAGACCCCGTCAGAAGAAAAAAAAAAAAGACTTCATTGAAATTAAAACAACATATATAACATAATCATATTTCTGCATTAATGTAGAGGTATATGTGTGAGTAGATTAAAAAAGAACATTTTAAATTAGATATACATATCATAAACGTTTTTGTCAACCTAAAACACACAAACACACATACATTCCTTCACCAGCAGTTTGGCATAAAGCCGAAGCCTTTCACTGAAGTCTGTTTTGTGGAGTTCCGCCTGTCCTGCACTAGGTACAAAGATCACACCCTTAATGCATTGTCTACGACTTCTAATTTCAGTTTCTGTAGGATGGAGTGAAAACTTAGACTCCTGCAAAACCAGTTTAGTTCAGGAGCCTTGTAGATACTTTGCTCTCCTCCTGATCTTTTCAATTGTCTTGCCTACACCCAACTCAACAATGATCTTCTTTTAGGATCACTCCTTTATTAAGTTCGTTCCTGAACTGTCGGCTTGGTTCTTGTGGAAACAATAACTCTCTTTTACATTCACAGTTCTCCAGTTTACATGACATTTATGAAAGTGTAACTGGCATAAAACAGACTTGGGAACAAACACATCTCCCTGGAGGTGACATTCACGTCCACAGGCAGACACGGTTGTTTTCCTTGCTTCTATCAGAATGACCCAAATTTTAAAACACTGATGTCCCTCTTGGGGGTGGGCATGCGTCCTGAAGGTGTGAGCACCCTTCTGGGAGGAGCATGCCATGTGCCCACCGGGAGGCAGCCTGTCTCACAGGGGCACACAGGGTCACGAGGCCTGGCGGGTCAGTTAGGAAAGGTAAAACTTACCCCGATACGCCTTACGTGCTGTGAACTGGGCGTGGGTGATGAGCTGTGGTTGTGTAACTGCCAGTTATTCTTTGACTGCAATATGTGGGTTGCCTGTGAGCATGAAAGTCAGGAGGCATGGAGGATTACATCCTTTATTTTACATCATGCCATCTTTTGCTGAAATGGCAAAAAGTCTGGGATAAGTGGCCTGGCTGGGATGCGCAAACCTCACACTTACAGTCCCATCTTGGGACAGCCGGTGCAGCCCTGGGCCTGCACAGATCCAGCTTCGAATCTCCTCATCTGCTAGGTGACTTTGGACCTCTTATGTCACTACACCTGTTCCCTTGTCAGCAAAATGGGGTGACATGATCTAATTTTACTGAGTTGTTTTGAGATGCAAATGAGTGTTCGTAAAAATATTGGCCAAATGACGGGATCATCTGGGATTTTTTCATATGTGTACACTCTATCTGACATTTAGAGCAAAGCGATGGGGTGAGGGACTCCATCCCTACAACAGGCAGCAAAGTTTACAGCAAAGAACCTACTTTTTGGAGGCAGATGGTTGGGCTCTGGATATACTCTCACCAGGACCTCGCTGCGCATCCTTGGTCAAGTCACTTCATCTCTCCAGGCATCAGCTTTATCATCTGGGAAGTGGAGAATAATAGTAGGAAAAGTCACACCTAGCTTGAGCAGTTATGAGGATTAATTAGAGTCTGAGTCCAAAGGTGTCTGGGACAAGGGAGTCTCAGGAGATGTTACTCTTGTGGAGGTAACTCTGAGTCCACAAACTAAGATCTGAAAGAAACGTAATATCCTCTAGTTTCTATAAGTCAACTTATTTCGGACTGAATTTTCCCTTCTCTCTGTTGGTGGAACACTTAAGCCCCAGCCCGTCCCGGGGCATGTCCCACTCAGGCATCCTGGACCATGCTTCCACACTGGGAAGGCCCTGGGGGTGGAGACCACTGGTCCTTGACTTTCTACCCACACAGGGTGGGGTTAGATGTCTTTTGCCCTGTCCGTCCACCCTGTGGCTCTGTATTGCTTCCGGGACGTATTTAGAGCACGTAGTTATTTCTGTGGCTTGGAGCACAGAGCCAGGAAACAAATAAGTGTAAGATAGTAGAGAAGAGTAGTGCCTCTGATGAACTGGAAAGTGATAGCCACCTAAAGACATCCAAATTCAAAAGAAAGTATAACACTGGGAGGGCCAAGCAAAACACACCGGTGCTCTGACTTGGCAGCTGGGCCTCTTCGCTGCCCGTGGGCGCAATGGGGCCGCTCTCATCTCAGTGCCTCTGCTGAGTAAGCTTGTCCCCAGGGATCCATCCCTCACGCTCTCAGAGCTCTACCCACGACGCCTTAAAATATCTAAACTTAAAATGATGTCGAGTTTTAATAGACCAACTGTATGATTCTTTCCATTTTTTTTTGGTAGTTCATGTTCTAAAAAAATAATACCAATATAGGTTGGCAGTGTAATGGTTCACAGCAGAGGCATGCTGATCAGGCGGTTTCATGAGTCACCCCTCCCAAGCAGGCCTCTGTGGCTTTCACGGCCTGACTGTTTTCATCTAAACGAGTAAGAGGTGAGGGGGTTTCAGAAGGCTACTGAGAGACACAGTCCTGATGGAAGCGCTTTCCCATGATTTCCGATGTCTAAACACATAGCCCTAGTAGTCTGATCACTACTTTTCCCTTTGCATGAAAGGATCTTGAAAAAGAAATCTTGAAAACGATAAAGAGATCAGGGAGGGAAAGAGCCTGGAGAAAAGAGGAAGGACACGCCTCCTATTCCCCCGTCATCAGGCAATTAACACAGTGGCCTGGGCAGCCCACACATTTGCCTCATTTGCTCTCACTTCCACCTTCATGGGCCTCTCCTGCTGTGACCCACAGGAATGGGTGCCTCCCGACATGGTCAGCGTCACAGCCCTTCACGGGGCTCTGGGCTGCAACCAGGCCTCCCACTACACTGCCCGGCAGCCGGGGCCACGCTTCCTCACACAGGTGTGTAAACCTGATGCTTAGTGGGGGGGTTAAACTAAGGAGGGTTGTTGGGAGGCCCTCTGTGTTGCAGAAAGGCATTGAAATGGAGGCCGAGACGCCAGGACTCCTGTTTCCGGTCCTTGTCCTGCAGGAGCTGTGAGTCCCTGGTCCAGTTACCTTCCCTCTTTCAGCCTCACTTTTCTCATCTAATGAGACCTCCGAGGACCCTCTGGCCCTAAGAATCTGGAAGGTGAAGTTCAGCATAGTATTTGATGCCTTTGCTACATGGGCAGTACAAGTGGTTAAAAGCAAGCCTTCTCCCTAGAGAATACCTGAATTAAAGATAAACTCTTTCTTGGAGTAAACACAAAACTTGGAGAATCACTTCAAAGGCCTTCCAACTGTGTGTGGAAAATGAGCAGCATGCACCTATGGCCTTACAGTGTCGCTGTGTAGTTCAGAGGTCTCAGGGTGTGACTCCCAGTCCTGCCACTTATAACTGGCTGACCTTGGACAAGCGTCTGTCAATTTCATCGTCTGCAGAACAATGAGAACCGGCCTGGCCCTTGGTGGGGGGCTGCCAGTGGAGTCCATCCTGCGTAGGAGTGCCAGGGGATGTAGAGAGCTGGGTGTGGCTACAACACAGAGATGAGGCGGAGGGTGGAGGGTGGAGGGCAGGTTGTGGACTGTGGAAAGAAGGTTCCACTGGCTTTGCAGGAGGACAGTCCGGAAGGAGAGGGGCAGAGGGAATGGGAGAGCAGAGGAGACCCACGACCAGGATGTGGGCACACCCGCCCAAGCGCGGCTGAGGGTGGCAGGGAGGAGACACAGGGGGACGATCTGTCTCAAGAGTCTTTGAACTCTGGCTTATGAGGCTTTCCTAGACTCACTGCCGGAAGCTAGATTATTGTTCTTTGCTGAAACTTCCAAACAGAAAGCTGCTTTGTGCCCTGGTAACTGTCAGCCCCAGGCAGAGGGGGAAATGTAGTCAGAGTCCCGAGGGAGGGAACTTGCCTATGAGGACTGTCAGCCTCCGAGGAGGCGAGCTTGGGCTGAGGAAGCTGACGGGGAAGGCCTGCTCAGAATGGGAGCCTTCTCCCCTAATTCCTGAGTTCTTTTTTTTTATAATAACTTTTATTAGGACATAATTCATATACTATACAATCCACCTATTTAAATTGTCCCATTCAATGATTTTAGCCTATTCACAGTTGTACAATTACTTACAGCCACTTTTAGGACATTTTCTTCACCCCAGAAAGAAACCTGCACTTATTAGCAGTCACTCTCTCTGCTGACCTGACATTCTCCTCCCAGCCCTAGGCAACTGCCAATCTTCATCTCAGATTTGCCTATTTGGGACATTTTGTATAAATGAAATTTTAAAATATATGGTCCCTTTTGACGGGCGGGCCTCTTTCATGTAGTATGTTTTCAAGGTTCATCCATGTTGAAGCATGTATCACACCTTTATTACTTTTATACTAAATACTATTCCATTGTAAGGATAGACTACATTTTATTCATCTGCTCATCAGTAGATGGATATTTGGATTGTTTCCACTATTTGGCTATTATGAATAATCATCTATGAACATTCCTGTACAAGCTTTTTGCGTGTGTGTGGACATGTTTTTCTCTTGGGTACATGCCAAGGAGTGGAACTGCTGGGTCATATGGTTCTAACTCCTTAGTTCTCTGCACATACTTTTATCTTAGGACTTAAGTCACTGCTAGGGCTCACAGCGCTGCTGCCCTGTCATAATAGGAGTTGTCTTCATCTCTCATACCTGGGGAATCTAACACCTGCCAAGCACAAAACAAGTATGTGGGACGCACACCCCTGGGTCACATGCTACTTATGAAACCTTACCCCACAGGATTAATTCCAGTTGAACTGGCAGGCCAGGACAGCAAGAGCATAGTAGTAACAAAGTATTTCAAGCTCCTTTTCAGAGCCAATAGGATCAGGGAGCTGTGAGAGGTTGACCTGTGCCTAGAACCAGCCTAAGACTGTGAGACGTGTAGAAAGTTCCAGATGCCACTTCACGTTTCCTTATCACCATACTAAAATCTCCACTTCTGGGCGCCATTTTTAGAGCATATGTATAAAGTAGCATGCTAACTTTCTACAACATTCCAAGCAGGTGCAGGAGAAAAGTCTTGCCCCAACTCTGTTCATCTCCTGTTAATTTCACCAACCTTGTTGAATAGTCCCAAGCTCTACTAAATCTGCATGAACCTTCTGAATAAATTCTGAATACCTTCTGAATTCTAAGAGACAGATTTGAGGTTTGCCTCCTGTCTTCTTGATGGTTGGCCTCACAATAAAGATTTTTCCTTTTGCGAAAGCTGGTGTCGCATGTTTGGCTTCAGGTGCATCAGGCAGGGGACCCTCATCCGGGAACACAGGCCAAGTTGAGGCCTGACCATCAGATATTACAGTGAGGGCATCGCTGGTGACCTTGACGAGTAATGGGGGCGAAAGGGTTCAAGGAAGAATGGGAGGAGTCCAAAAAAGGAAGTACAGATCATTATTTTGAGGAACTTTTCCATAAAAGACAGCAGAGAAATGAGACAAGATCTGGACAGGGAAGTGGAATCAACAGTACTTTTGTTTGGAAGATATGAGGAGTGACAGTATGTTTGTATGATGTAGAAGAAAGGGAAAAGCGTCCTTACACCAGTGAGGGGAGGTGGGACCCGTGTCAAAGGAGTGTTAGAGGGGGAATGTTTTGTTTCCTAAGATTCCTGTGTTGAAACCCTAGCCCCTATAGGGGTCAACTATATTTGGAGATAGGGCCTATGAGGAGGTGACAAATGGTAAGTGAGACCATAAGGGCAGGGACCTAATGAGAAAGAGTTAGTGGCCTTATAAGGAGAGGAAAGGGCACTAGAGCTCTTCTCCTGGCCACATGAGGGCGGGGAGGAGGCGGCTGTCTGCACACCAGGGAGAGGGCCCCCAGTAGGAACAAAATCGGCCGGCACCTTGATCTTGGACCTGCCAGCCTCTAGAACTGTGAGAAAACACATTTGTTTTTTTAAGCCACCCAGTCTGTGGTATTTGTTAGGGTGGTCCAAGCTGACAAAGTTTTAGGAGCAAGGAGAATCTATTCACGGTACCGGGAGGGGCGGCCAAGTACATGGCTACCCACGCAGCAGGGTGTGCAGGCATATGGCGGGGGGCAAAGATGGAAGCACTCTTCTGAATGCTTTTCTTTTCTTTCAGTGACGTGGGAAGCCAGGCGAGCAGTGGAGAGTGAAGACACAGGGCTGCAGGCCTAAGGAGAGAGAGGAGACACTGAACGGCCTAGGCACCGCCATGAGGGCATCCGAGGAACACTGTGAATCCATGGGAGGTCTGTGGTCAGTGAAATCAAAGTCATCAGCCTGGTGGTGTATTTTGCTCCACGGATGTTCACTTTGGGTGCAGGGAGGGAACTGCACCCCACGAGGGCATGACTATAGCCACAGGTGGGATTTGGCCAAATGAGAATGACAGGTGAGAGGGTACCCGTGAAGGTGAAGGGCGAATGGCCACGACCAATGACGGAGATCCCAAACAGCACGAAGAATGGAAACAAGACCTGTGAGGGCCCGTGACAAGGTGCTGGGGTCCCTGGCCGGCAGGTCCTGGTGGGGCGGCAGGATTTGGGTTGTTGGGGTCCTCAGGGGGTGATGTGGAAGATAGAAGAGGCATGCTTGTAACGGAGATGGTGACGGGCTTGGGGCACTGGTGGTAGGATGGGCAGGAGCAGGGCAGGGCTGCTGGGAAAGGGGGAAGACCAGACCCTCTGGGGAGACCCTGTCAGGGTATTGGACCTGCAGGCCGGCACACACTCAGATTCTGAAAGGAGCGGTGTTAAGAGTGATTTCAACCTAGTGCTGAACTCTTCATAGGATGGGGAACACCAAAGACAAAAGGAAGAGATGTTGGGTGGTGGCGATCTGCTGGGAGGACCACCCAAGCTGAGGAAGGAGCCATGGTCTGGGAGTGGAAGAGCCAGGGGACGTGGGCCCTGCCTCTAGGCCCGGCATGCAAGGGGCCCAGGGGAAGGCACGGCCCCCCACCTGAAAGGGCTGTGGAAGCAGCAGCCTTTGGCAGAGCCAGGTGTCAGTGGGAATGGAAAGGTGAAGGGGACACTCACAGAAGAGGATCTAGGCATTTGCTGTTGTTGGACAGTCAGAAAGGGCCACAAAGAGCATATGGAGATGGAAGTCTGGAAGATGGATGTTCCGGGAGTCCCAGGCTCCCTAAAGCGCCTGGAATAAAGGGTTTGACAAGCTGAGGCAGACACACTTTGGTAGGCAGCTCTGCCACCTGGACGTGAGGAGACCAGGGAGAAGGGGGGTCCTCCCAGGGTCACTCAGGGCCCCAAGCCCCTGCCTCATGCTTGCTGATGGCTGGGGGAAACCCAGATCAAGTGGTCTCATGGGGCCACTTTTCATTCACATGAAAAAGCAGTATTTCTCTTTCAGGCTGGAGACTCCCATGGGACAGGAATCCCAGGAGTAGTGGGGGCTCAGGGGCCATGGACTTAGCATGTTGACTCTGTGACCTCGGGTGTCTACGATGCTGCCTGAGGGACACAGCAGGGCTACCCACTTCCTTCTTCAGGAGCATTGGTCTGTGACTTCCCAGGTTTTTAAGAGGTCTCTGCTGTTTCTCTGACAATGTGACAGTTAACACAATAATACTAAGTAGGTTAAGAGATCTTCGTGAGACAAGTTTCCCTGCCTGCCCAGCTGTACCCCTGCATTTGGATGGTGGTGACCTGGTCTTTTCAAAACAAACAAAAGACCCACGTGTTCTTGTTTCTACCTACAGTCACGGACCCAACAGGCCAAAGGGCTTTGCCCCTCTTCCTGCTCACGCCACTCTCCATCCTGCAGTGAATAATTTCTCCTCTAGAACAAGAGAAGTGGTATATAGATTTGAGTAAAGAGCCTTCACCTTCTGAGGTATGTGACTATTTTATTTTTCTAACTTAACAAGATAAAAGAGCCAAACCACATACTACTTCTGTACATATTTACATTTATTTACAAGAGTGTACATCTCTCCAATACACAATTTAAGATAAACAATGGAAAGACAATAAAGTGAGCACCTAACCATACACAGTGTTGATTGATGACAGAGCAGGAAATAATGCTAGTTGTTAGTTGATATTTCTTCTTTAAAAAAATCCCTTCTGATGAAGGACTTTGGATTAGACTTCAAAAATTTCTTCAAGGATGATGCAGTACTTGAATGGTAAGTCTGATGGCTTTCCAAAGTCAAATAACTTGGTCACTACACATTTGATTTCATCTTCTATTACCGGTCAATTTCAGCTATAAAAAAAGTTTCATTTCAGTAACTTGCAATCAAAACCAGAACACTAAGGAGCAGACACAGAGGGAGAGAGGTCTGGAGCCCGCATGGGGCAGCAGCTGGAGTCCCACTGCTGCCGCCTTCGGTGTGAACCCCCGATTAACACTCCTGTCTCCAAAAAGCAACTCAGTCTTTGAAGTGACTGATTTTCCAAATAACAGAGCTGAGACCCTTCAACCCGTATGTAAACTGTCGCCCTTTTAACAGTTATTTCCCTCTACCACATGGACCTCCTGGAGACGGCTTTCTTCCCACCTCGGCTTCTCTTCCTGTGTAGTCACCTCTGTGGTGACCACAGAACAATCCTGGATTATCTCAGAAGAAATCAATCAGTATACGAAGCGCCAGCCTTGCTTGAGCCTCGCCCCTTCCAACTGAGATCCCAGTTCTTGGCCTTTCCCCTCCCCGACCCGCTCCTAGTCTGTCTTTCCACAGACCGCACCAGACCTGAGTCGCCCAAATCTCTACCAATTCCACTGGCAACAAGAGATCCTAAACAATTAGTGCGGTGGTGAAAAGGAAAGCAAATCGGGAGTTTTCCTTATTAATAAGAACCTCACGGGCTGCTGTTTTTGAGGGGGTGAAGTGGGAGGCTCTTCTGAAACTAGTTCCAGCAGGCGCAGGCCCCTCCTCAGAGCAGCGCCCTGCAGGGCCTTGCGCCCCCACCCCGCTCCCCCGGCCCTCCTCTCCAGCGGTCCCCTCCCTCACGCCCACAGCCGGTCCCACCCACTGACAAAGCATCAGGCCAGCCTCTCCAGTTCACCTTCATGCTGAGAGGCCAACTGTAAATCTTTCTTCCCAGAGAGATGGGACTCTCTTTAATTTGCTCCCTTTTTAGTTTGGCTGACTTTGTGATTTGTTTTCCAGACATCCGCACAAAATGAAGAATACTGGCATTCTCAAAAAAAAAAAAAAGAATATTGCATTCTCAGCAATTATCTAAATTGAACTGTCTGGGTGAGAAGTGTAGTCTCATGTCCATTTTCCCTCAGACATCTGATAGTTACTTGGCTGTCCTTGGATATCCCCAGTTGGGTTCAGCTCTTCTTGGCACCCTCTTCTGGGAGATGTGACAGTTTTGCATTTGTTCCCGGTGACGCCTGTCCCCTCTGTAGTTCCTCCCCCAGTCCTTGCCCCTCCATCATCTAGATAATCCTTTAATAACTGACTTTAGGGAATGCCCCCTGCAGCCCCGGTGTGCTCTTTATATTTAAAAATTATTGTTAAATTGATAAGAAACACATGTAGTACAAATTTGAATGGTAAGCAAAAATATACTAAGAAAAGTAAGCTCCCATTCCACAGGCAGCCAGAGCTACCCAGGTTCCTCGCCAGCAGGCCCCCTCACACGTCCATTCCACCTTCCTAGACTCAACATCCAAAAGCAGCTCTTTCCATGGGAAACTCTCCTGCTCAAGAACCTGCAACAGCTCTCTTCCCCTTCTCTCTCCATTTTAATGCCCCCAACTTCCAAAGATTTCCTTGCAAATACGCAGACTCTCCTGCCTCTTGGGACTTGTTGCTAAGTGGGCCAATCTATCAATAAACCACTGCAGGTGAGTTCACTTCCAATGTGTTTGCTTCTGCGGCTTCTCCCAGCTGGAATGTCTTTTCCACTGCACTCTGCTATGAAGATCTAGCCCCCCATCGTACTCCCTCCAAAGCCCTCTGCTTATTCTGGCCTCTTCGCCTCGCCCCTGCTGGCTGCCCGGCCGTGACCATCCCATCACACATTCTGGCCCAGCACCCCATGCTCCTTCCCTGAGTCCTTCTGTTTCTTAGGCACTCCTCTTTCTCTCCTTTGTCCCTAATAAATGCCTTCTCTTTAATCCCACACACTGAGTACACTGATCTCAAGCTATCAGATAACACAGTTATCTCCAGGAATGTCTGACTTAAAGGAGCAGGTGGAGGAAGGCATTCCAGGATCCTCCACTGCCTTTCAGGGGCACCCTGGCTGGGGGCCCGCCCCTCCGCGGCACTCCCTGTCACCATTTGTGATGGCCATGCCTCTGCGGTAACCAGCTGCATCTCAGCAGGGGCCCACCTTGGATCTGGCCCTCACCTGGCACTGACCTGTATCGCTTGAAATCTGAAATGCCACCTCAGACCCTTGTCTTGTATTTCTCCCCACCTCCCTCTAGCACACCAGCTCCCCACCTAATCTGTGGTTGGTTGACTCCACCCCCTCCACCACGTGGTCTCCCTGCCCCTGCCCAACCTGTGCCCTGTGGCTGAGCTGTCCCTTGCAATCCCTTGCTCCGGGCCTCCCAGGTCACCTGGGCCCTGTTCTGCCCAGCCGCTGGGGAGAAAGGAGACCTCATGGCCCACCCGCTGGCCCCACTTCACCAAGGCCCCTGCTGCTCCACAGTGGTCCTTTCCTCATCCCCACACCAACCACCTACACAACAGTTTTCCTCGAAATCAGCATCTCACTCAACAAGGCCAAACGCCTCGCCCACCCATTCTCCCTTGCCTCTCCGAAGCTTTAACATGTAGCCTCCTCTCTCGGGATCTCTAATGGGGGGTGCTGCCCTGGCTCTCCTCCTGGACTCCTTCCATCCTGTCTCCTCTACTTCTTCCTGCCACCCGAGGGCCTCTGGCTTGTCTTTCTTGACCTGATACTCGGGGCATCACTGCCTCGATGCAGATGCTCCCCAGGCTGCAACCCCAGCCGCAGCCCCTACTGCTACTTCTCCAACTATGTGCTGGACACCACTGCTCAGGCCATGTGCCTGCACCCCAAACCCAGCCTGTCAAAGCACAAATTCACCATTTTTCTTCCCAAACAAGATCCCTAACTCCTCTGATATGCCTGGTAGTGCCACCATCTTCTGGGCATCAAGGAGGGTGGGGAGGAAGCGCATGGAAGTGTAACAGCTAACACTTGCTGAGCGCTATGTTGAGCCAGTCACTATTCTAAGCATTTTACTTATATTAACTTGTTTGCTCATGTTGTTATTTCTATGCTATTATTACCTACACTACCTTTGTTATTTCTATATATTGTTATGGCCATTTTCCAAAGCAAGCAACTGAGGCACAGACAGTTTAAGTGATTTATGGAGGCCTGTGAGAGACGGAACTGGCATATAATCCCCGGTAACCTGCATTTTCATATTAACAGAAGCTCAAAGTTCTGTTAATATGATCTCCACACCTGCTCTCAAACCTAGCCCTCCGCATTCATTTCTGCCACGACTGTCCTGACGCAGGCCCTCTCTGCCTGGCTGGAGGATTTCATTTATCCACCAACCACCGTCCCCACCTCTAGGCTCTGGTCTATTCATTCAGCCTATGCTTTGCTAGCACAGTGATCCTTCTAAAGCATAGCTCTGCTCAAAAATCCTCAGTGGTTCCCCAGAAGAAAATGACCCAAACCTTCTGGCAACTCTCTTAGTACCTTGGCCTGGCCTAACCTGCCAGGCCAGCCCCAACTTCCTCTATTCCCCCACTGAAATGCAATGTGCTGCCCAGAGGGGATGAGTCAGGGTGGTTTACTCACTAAAAGCCCAGGACCTTTACTCTCCCCCTCACCTTGGGAAACCCAGCTCTTGGGCGCCTGCCTCCCTCCTCACCACAGGGCTTTGCCAGGAGAGGCCACCTGAAGCCTCCTTGTGGCAGCGCACGTCATCACAACTGCTGGTACTTGTTTGGCTCATGACCCAGGCCCAGCTCTGACCCTGGATCCTGAAGTGAGCCCAGTCCTTGGTTCAGTTCTTCTGGGATGGGACAGGGAGGGAGCGCACTGCGGTGGTTAACAGTATAACCCTTGGAGCTGGATTTGAATCCCAGCTCTACTACTTATTAGCAATGTGTCTTAACTTCTCTTGAGTCTCACATTCACTGTCTCTAAGCAAGAGGCAATGACACCCCTGTGCAAGGCTCACTGAAAGGGTACAATGAGATGGTGTACGGCAAGAGGCTGGCATTGTGCCTGACACATAGTCGGCGCTTAACAAAATGGTTAGTATACCGACTGAAGTTACTTATTACTGTTCAAGGCAACTGAAAGATATGTAGAATCTGGCTCCCCAGGTACAACGTACTTACCAGGTTCTGCCTCCTTTGCAGTATTTCTGCCAACCTACAAATGAAGAAATTTTCATCTCAGTTAGAGAACTGAAAAGAGAAGTTGTAATCTGGACCTACCGACGGCCTACAAGGGACCTGACTGGAAAACTCTAAAGCAGAGTTGTCAAACTGGCATTTCCTACTCGCCGAAATGCTCAAATCAAATTGGCTACAGAGTTGATTCAAAAAGTAGTTCAAACATTGAGCATCAGATAATAGAAAATCAAAATCAAAAACTGTTGACAAAAGGTATTTCTACAGCCGCTTGGGCCTAAGGCTAAAGATGAAGGAAGGCTTGGATTCGCGCTGCCGAATAGGCATACATTTACGTAAGTAACTTTAAACTTTTAGTACCCACATTACAAAATAAAAATAAGTAAAATTAATTTTCATAATATATTTTATTTTTTTAGCCCAATATATTGAAAATATTATCATTTCAACAGGTGACCAATATAAATATTACTAATGAGATATTTTACCTTCCTTTTTATGCTAGGTCTTAGAAATCCAGTGTGTATTTTATACTTTTGGCACATTCAGTTCAGACTCCTACATTTCAAGGGTTCTGCAGCCACACGTGGCTCGTGGCTACCATTCTGGATGGCACAGGTGTGGACGTTCAAAGGGGTCAGTCCTGGCCTGGAGCCACGCTGCTGGTCCAGCTGCCTAGTCCACGGGCTGAACTGAGCTCGTAACGGTGTCTGTCAACGACAGCCTGCCCCCGCAGCTAGTCTAGTCAACTCTTCCCCCTTCTGAAGGCTCCGGGACAAATGCCTCACCCTGTCTTCATTCATGGCTTTAGAGTTGAGCTGCTTGCTCAAATCATTACTTTTCTAGAACTACTTGTTTTTCAGGTTATATGGTGCTACCAGTACTGGCCACTGCTATAATTTTCTCTCCACTTAATACATTTTTTAAAAATTAATCAACCAATTGTTATGGAGTCATATGGGTATTCAGTGCACCTGTCTTTGGTTCAGATATTCTGGTGATAGACCCATAACAACACTGAGGGGATAATGATTTTGGTTTCTGGGAACCAATCTGTTAAGGGGATGATTAACTATAATGCCACTATCTGGGGTTAAAAACCACCCTTTTTAAAGAACGTCTGAGCTCCTAAAATATTTCACACATTGGTCATGAGGCCTTAAAACTTTCTTTCGCTGATTTTTTTTGTAGCTTGTTTAGAGGAGAGTCACCTGACTTTTAATCGGTTACTTAGAGATCTTCATGGTATCTGCAATATGTAATATGGAAACGGTACCCTCAGGAAATCATAGTGTCAATGTCCCAAAATAGTCTAGGTCACCAATGAGCAATAGAACTTTCTGTAATGACGGAATTGTTCTCCATCTGGACTGCCTCATACGGTAGCTCCTAGCTACATGCGGCTGCCGAGTACTTGAAATGAGGCTAGTACAACCAAGGAACTGAATTTTAAATTTTTATTTAATTTTGATTAATTAAATTGTATATTTAAATCACTACATGTGGCTAGTACCTACTGTACTGAACAGGGGAGGTCTAGGGAAACTAAATCTAGTTTGCAAACCTGATTCAAGACACAAGTGCAAAATGACATGGTCCTAAATGCTATCACCTTGCAAAATGCTTTCTCTTTAACATTCACAGTGGGACTGACAAATTAGTCTCACACATTTCCTCTTGGTGAAGGCAGATATGGAAACTGCCGGTGCTTCAAGAACATCTTCACATTTATTGCCTGGTCAATATACTCCGGGACTTGAGGAGGGGCTTCCTGTCACCAGTAAAGAACAGGATGGCGAGAGGTCACCAGTTCTTCAGGCAGATGGGCTGCTGTCTAGGTTGGCCCAACACCTCTGGGGACTAAGGAAGGCTCAGGAAGGCAACACAGGTAACACCCGTTAATTACCAACCACTCTGTCATCCAACTCGACAAAAGCTCCTTCCTACCTGGTACCACCTTCTGGAGTGTAAGACATGAAAACCAGGACGGTGGCAGCTAAGAGTAAGGGCTTCCGCAAAACCTGGCTCAGAGGCCGGCAGTGTGACTGTTGCAGTGGACCAGAGAGGAGGCTGTGGAATAGCGCTGTGCATATCTAGGTATGTTCCCACACCCGGAAAGCTCTTTATGGCCCGAGGACTCTTTCACCTTAGGATAATGCAGACTCTCGGGGAAGCTGGCACTCAGCAACCCCAGACAACAAGTAAAGCAAAAAAAGGTTTTGGACCTTTAGAAATGTCTAAAATTTCAAACTTTGTTTTCATCTTCAAACTATTCATTTGCTGGCCTTCGAAAAACCAATTCACATTTGAAAACCTATTATTATAAATAAAATATACATACCTCTTACAAATAGGCAAACAAACATCATTATTGTTATTGGTATTGCTACAAGCCCATACCGGTGCCTTGAATTATCTGTAAAGAAAGAGAAAAAAAAAAAACAATTAGCTAAAATGAGCAAGACAGAGATAGCTGATACTCTTTATGTGCAGATTCCACATTTGCATTTGTCCTACTTGCTAAAGTTTACTTGTGCTCCCCAGACCAATAGTCAGAGCACTTCCAGTCACTGGTGGCATGCGTAGCAGAATGGGGATAAGTGTGAGCTACCCCACGCGCACGTTCCCAGCCGAGGGTGAGCAAGGCTACACTCTGCCTTCTTGTTTTGGCTCTCAAACCACGAACGAGGGTCCTGTCTATGGTCTGCTTAGCGCCACGTGTCGCACAGCCTTGTGCTTCTTGTTGGCTGTTTCACTGTCTAAAAGGGCCCCGAGTGTAGTGTCGACACGCTGTCAAGTGTTCCAAAGAACACTGGTATTCTTACGAGGCTGTGATGGGCCTTACGGAGAAAATACGTGTGCTGGGTAAGCTTCACTCAGGCATGAATTATATGTACTGGCTGTGAATTCAATGCTAATGCATTAACTATATATACTATCTTTATACAGAAAAACACATAAAACAGGGCTACATATTGCTATTTGGCCACAAATGTGCCAGAGGCTGTCAAGAAGCTAACCCTGTATTTCTGCTGGGAGCAATGGTTCAGTATTCGCTAATTCCATATACTCACAGTGACTACAGAACATAACTACTGCGAATAAAGAGAACAGAATTCTGTTTCTAAATAAACATACATGCACAAGGTTGATACATATCAGACCCGGTGTTATTTATTAACAGAAGCAAGTATTGCACTATGAGTTTTGTTTTGGGCCATCCCGCACTGGCTGTGGAGGCATAACCGGCTCTATGTGTTTGGTAGGGCAGTGTGGCAGTCGTGCATAACAAGCCTTGAAAACACTCATTGTAAAGCAGCTAGACACTTTGCGAAGTGATGTGCCTAGAGTCACTGAGTCATTATGACAACACTGGGTGGTGCTCTAGCTGCTCAGTGCCTCAGTTTCCTCATGGGGTAACTGTTAGTAGGACTGACAAATATGTCTATCTCACAGGGCAGTTGTTTGTAAGCATTAACTGAGTCAATACACTTAAGAATAGCTATTAGCTATTACCATTAACCTATTGAGTAAATGCTATTTGTATCTTTTCTAATGTCCTTTGACCCTGCAATTCCATTTCTAAGATGTTAACCTACACAAACAATGATGTGCCCCACTCCTCCCTTCAAAAAAGGCACAAAGATATTTACTGCAGCCTTGTATACAGTATTGCAAAGCTAAAACAACTTAAGTGTCCTCAACAGAAAAGTATGGTATGTTCAGGAGGCAGACTCTATCCAGCTACTAAAAATCCAAAGGCAGATACTTAGGGATATGGCAAAATTATCACAATGCACAACTAAGGGAGGGGGTGAGATCACTAAGAGCAAATACAACTGGAATAAGAGAGAAGGGAGGAGACAATGAGGGAGTGAGAATGAGTGTGAACAGATACACTTTCTTCTTATTTGTAGGACAAATAGACAATAACCCACTGGTTTGATTTTGAAAGGCCCCTGGCCAGAAACTGCTGGCTGCTGTCATAACCACTGCCCCTTCTCTAGTAACAGAGTTCGGATTTTCAGTCAGGCATACTGCCACTCAACGAAAACATTCATTTCTCAGTCTTTCTTGCAGCTAGGTTTAACTGTATGACTAAGTTTTAGGCAATTAAATGCAAGAAAGGTGGTGTAGTATTTCTCAAAAGTCTCCCTAAAAGGGATAAGGTACATTATTCTCCCATCAGGATGCCGCTGCCTCAAAAAGCAGGGAAGCAAGACTGCAATGGGGTCTCTGACTTCATAAAACGGCAATATGCCCAGGGCTACCTACCTCCAATTTTTTTTTTAATGTGAAAGACGTAATCTACATTTTTAAGCCACTGATGCTTTAAAAATTTTTTTTAATGGCTGAATCTAATGCTACTTGATAGAAGTTCCTCCCAAAAACCTTTCCCCCGTGGATGATGCCAGGTGCTGTCATGAGTCTGGGACAGCAGGTGTTTAGGAGAGATGACAATATACAAGTTCTTCATTCTGCCCTTCCTTCTTGACCTGCCCATCGCACTGACAGTGGCTCGCCCCTCTCCTCTTGGCTTCTGACATACACACTCTTGGAGTTACTTCCTACTTCCCCAGTGGTCCTTTTCAGTCTCATCTGCTGGATCCTCTTCCTTTTAACGGCCTCTAAACGCTGGAGTCCCTGAGACTCAGTCCCCGACACTTCTCTCTGACGTCTGCTTTCTCTAGGTGATCTTCTCTAGTCTCATGGCTCTAAATGCCTAGTATTCTTTGGATCACACCCACATTTATTTCTCCAACTCTAAATACTCACTGGAGACCTAGACTCGGAAGTCAAAGTGCCTGACTTACAGTCTCCATGCGAAGTCTCTGTGTCTTGACTTCTCCCCATAAAATAAGGAAAATAACTAATACCCAACTCATAGGGTACTATGGGGATTGAATTAGTTAACAAATATATTAGAATGGTGCTTTGCACAGCAAGTGCTAAAAATAAGTCAGCTTTGTATCTATAATGGAGTGTCTGTGAAAGTTGTAACTTTTTCTGCATTTTGAATTACATCCCTGGCTTGAAACTCACAAACCACCAGTGGCCATGGTTGCCACTGGAATAGAGTATGTCTGCCACGACACATTTGGTTATTTACTCACCACCTGGGAGACAGGTTGCCAAAGCGATCGATACTGTTCTTTTGAATAATGGATTGCTGACATTACACTGTATTTTCTCTGGGAGATGCTCTTCCTTATTAATACACACTTCATATGGATCTGAGCTGCAGTTAATACACTGTGCTGGAGAGCAGTCCCACGAGTACTCTATAAGGTCTACATGGCTTCCGTAAACTGGGATAATGCACTGGACTCTAATGTTTTCATCAGTTACTGTACAATTTAGTGTTGGAGATGGAAGAGGCTCTGGAAAAAAAAAAGAGTAATATTTAGTACAGCAAAGGGTAATATTTAGACTTATCATCTGCAAATTTATGAACAGCTCCCAACTTCCTTACGATCTTGAAAAGGCAAGCGGACTACCTCCTTGAGCACCAAGGGGAGAGAACCCTCTCTTCTTTTGGGTCACACCTAGCTGCTCATATTCAGAATACATACAAGCCCCAAACCCCTTATCCTCAATTCTGAAAGCCAAAAGATTTTGCACAAAATGGCAGCAAAGTACGTTAGCTGCAAATGCGAATCTGAATAAGGATTTATAATTTTTATTTTTCTCACTTCAAATATTCATTATTGTGGTTTATCTAAAATATTCACAAGCTTGACTACAGGGTACTCCCCATAACTAAGTCGAGTGCTTCTCTGCATACAGAGAGGAAATCATTTATATTACCTTTCTAAAAGCTGGAAAATGTTTTATTCTAAAAGACATCTGACAAAAGGTACTACGGAACTGTACCGTGAGCTGGCCCTGCTAATAGGTAGAGTAGTGGAGTGGCACCTGCCACAGACCTGTCAGTCCAGAGGCCTCACTCCCACCTGCCCTCTAGAAAATACCTCCTCTTGACTAAGGCATCCTGGATGCACAAGGATGGGTTAAAACGCTCATATGTCACATTAGGCCACTGCTGCTCCCTAAAACTTCAATGTTAATTAGTTTGTCACAGTAGTCATTTGTCAATTCATAGGCCTTCTTGCATCTCTACTTTCCCCTAACAATTCATCATAAGAGATTTAAGAAAAGATGTAAAAATATATGGAATATACAAAAATGGTCATGGTAGCATTTGGATAATAAAACTTAAATACATTATTAACATTTACTAAAAAGCAAGTTAAATTAAGGTTCATCAAGATGATGGATTATGCTGTTATTTAAAACAATGTTTTCCAAGACAAAAGAGTATTTTCCAAGACAAAGGAGCACGTTAGCTCCAATTAATAATATAAAAAATAAAAGTTTAACTCACCCTCCCCACCATCTCCTCTTGAATTCTCCCTCTCTCAGTTAAGTAACATACCCAGCCCACCCTGTTAGAGACACGATTCACACAAGGCTTCCCTTTCTGCTTAGGTCTTCCTGTTTTTAGGTTTAATCTAGCTTGCATAACTCATTATATGCTGCCTGCCTCAAAGCTTTTCTTTAGTTAGAAGAACTTTTAACCTTTTTTTGAGCAGGGGAAACTTTCTCCAAATTAAATGTGAGGCAGCAGACCAATGTCCTTCACAATGATGAGGAGCTGCTCTAGTACATCAAGATCAGAGGGCCGAGCCCTCTCAGGCCCGGTCCCTGCTGCCACCACACCCCCACAGCAGCTCCTGAGGTACTTCCAAGGAGCCCCGCATGTCTCCAGAACAGTGGAGAAATGGAAATAACTGTTTGAGGTCATTTGTCTGCCTCTTCAACTAGGCTGGGCATTTCTCAGGGACAGGAAACTGAGCTTTCCACTTTCTACTTCTTCTTCCACGTCTGTAGAAGCATTTCTCAATATAAATGTACCCAAGAACCACCTGGGTATATGTTAAAAATGCAGATTCCTGAGCCCCACCACCCCAGGTGATTCTGACAGGGGCGCTCCGTGTGTTCCGTGACAGAGTCTAGTTTATTGCTCTAGTTCAGCCAGTGTGTAGCATTTCATCAAACACTTTCTAAACATTAGAGGTGCATAATGAGCCTGCCAGACTGTGTGTCTTTAGAGAGTAAAGGTTAGTTATTATTCACCTCTTAAACACAGCACCTGACAAAATACAAGGCACATAGCAGGCTCCTCAAAAAGGACAGGCATTGGACAGATGGAGGGCTAGGGGGCTAGATGGATCAATTCAGGGAGACAGTTTCAAATTACTATCTCCGCTCTATAAAACATAAATTCTTCTGTCAACTCACCTCCAAGAATAGTGTGGTGGCTAAGAACACAGACGCAGGAGCCCGACTGCCTGGGTTCACGTCCCAGCTCGACCACCAAGAGCCATCTGACCTTAGATAAGTAACGTAATCCCCCTGCACCTACTTTTCTCTCCAAGGAGGAAACATCAGAAACAGTGAAAATGAGCCAGCACAGCAATGACCAAGGAACACCGGGCCAGACCCCAGGTCTGCGGTGACTGCAGCATGGAAGGAGCTTCAGAGAGAGAGAGAGCGAGAGGAGAAAACCGGAAGCACTGATGGGAAACACAGGAAGCTGTGTCCTATCTCCAGCTCAAGTGACACAGGACTTGGCACCTCCTGGGCAGGCCTGCAGGACACAGCGCCATCTATCAGTGGAGACCAAAGAGCTCTGCGTTCATTGCTGCCACTACATCCCTTTCCAGAACGTTCTTAGCCAGACAAGTGATGCTGTTGGTAGCTGCTCTGCCAGCCGGTCACACCCTCTCCTCACTCAGACGATGGCGAGGGAATTAAAAGTGGCTCCTACCTACCAGCAAGAGGTGACAACACGTGCTATCCAATTCTTTTATTTCTCATAAACCATTAATTTGTATGAGTCGCTTAATACAGCTGGAAACTTGCCATTTTTTAAACAAACCAATTTATGGAATACTTACCAATCACATTAAGAACAAACTTGGCATTATCTTTAACACTGGGAGACTCAATTTCGTACTCGTCTTCATCTTGTGGTTTTAAATTGAAGATGGTCAGATGACCTGAGGTACTGTTTAAATGAACCCTACCTATAAAAGGTGGGAAAGGTTTGGCCTCAGAGTTTTCTTCCCATTCTATGATTTTATCTTTTCCTTTTTTCCATAGGATCTCTTTAAAAGGCATAAAGCTAGTTGTATTGAAAGTTATGCTCCCATTCATAGCTCCAAATATCCGTTGGGACTCACAGCTGATGAAATCTAGTAGGGAAAAGAAACTGGTTAGGAAAAACATGACTCTATTGAAAATAGAAAACCACCTTCCAAGATGCTCTTTAGAAAAAAAAATTAAATTTCGTGTTAAAAATGATTCATCAACTACTTTTTATGCTAAGCTGATAAACTGCAGACAAAGTACAGGAAGTAGACTATGCCTGGCCATGTAGAGTTTATTCTTTAATGGGAAATCAGGATCCACATAAATCCAAGAAATGGAATAACCATTTATGAAGCACCAACTACATGCCAGGTGCCATGGGCAAGGCTGGGAATATGACAGCAAACCAGACCGGAATCGCTCCAGGCCCTGACGCAGCCCCATTTTGTGGAGAAGACACTGAAGAGGCAGGGAGACACCCCTGGTCAAAGCCTTCCCCAGGGAATCACGCTGAAACTGACACAGGATGACAACCCACAAGGGCGTGAGGAGTCGGCTGGCTGAGGGCTGGGGATGGAGGGACAGGAGAGAGGACCACAGAAAGACAGGAATCAGCACATCCAAGAGGTAGGCCCTGAGTCAAAAAGGACTTGGTGCGCTTGAGGAAATAAAAGCAGTTCCAAATGGCTCGAATGAAGGGAGCAAGGAAGTGATGGGTGGGGAATGAGGCTGGAGAGGCAGGCAAGGGGCAGCCAGATCACTGTACTTGCGCACAGGACGGGGTCAGGTGCGGGGGTGCCAGGTAAGATACAGGAAGGGTTTGGGACTTATCCTAATGGCAATGGAAAGGTTGAAGCAAAAGACGGCTTCAGCAGGCTGACTCTGCAGAGTGGGCAGTGGCTAATGGGGCAGAAAGGAGGCAGAAAAACCAGAAGAGAGGTGAGTGCCGTAGCAATGAGAGTGTGGACTAGCAGACCAGACCAGGACGTTGGTGGTGGGAACAGAAAAGTGGACAGACTCAAGGGATGTTTGAGAGAGAAATCAACAGGATTTAGCGACTGGATGTGAGGCATGAAGGACAGGGAGGAGTTAATGGTGACAGTCTTCTTTATTGCCTGAGAGGGGCCATTAATTGAGATCAAAAAAAATGACTGGGAAGCAAGTCAGGGGTACAATGAAGATTAAGGACTCAGAGACTAGGTCCAGTGGCGTGGTGGAGCTGGCCCCAATCCTCTCTCACGATCCAACCGTCAGCATCTCTGCTCCACTCGTTTCAGTGAGGTCTGGTTGACAGCTTGAAATCTACCATGGAGGGAGCATTGACAGCAAAGCAACTGACAAAAACTGCAAGCCAGAGCCTCCCGCCTCCTCCACAACAATCCCATTTACTACCATGACTAGAGTAGGGTGTTCTGGAGATCCCAAAATGTGTTTAAATAGGCTTGACTTACTTGTTAAGAGAGAAGAGCTGCTCTTAAGGGAAAAACATTAAGGATAAATTAAAACTAGATCAAAGTTTTTGCCTCATAGCAATCAGGATAATGGAAAGAGCACAGGAAAAATCAAGAACATTAAGCAGACCAATTACAATTATGTTCAGTAATTTCAAATAAGAGGCAATATTCTCCATTTGTCTATTTATAAGAATTTTTAGAATCTACTTCCCTTAATTAAGGGAGACTCTCCTCAAATATATACCAGCATCCCTCAATTGCTTTGCTGATCACACACCATTTCTCCCACTCAACCATAGTATGTGGGAAGCAGATGAAAAAGAATAGGATTTGAGGGGTGAGAATCTATCTACACAAAAAAGTAGAGGCTTAAAATGTAACTGAACAAACATGAATGAGTGAGAGTGGGTGGCAGTGGCAGAAGAGGAGAGTGTGAGGGGAATGTCACACGTAGGCTGCCTAAGGATGGCTTCTGACTTTCCCAGGGAGAGGCTATGTTTCCTGGGCTTGCGAACAGGAAGAAGAAAACCAGGAATGGAGCCGGCAGTGGAGAGAAGCATGTGTGGGGAAAAGGGAGACCAGTTCAGAAAAAAATCATAATTTTGAGTTGGAAAAAACTCTAAACTTTATCTAGTCAAACTGCCCCCATTGTATAGGTGAAGTGACAGAGCACCAAGAAAAATGAAAGAGTACTGAATGCCTCATCTCTGCCAGTGATGTGTTCACACACTCTGTGTTCCTTTTCAAGCCTCTCCACAACCATGTGCAAAGGTGTTGCTAACCCCGTTTTACAGATGAGGAAACAGGCTTCGGGAAGGTTATCAATCACTCAGCGTCACTTGGCAAGTCTATGGCTACAGAGGGACCAGAAGACAGATTTTCTGACTCCTTGTTCAGCTTCCCTTTCAAAGCAGCATGGTCTTGTCATCACTCACTCTGGGAGTATTCATGGGGCATCTACGCTGTGTGGATGCCCAACTGCCCAAGGACAAGAGAGATACAGCTCTGCCCTCCTAGAACTTACTTGCCATCAGGGAAGTCAGGCTTTACACAAGTAATTAGACAAACAACCAAGTGCAACTGTGATCAGTGCCACCACACAGCACAGGGCGTCACTATGGAGTCAAGGAGGGGCTAGCAAAGGTGCCCTGAGTTCTGACAAGTGAGCATGCTCCACCAAGGGGAGTGGGGCAGGTCAGCGTTCAGAAACAACGGCTGAGGTGGGAGGGCAAGACATGAGGCAAGAGGTGCAACCGGGCTGGATGCCCAGGCAGGCGCCGGTCCTTGCAGGGCCTTAGACAAACAGAAATTCCTTTCTTTTGAGATGAGAAAACCACAGAAGACATTTAAACAGGATAGAGACAAAATAAGATTAACGCTTTTAAAAATGTATTAAAAACATAAAGTATACCTAGACACATACACATAATTTTACATAGATGCAGAATGACCATATATTTTTTTAGTAAAGTCTTCTTCTCTGGCCCTTCCTTCCTTTCCTTTCTTTTTCCTTCCTCCCTTCCTTCTTTCCTTCCCTTTCTCTCCCCCTCCCTCTTACCCTCCCTTTCTTTCTCTCTCTCTCTTTTCTTTTTGACTTGGTTGCCTTACTCTAGCCCCCAATCCTCTAACTACCCTCAGTTCTGTAATCTACATTCACAACTCAAAATATATTCTTCTTACTGGAAACAAAGATGTATCGCATATTATGCATATATAAGAAATTTGCCATTGTTCTTTGAAGAAAAAATGGACTCATGTATATGTCTCTGCAGCTTGCCTCTCCCATCAAGAATACTCATAAAAGTTCTATCAAATCAACAGGTATGGCAAGACTTTATTCTTTTTAACAGCGACATTATTTCAGGGAAGGAATGAACCATAATTAATTAGCCATCCACCACTGTGGAACTTCCCTTCGGTCCCCAGCTGCTTCCATTGCAGTAACAGTGTAATAACTATCCTTGTGTATTTATGGCTTCATAACTATGGCAGAGTGCCCCAAGAGTGGGGCTGGGGGTTGCTGAATCCTTTAAAGGGTAAACGATGGTTTATTTTAATATTAGCTTCCACAATGCTTACAAAAAAGACTTTTTGTAATTTACATTTCCTTCAGTAATGCTGGAGTCACCTTTTCTTTGTACTCCTGCCAGCATCTGGTGACTTTTTTGCTTAACCATTGGACATAAAGTGACACTTCACCGTTACTTGAATTTGCATTTTCCTGACCTCCAGAAATCTGTCTTTTCTGCCTGGTGATTATGGGGGTTTCCTTGTCTGAGAACTGCCTTCTCATATGTTTCACCATTTTTTCTATTTGGCCGCTTATCCTTTTCTCATTAAAATTTAAGTACTCCTTGTATGTTCTCTTTGTTACTTTTTGTTGTTTTCGTCCAACTTGGGCGGTGGTGTCATAGGGAACACAGAAGAGTGCCAGACTTGGGCTGGAAGATCATGCTTTTGGTTTTGGAAGCTGTAGGGTGTGCGCAGCCTGGAAGCTACCTAAGTGGAGATGCCTAGCAGGTACCCAGGGCTGCGGCTCACAGGAGAGGATACAGATTTGGGATTCACCACATTTGTAGTGGTTATGTCAATCCTACAGTAAAGTCTTTTCTGTTGCACTTCCAAGACTAACCCCAAAGTACGTTACTGATAAGATAATTTCCAGTGAAGAAGAAGAAAAGGAGACAGGGGAGTGAGTTTTTTTCTCAAGGGACATACACCATGAATGAATGAATATGCAAACAAACAGCAGCAAACCAAGAAATCAACTGTGAGCTGGTTGCTTCGTTGCTAGCAGTGAGTGGTCAGAAGGGACCACAGGGATGCTATTTATCATACATACCAGGGGGCAGAACAGAAAGTGCCCAGCCTTCCCATCCAGACAGGCCCAGGGTGAACTCTCAAGAGCTTCCCATGTTAGGCTTCTTAGCTGTGAAATGGTAATCATGCCTACTACAAAAGATTATTTTGAGGTTTGAACAAGACCGAGAGTCTTTATACAATGGCTGCTGTGAAGGAGACTTTCAGCAGGATCTGCCCTCTTTTTCTTTCTGTGAGTCAGGCCATACTGAGGCATTCACTGTAGGTGATGCTGGCTGTGTGAGAGCTGGGCTTGGTGTGAGTTTTTGCTGTTTAAAAGCAGGGAGAGATAGAGGGAGGGGGAAAATTTATTGGTGATTGCCGAAACAGATATCCCATGCTAGCCAGAATTTTTTTTTTTACTACTGAAGATTTGTTTTGAGGAATATTGATGTTTCTTTTAAAAATACCTGTATGTACAGTAATCGTATCTAAAAACAGCTCCAATTTCAAATATTGTTTCAGTGTCTATATAAAATATCATCACACCCAATTCCTGACAGTTCTTCTTATATGAAGTCAGAAGTGGAACCCAAATATTTTGAAGAGGAAGTATCCTGACTTGGTTTAGATTCTATCTGGTTAATGAAAAGGGATTCCCCGCTTTCAGCCACAAATTCCTCTGTACATTTTTACTTGGGTCCTGGGATTTAGACTGACTGCCATTTTTTAGTTTATTTACTCAAGCACTTACATAGCACTTACTATCTGCTAGGCGCTATTGGAAGTGTACTCAATGAATGCTCTTGAAAACCATTATTAGGCAGTGTTATTGCTAACCCTATTTTGCAGATGAGGAAACTGAAGCATACAAAGGTTAAGTGACAAAACTGGATTTGAACCCAGACAGTGTGATTCCAGGATGCGCTTAACAATTGTCTCTTATTTGACTTCCTATTTGGTAGGCATAGGGCTATTAAAGATAGTGACATCATACAGTTTCTCAGGGTGCTATTTCTAGAATGTTTTGGAACCAAAGATTTGGGGAATGAGAATGTCAAACTGCTCTAGTTGGGAGTCAAGCACACCTCTAAAACCTACTGGGGAGGCACTAAGCTCAGTGTCCCTGAATCACTGAATGTCAGGGGCAGAGAGGTCCTCAGAACAAGAGTCTGTGCCCCTGCCACCCCTACCCCATACACTATGAAGAAACCGAGAAGGTTTTATGAGCAAGATAGTGATGAACCCAAATCTCCAAAATATAAAATGAGAACCCACAATCAAACTCAAGTTTGGCAACGGTGCTGGTGGTGTAACAAGTTTAGGTGTTACAAAGTGGCTTGAGACAGGGTTTCATAATTAAAGAACATGAGAAGCTTTTTAAGTTAAAAAGGACGCCCAAGAGTTTGCACTTCTCTTGAAGAATGGCAAGTAATTCATGAGATGTGAAAAAGTGAGACGGAGAAGGGGAGGAGAGAGGTTTGAACGGAGGGAGGAAGAAAAGCCAGAGAGGGGGAAAAAAATGAGAACAAGGAGCAAAGAACATACAAGGAAACAAAACCACAGGGGCCACCGAGAAGCCTGTGGGCAATGACACCCAAGCACTGACAGACCAGCAGCTCGGCCACCAGAGGAGCCACAGACAGGCCGGGGCAGCACAGCAGTGATGGGGATCCTGGAGCACCAGGGAGCCTTTGTGTGCCTAGAGAGGCTCCTCAGCTCCCACCCACGTGCACTTGTGGAAATTGCCAGGTTTCTTAATTTTCCAAGAAATGCTGGATGTTCAAAGTTGATATGAAAATTTCTGAGTCTAATTAGTTGGCAACTAATCACAATCTGAGGGGAATACCCTAGCCTGGCTAGTCCAAAAGGACAAAGACCAGGTCATTCTTGGTCTTTGCTCTCACCCCACTGTCTGATGTATGAAGGATACTCAATAAATAATTGTTGAATGAATTAACTAAGCTGATTTACATACAACTTAAAGAGAAGACAAAAGGCAGGGGTTCCTAACAGAACCATAAAATTTGACAGCTACCTCAAACCCTGAGCAAAACCCCCAATTCTTGTGGGTCCTGGTTGAAGAACCATGACTCGGCACAGCAAGGGAGAGACATTTAACTGGAGCTGAAGGATAAATAACCTGAGGCCCTTCATATGTGGTCCCTTTCCTCCCCACTGCCTGCCTCCATCACCAAAGCAAGACTGGAGAGTCTGCTCTCTACTCACCATCCCAATACTACTGCTGTTCCTTTTGAGATGTTCTCCCATCTCCTGATTGCCCTTCCAGTTTACCTAGGCTTCACCTTAAGGACTGTGGGCTTCGACACTGAGCCAGGTACGCTTGCACCCACGCAGGCTGTCAGCCTCTGATCAAACCTCAAAGCTCGTCTGGGGTTTGAGGAGACAGTTTGCTCACTGATGCCATTTCTTAGAGACGAGCTAACCATCCTTCTGGGATTTGGAGGAAGTGTTTTTCTCTAGAGTTTTTTTTTTCTTAGAAATGAACAATGTGATTTAAAAATACTTCTCTTTCTAAAGGACCCACATGGCATACAGATTTTAGCAGTTAAGATAAAAATTCATTTGATGAAAAGAAAAAAGTCCCTTAAAGTTTCAGTACCTGAATATATAAATCTTGGTATTTCCCCCTGTATATATGACATCGTACAGGAACTTGGTTAAAGATTGATTCAAGCATGAAGATAGAAGGGTCTTGGGCATTTCTGCAGCCAAGTGAGCAGATGGGCTTCTCCAGACCCAGGCTTGTAACCACAGCCCTGCTCCTCTCACTTCTCTGCATCACAGTATTCTTTCAGTTAACGCCCATTTGGAGGACTGATGTGGTGGCAGCTGAGAAACAAAGTCGCCACCCACTTACACACACACTTAAAATACAGAGAGGTGGCCCTCACCTAAAGTGTCTAAGCCAGTGCTGATATCAAATAATCTGTCCTATTAAGTCCAGAAATATTCTCATATTATGAAAAACATTCTCTCCAATGTCCCAGTTTTGGGGCAGGAAATGTGCTCACCAGATATGTAGCTAGTAAAGGTAAGCACAGTCTTTTTACTTAACAAAGCATGGTATAGCTTGTTTCTTTAACTTAGCTCTTCATAAATCACACCCAAATGAGCCCTAGGCCAGCTCAGCCCCAGAAATAATACTTAGCAACAGCAGCAATACAAACATTTACTATGCTTGGCGCTTACAATGCGCCAAACACTTGTGCTAAGATATATATATATAATTCTCCCCCCACACACATCCATTCATCCATATATATTCATTCATTTAACCCTAATTCAATTCTGTGAGGTAGGTCTTACTATTCATGTATTCATCAAATATTTATTGAGTCCCTCCTACGTCCCAGGCATGGTAATAAGCAGTCAGGATATAGCAGTAAACAAAACAGACAAAATCCTGCCCTCTTGGAGTTTATGTTACAGTGGGGGAAGGTACACAATAGATGGAAAAGAAAGTACTTCTGTGTTGGGTGGTATTAAGTGCTATTGAGAAAAATGGAGCAGAGTATGGGTGAGAATGAGTATTAATGAGGAAGGTGGTTGCGTTGTATGAAAGGTGGTCACTGCTGGCATGTGAGCAGAGCCCAGCAAAAGTGAGGGAGTGAGCTTAAGAGAAGAGTATTCCAAAGTATTTCAGAGCATTCCAAACAGCAAGAACCACAAGGTTGCAGAGGAGGAAGCCTGCGTTCAGAGAGTCTCAGAAGCTGACCGAGTTACTCATGGGTCCAGGACAGAGCTGGTGTCCAAACGCTGGCAGCCAGCTCCACAGTCGGCGGTGTCAGACACACGGTGAGAAACCTGGGTCTTTCCCTGGCAATTTCAACCTTACCTAGTCCCAGTCAGCAACTGCTAAAGCCAGAAACCTACTGTCTCAGTTATACCATCACTGCTTCCCTGTCTCCATTGATTTCAGACTGAAACTGCAGCCACCTGACTCCCACCAGGCAATAAACCCCCTGAACTCCCAGGCCCACAAACTCCCCGGAACTTGCCTCACAGGTGCTTTCTACTCGTTGCCTCCTAGGATGAGCTCACCCAGAATTCAGATGTTTGTTCTCTAAATCAACTTCCTTTTAGGCTTTTCTGTCTTCATGCTAAAACACACCCCTCTGTATTCCTTTTTCTTGCGCTTGAAGTCCTATTCCTTTCCCAGGATGTTTCCTCTCAGTTTGTGCAGTCCACCACAGCAGCCACTGGCCACACAGGGCTGGCAAGCTCATGAAATGTGGTTAGTCCCAATTGAGATGTGGTGTGAGTGTAGAACGCTCACCAGACTTTGAATATTTAGTATGAAAATGGGAATGTAAAATCTGTCATTAATATTTTTAATATCAACTATAGGTTGAAATGAAACTATTGTGGCTAAATTAGGTTCAGTAAAGTATATTATTATCAAAATTAATTTCACTTGTTTCATATTATATTTCTACTTGACAGCACTGCTCTAACCTGTGCTTTCAAGATACCCACATCCCATCATGCTCAAAAGCCACGTTTACCTTTGACCGTTCTTATCTTAGGATATATCTGAGACCTGAAGCATACTTTGGTACTAGGGGAATAAGGTTCTTACTAGAGCTATTTAAGACACTGTGAGTCTTTTTTAATCTATTCTATAAAGTCTGATTCAAGGTATTTCAATATACTATTGATGATTTCATTAACAATTTATGAGCTCTATTATTTTCTAGTTATTCAGTTCATGGTTGAGAAACTCTACTACAACTAATTTACGATACAGCCTCATTAGTTTATTTATCTGAATTTCTTACCTATGTTCTGAATGTGTACACTAAACTTTTTTTTTCTACTTTTTAACTGTTACATGGGAAAAACATTCAATAAACTAGACCGGTGAGCCTGATGGAAATCCAGACACTAATTTCAAAAGACGTTTTGGGGAACATCATGAAAAGGAAGTGAAAGTCACTAGGACCCAAAATTCGTTCATTTTCTAAGAATAAGCCTGTCATAATAATTTGGTTCCCTCGGCTGGATACTTTGTTGACAGAACAGATCAAGATGACAGAGGATAAACCTTCGAATGAAGGCTCCCTATTGGAAGCTGAGAGCAGACAACTTATTTCAGAGATTCTGCTGAAAGGTTCTCGCCACTTCCATCGGTGGCCTTTTGAGCCCCTGAGTCCTTGGGCTAAGAGCTCACCAGCACAGGGACCCGCAGCAGCTGAGAAAGGAAGGCCAAAGGGCACAAGGGAAAGAGGAAAATAAAAGGAAAGAAGCCAAAGGGAAGGATCCCGTGCCTATAAAGTATAAGACATTTTCTTTTGAGGCTGGTGGATAGGCACTGAAAGATATCTCCAAAGAGGAAATTCTATTATGTTTCCCAGCACTTTTCTGGGGATATTCTCACTATCTTACAGTCACACTTCAGATTTGGACCTCAATTTGTCTGAGCAAATGGAAAAGGTGGTATCCTGGTTTCACTTTTAATCCTGAGACAGAAGGATTTAGACTACAGAATCTAAGGGCTGAAGAAAAAGCTTCAAAAAACCTCAGCACTTAAGAAGCAACATGAAGAGAAATCAAAAGACAGAAAACTCGTGCAAATAAACATTTATGTATGCAAGCAAACTTTCTGCTTTTAAACAGAGAAACCAACAACCACCCTCAAAGCCACTAGGCTGATAAAGATGGCAATAAACAAATTCCTAGATCTAGCTCTTAAAACGTAATTTCTAAGTCTGTTTCAAAATTTCTGAAAGATACCTATCAAAATAATCCAAAAACAGCAACAAATGCAATGTGTGAAACTTGATTAGATCTGGTTTTTAAAAAAAGACATTGTGACAACTGAGGAAATTTGAAACAGAACAGGAGTTAGGTGATATTATGAGATCACCATTAATTTTCACACATATCACAGTGTTAATCGGAATATGTCAAAGTACCTAGGAGCAAGGTGTGGGTGTGTACAGAGAGTGTAACTATGGCAAAAGTTAATAAATGAATATCTAAATGAACCCCCATTCTGAACTCTATGGCCCATAAAAGGTTTCCTCATCCCCTAATATAGATTATGATACTGAATACAATCTTATGTGACTGGTAATTCACACGGCTTAGAAAAATTCACTGGACAATGTATACATCCATATAAAAGAGATCACCTATGGCTCTTCAAATCTTCAGAGAGCTGCTCATCTCATCAGCTGGAAATGCATGGACTTTGAATCAGATGGACCAGGTTTGCAGGGTTTGCGTGTGAACTTGGACAAGATCCTTAACCTACCTAAGCTTTGTTCTCCTCTTTAACAGCCCCTACCTAAAAAATTGGTGTGACAATTAAAAAACAAAAAATCTAAAATAGTAAAGCCCAGTGCCTAGCACAGAGCATGTGCTTATTTCATGGCAGCAATTGTTATTTACACCCCATTACAACACTGGGTCCGGTTTTCAAATAGGAATATACAACACTGTTTTGACTTGGACAATCTTTCCTAAAAAAACGAAACCGACCAACAAAAACACACACACACAGACTCTCTGAATCTTGATTGCAGTAAAGCATGTGAACAAGCCTCACATAATAATGTGAAATAACTTGGTAACTTAAAATGGAGAAATGCTTGACAAACACTGTATCACCTAATGTCCGAACTTAACAATCTGTATTGTTAAAAAAAAAAACATTAAAACAAATCAATGGAAGAACTTTTTAAGTAGTATATGAACTGGTTCCTGTTTTGATTTAGGAAATCAAAATCTAGTTAGGGAAGATGGTTGGCTAGATACAGGATCTATAAAAGATCAGCAGCAGCAGAAAAAGGCAGGCTCTGCTAAAAAGAGCTGATCCAACAGTTCCTCTTTTTGAGCCACGCTTCTAGCCCAGCACTACCTAGGCCTTGCTCCACGTTTTCCCACTGATGAAATCCAGCACCAAATCCTGCTTAGCTCTGCTTTCAAAACACATCCCCGTACCTCCCACTTCTCACCTCCTCCCCTGCCAGTCCCCTTCTCACCTACTCATTTCTTACCTGCATCGTTCCTGCAGCCTCTGCACTAGTCTCTCTGCTTCTCCTTTGTCCTATACATAATGTTCTCCCCCCAGCAGCCAGAATAATTCATTTAAACATTCCAGTCGTCATAATTGCACTCCTGTTCAAAACCCTCCAAAACTTCCCATTTCACTGGGAGAAAAGTCAGTCTTCAAAAGGGTTCTGAAACTTTATCCCTAGGATCCAGCCCTGACTACTTTTACAACTCCATCTTCTGCTGCTTCCCATACAACTACCTCCTTGAAGTCCTTTAAAGGCTTGCAGCCAGTCTCAGGGCTTCTGCGGCCCTCCCTACTGCCTGGAATACTTACTACTCCCCCAGTCAATCACCTGACCTGCCCCTTCACTTCCTTAAGGCTATGCTCAACTGTCACCCTTTTAAAGAGATAATCCCCTCACTACAAAATATGTAATACTATTAGAGAATGGCTGAATGAGATATCATACATCTGCCTCCCACAGAGTACTATGCACTTGAAAAAGAAGAATGAGGATGATTTCTATGAACTCATATGGAATGATTATCCAGACATATGGATAAAAGACAAAAAAAAAGTCACAAAGACTACATAGTGTATGTTGCTATTATTGTGTGATCTATTTATATCTGTGAAAAGAATCAAGAAAGATAAAACAGAAACTGGTAATATTTGTTATGGGGAAAGGGGGAGAGTGGGAATAGGGTTCCTCCAGCATATCTTTTTATATAGTTTTGATTTAACCATGTTAATATTTTACATACTTAAAAATGAAATCAAGGGGGAAAACCCTAACACTGAACAGAAACAAATTAATGCAGCTATATATCAAATTGATAACATAACCACACAGAGAAAAAAAGAATTAATCCGTTACTATTACAGAATCCTATACACATTCAGTGGGATAAATGGAACAATAAAGAGAACTGCAAAGACATCTTGAACTGTATTTAGTAAAGTCTGTGCTTGGTGGTGGTACTGGTATTGCAGTTATGAAACTTTTTGTGTTTAATGTAGATTAGAAAAATATACTGATGTTACCAAGAATAGAGTTCTTGCTATGGAGAAGGGAGATTAAGTATGGAATGAAGGAAGGGGGGGAAGAACCACATTGTTAGGTTAGCCACAGCAGTAACAGGATAAGCTCATGACTTTGTAAAAACTCTATTTCCTAGCTCTGAAACCGGCAGGGCCTAGAAGCCATCACTCCAGCAGCCTTGTGCACACCTAGATCCTGGTTTCTAAATACTATCGCCTACCAAAAGGAACAGCAGAATCTAACCTGAGGCAGGAAAGGCACAAAATGAGTCCAGAACATCTTTCTGTACCAGAAAGTAAGGAAATGCTCAAAAACCAATGGAAACATGGCAAGAGGACACTGAAGCTTGCAGGCGTTCCCGCTTGCCAAGTTTGGGATTACTAAGTATCAGAATGGATAATGACAGGAATGCCATCTTAAACAATATCCATGAGTCCATATTAATACCAAAATAAATACATTAAAAAGCTCTTCATTACTGACAGATGTCAGTAACGTATAAAGAAAAATAGGGATAGAAAATATTTTAGTGATAATGGACTCGGGGAAGAATGGATGCTAAATACTGGGGAAGAAGATAAGCAATACAACCTTAAAATGTCATGTAATAAATCATGCATTCTTTACAAGGGGAAAATGGTGTCTCTACAATAGAGAAATCCGGTGATCTTACCTTAACCAAAAAATTAACATCTCCAGTAATAGGACAAATGGATGACAAATCCTGACAAGATGCACTGAGTAGGGCACGACATACTTACAAAAAACTCCTGCCCAGAAAAGTTTTAACCAGATCTAATCATGAGGAAATAGACAATCCAAATCAATAGACATTTTATGAAACAACTGATTCAGAACCTTCAAAAACAGTGATATCATAAAGTACAAAAAAAAGTTGGCAACAATTTTAGATTAAAGCAGATAAAGAGTTATGACTAGCAGTGTATGATCCAGGATTGGCTTCTGGACTTTATCAGAAAATAGTATTGTATCAATGCTCTATTTCCTGTGATAATGGTTCTGTGGCTTATTGGAGACATATTGTTCTTAGAAGACATATGTTAAAATATTTAAGGTCAAGGTGTCATAAGATCTGCAACTCTCAAAAGGTTTAACAAAAAGAAAAAAGAAAAAATTTAAGTGTGTGTATAGAGAGAAATAAACCAAATGTAATAAAATGTCAACTGGTGATTTGAGAAATGTGTAAGTGTTCACTATACTATTTTTACAAACTGTTGTAAAGATTTTAAATATTCCAAAGTTTTAAAATATTAAAAAATACTAACCACTTTCACTCCCCTTTTCTCTGTGTCACTAAACTGTATTAGCAAATGTTTACCACCACGTAACATCTATATATTTACTTGTTTATTTACTTATTGTCTGCCTCCCTCACTATAATGTAAGCTTCACAAAAGCAGGGAAGTATGTTCCTGGTTGCATACCCAGTCTCTTCTACAATGCCTGACACACAGTTGACATTCATTAAGTATTTGTTGAATGACTGATATTCACAATCATTCTATGAAGTAGATACTATGATTATCCTTTCTCTCATATGCCTTTTCAAAAGCAAAAATACTGTGGCACACAGAAGTTAGCCAACTTATCAGTTATAACTCAGATGAGAGGCAGGGCCGGGGTCTGAAGCTGGGCATCTGACTCTAGAGCTATTGCTGCTTATCAGTGTTAGCTTCCCACGGAGGCAGGCTCAGCCACCAAAGGGCTCACCTTTTGCAGGGCTATGCCATTCATTCAGTCTTGCCCTTAGTGCAAGGCCTATTCAAGAAGGTGCTATTCATACTTGCTGGAAAAAATGCCTCTGAATGAACACATGAATTAGGTGTGAGGGACCACATGAGGGGACTGTTCAGAGAATCCTGCAGAAGATGTGAGGCTTGGTGGGTAAACTGGGGAGGGCTGGAGGGTAAATTGGGTTTTCAGTGGGAAAGAGAGCACAGACAGAGGCAGTGGTGACCAAAAAGGCATTCTGGACCACAGAGAGCTCAGCTCATCTGGAGGAGAGTTACCCATCCATTCAGACTGTGTGTGTGTCTCTTTCCCTTTCTCACAGCTCTTTGGGCCCAGTGGTTGTCTCTACCCTGGCCTCTCTGCCTCTAATTCCTCTCAACTGCAGTCAGATTATTCTTCCAAAGGGCATGGTTCTGTTCCTGCCAGGCCCAGAAAGAGCTTGTCTTTGTCTGCAGAAGAGAATCCCAGCTCCCAAAGGGGACATACAGGGCTCCACCATGAGGCTTCTAGCTCCTGTGACTCTCCAGCGACAATGAATCCCTCTACTGTCCAAGCTTACCCTTTACACTCTGCTCCCTGTCTCTGTCACCTGGTCTCCTCTTGGAATCTTTTCCGACATCATGGCATGTCCACATACCACCTGTCCTCAGAGGCCAGGTTCAAATACCTCCCCCTTCCATCAAGTCTTTGCTTCACAAAAGATACCTGATTGCATAGAAGATAATGCTTTCTTCCCTCTGCACCCCCATAGCACTTTATGTTTTGCCTCTTTCACGTTTACTTTGGTGCCTCACAATGTAGGTACTTTTGAGCATTATCTCAACCCTCCCCTCCTAAGCTGTAGTCCATCGATGTACTCCATATAATAAATACATAAAAAATTAATAATAAATGTAGTCCATAGGCACCCAATAAACGCTGAATGCAGAATGGAGACTGCAGACTTACCTGGTCGTATGGCAAAGGGGCTGCCATGGGGAAACCTCAAGGAAAAGAGAACTAGTTAAGTGATTATGACTATGCCCCGGGGGTCTGGCTATGACTTAACGAGGGGCTTGGGTGTGGTGGGGTTTATGAGAGCGGAGAGCTAAAAAATGGAGGCAAAAATACCTATTTTACGGTGCTGGTGTGACGATTTAGCTTCAGTGTAAAAGGGATAAACGCCAACTCAATAGACACTCACACGTTAGATGTTTCATGTTTTTAAGGGGCGTAGAGCACCGGCCACGCTACTTAGGGATCCCCAAGGCCATGGCCCACTCCGGCCCTCTCCCCTGGCAGCCGAGGGGCCTTCTGCCCGCGGAAGAAGCCCAGAGCCGCGCGCGCGGGGGGGAGTCTGGCCTCCTGAGCTGGGTCGCCCAGCCCGGCCCCGGAGACCGCGCGCGGCCGCTCAGCCCCTTCTTCGGAGAGGCAGGCGCGGCGGCCCAGACGCCAGCCCTGCCGAGTTCCCAAGCCGCGGCGGCGGCAGTGGCAAAGCCCGCACAAGCTCTCGGCGACTGCGGAGGGGCCGGGGCCCGAGACGGAGCTCAACCGCCCCTCGAGTCCCCGAGCAGGCACACCCTTCCGGGGAAGCCCGGGCGGGCGGCGGGCGCAAGGATCGCGGAGAGAGGAAATGCGCAGGAGGCCGAGCGGGTGCGAGGCCCGTCCCCCGTCTTCCCAGACAAGATTCAGGCGCCAACGTTTCTCCCAAAGGACACTTGCG
>JAVSCE010007185.1:0-18745 GCA_032199065.1 Smutsia gigantea
TAGCAAACTTTTTCCCTCCAAAACGGGAAGGGGCGGTAATGAGAAGAGCCCAGTCTCTTTAGGATTGTATTATATAAATATCCCTTTTCACGCAACTGGGTTTTTTTTCCCCTTTTGCAGAATATGACTCTGGTGGCTAGAGCAGGTCCCGGCTGAATCCAGGCTTTCCTTAAGGAAGCTAGTTTCTTAGGGAAGTTGGTGAGGCATATGGGGTGTTGTGAGGTTTAAACTCTCCGTGTTTCTCTTCACTCATACGAACATCAACTCCCCAGGATTGTTTTGTAACATGGTAAGAATCCAATATTTATAAACTCTACGTGTACTTACAAAAAATTTGCACAATAAAGCAGTGATTCACACCTTTTGTCAGGTATTGTCCTTTTACAGTCAAGTACATTCTCACAAATGAAATGGCAGGACTTCAGGCCTTACCCTCCTGTTTTTGGTCTTTCTTATTCGAGTTAAATGTTAACGAGCACCATGATTCTAGGACTGGAGTGTGAACTGTTACAACTGGGCCAGTTAAGATGCCAGCTATCACCCTAGTCAGCTGCAGTACAGTGAAAACTATGCTTTTCACCAGGATGGAAAGCAGTCACGTAATCAAGGTGTCAAGCTGCCAACAGAGGAGGCAAACGGAACTCTGTACACGTAACCACATTGCGGTGTTAAGATAAACGTCTTCAGATTGTTGTCACTCCCAACTTACATATTCTTGATAAAAATTGATGTCACATGGCACGCTTTTAAACAGATTTCCAGTCAAATAATTTGACCAAATGTGTGCAGAAGAGTAGGTGAAACTGAGTTTACTACTGAGCAGGTGGTAAGATACAGCAACAGCATCTAGAAGACTTCACTCTAATTATACATGTCATGCCCCTGGATAAGTGATTTAATCTCTGTGCCTAGTTCCTTCTCTGTAGAATGAGAACAGTACATACCTCACAGGGTTGTTGCTATGCATGTGAGTGAAACCTTAAAAAGAGTAGATAGATTCTGGTTCTAGTACCTGGGATGAAGGTAGGGCTGTCAGGACCTTTTCAACAATTGGTGACATCAGGGTGAAAAAACAGTCAGTATTAAGGAAGCTAACAAACACTGGCATATCTGGTCATATATGATATGTTCATTAGCGTCACACCAGATCAGGACTATCCTGAATGCCCAACCCAAGAGACTGAGCCCTAAACTGAGTGGGCGTTTTTTCACTGAGCATCTACACTTCACTAGGTAATAAGCATGGCTGCCCAGCAGTCCCACACAGGATTAGCAAGGTTATCAGGTGTGGGAGCTTTGCCACAATTTTTTCAGTGCTTACAGGTTAATTCTCAAAGGAATCTGGGAGGTAATCTCGCCGAGTCCCTTCATTGAAGAGCTGCAGTAGCACCTCGGCCGACACTGGTTGATGGGGGAGCCAGGGCTGAAGTTCAGGTTTCCTTACCATGTTGTATCAGCACAACTGTCCTGCACGGCTGCTCAATCCCGGCTATGGTTTCCACCACCAGAACCCTCTGGTTAAGAGTGGGCATATGTATACACACAGTGCCGACTGCAGTAGGCACGGCATTGAGCCCACTGATGCCCAGGGAGGAGCATGGATCCTTTAAAGAGACCATACTTCCATTCTTTAGATACACAACTTAGCATTTTTGTTACCACCACCTAAAACCTTGCTCTCATCTATTTAGGCAAAGCAGTCCCCATGACAGAATTTGTATGCAGGAAAGCCAGATTTCATTTCAGTGGTACCAAAGCTATACACTTCTATGGCTGGGGACATACACGCAGAGCCTTGTCAAACAGCACTCACTGCTCACACGCACACATTCTAGCGTAAATCCTTAGGGCTGGCCTCTGCCACCTCCCCAGTTTCTCCGCATTCTCACTCACATCAGTAGCTCCACTGCCTCTGATCCTTTTACACGAATTTATTTCTATACAAGGTTCTAAAAACACCCCTTGGTTTGTACATAAGTTTTTTTTTTCTTCATTTTAAATTGCTTTATAACAACTGGTTTCCTGATTTTTTTTCATTTTCTCTTTTCTCTGAAATCTGCCATGATTAAAAATAAAAAAAAGGAAAAAGACAAAAGGAAATAAAAATGCCATTGGCCAGAAGACAGGGTGGGGAAAAACAAAAAGGACAGAAATAAACAAAACATCAAATATGAAAATTCTCAGAGATAATGCATTTATAAACACAGAAATGGTTACAACAAAGATGGCCGTGATGAGTGGATATATATATATATTTATATATATATTTATATATAAATCCGTGTCCGGCAACTGACCGTGGCACCTAGGGAGCTAAGTCCAGTCCTTGTGTTTGCCCTGAACTCTCCCTTCTCTGCAACACCCGTGGTTTTGGGGTTTCATAAAGAACACAAAGCTCCCACAGCACCTTAGGCATTGGGATGGGGAGACAGAGTACAGGGCCGTGGTTGGCAGAGAAAAGGAGAGGCTCCAAGGGAAACCATGACCCACGCTTCTGAGCCACCCTCAACCATTCTGAGGATCTCCGGCCCCTTGGGGACCACATCCCAGCCCTTTCCCCTTTACAAATAAAAGGGATCTAACCCCCCACCCAGATCTCCTTCCAGCATTAGGTAGGAAGTGAAGTGAGACCACACGGGGAAGAAAACGGCTCCTAAGGATTGGGGCATGAAGAAACCTCTGCTCTTTTGCAGGCAAGGACAGAACAGGAGGCTGGCTGCGTCTAGAGCTTCCTCCTCTCTGACAGCTGGGAGGGCCAGACTCTAGTCTTCCATTAGCCTGAACTTTGAGGATTATGAGGGTAAGGAGAGGGTAAGTGCCCACACTGGAAACGTTTCTATGAGGTCATAGCAAATCCCTCCCTTGAGCACCAACCCCCAATTTTAAAAGCTATGCTTAAAGGGAAGGCTGCTGGATTACACTACCAGCACAGTGTTCTTTTGCCAATCAGGAGGGCTGATGTTCCTTTTGAAGAAGAGTTGAGAATAAGGAAGGCTGTGCCTGAGGCCCAAGGAGATGGAGCCAAGGCCTGTCAAGGAAGAAGAGGGCTTTCCACCAAGAGAAGCTGGACAAAGAAGGGACCAGAACTTCTTTCTCTTCTTCCCAGTGGGTGGCAACACGGGTCTCTATGAGCTGGCCAGGTGCTCCACCTGGATGGTGCTGGTGGTGACAGTGAGGCAGATGTCCTTATGATGCTCCGCCGTCTTATAGGGTGTCAGGTCGAAGGAACACTGGGGTGGAGGGTTGGGATTGCTGTCCCCCCCACCCCCACCCTGGGGGGCGGCCCCGGGGGCCTGGAAGTGTGGGGGCTGTGGCTGCTGCTGCGATGCCTGAGAGGCCTGGGCCTGAGCCTGGGCCTGGGCCTGGGCCTGGGCCTGAGCCTGAGCCTGGGCCTGAGCCTGAGCCTGGGCCACAGCCGCCGCTGCCGCCGCCGCCTGCACTTGCTGCTGGAGATCAGGTGGGTTGTGTTTGCGCATGTGTTTCATAAGGTACGTTTCCTGAGAGAGATGGTAAAAAGGAGTTGAGGAATAAAGAGAAGGAAAGAGTTCACTTGTAGCAGCATCCTGGGCTCACTTGGCTGTAAATGAGCAATGCTCATAGAGGCGCTCTGCAGCCAGGGGCCAACTCTCCCCGGGAGCCTCCTCCAGTGCTCACGTCTGGGCGGGAAGGAGAGAGTGACCTTTAGGGCCACGGTGAGCAACTGACTGGCATAGGGAAAGCTGCCATTTTCCCAAAGACCTTTATAAATGGAACAACTTTACAATCTTTTTCAGGAGGCTAATGGAAAATACCTAATGGAAATCTCTCCTCACAAAATTTCAAGTTGCTTTATTGTCCCTTATGTTTAGGTAAAATGAAGAATTGTTGCTTAGCAATTTCTAGAAGCTTAAGGCATCAGGCATCCCCGAAATTCCTCAGCTATGGGTCTCTTTCATTTCTGTTCTCTTCACTGATTCTGCCACTTGAAGCCTGGGTGGTAAGCGTATTCACGGCCACAGACCTTTACTCAGAAAGATAGGGTGAAGTGGACTGCAGTCTTACAGGCCTACGGGGAAGAAAAGAGAAGGTACTGAGCACTCACCGACGTGTATGCCCGACTACAGATAGTGCACGTGTACACCTTGGCATGCTTCACCGTATGCGTGGATAGGTGCACCTCGAGCGAGGCTGCGTCTGTGTACGCTCGATGACAGTTGTGGCACTTGAAGGGTTTATCTTTGTTGTGCTGCCGTCTGTGGGACTGAGGAAATTGGGAGAAATTGGGATGAATGCGCTGGACTCCTCCCTCTTGCCTGCTTCCTTGACCTTAATGGAAAAGCCCGGAAATGGGCACCAGGGCTCCCATGTTCTATTTGAAGGCAGCACCAATTGTCTCAAATGCAACTCGAGAAGCAGAGGCCAAAGTAAGCAGCATAGGCCACGCAGCACCTACCAGGATCCTGAAAGTTAGCACGATGCTGCCCCTGGTCCCACTAGTCCAGTGGTTCTCAAAGCAAGACATGGGGAACACTAGGGAGCAGCAACACCTTCTCAGGGGGCCCATTAGGTCCCAACTATTTTCTAAATAAGACAGTGTTCGCCTTTTCACTCTCCTTTTTCATGACTGTACAGAGGTGACATGATGTGTAGTATCACAAAGACTGAATGCAGCAGATGTGCGAATGCAGCCATCTTCTGGTAAGCCAGCCGTTACAATGTGCAAAAACGTAAAACAATGCCATTCCTTTCACTAGTTTTTTGGGGGGACAGGGGAGTATTTGGAAATATGTATCTGTGTTAGCATGCAATGGGTTTGGTGTTTTTTAACTAATTCCTAAATATTTTTTCAAGTTTTTCAGTTCCACAGTATCTATGTAGACAGATATTATCAACAAAAACTCTTTGGGCTCCCCAATAATTGTTAAGAGTCTAAAGGGTCCTGAATCATTTCTGAGAACCACTGTACTAGTAAAATGGCCCCACATCTTAGGCCCAGGCCTTGTGTGGAGGGTAGGACATTTACCTGCAGATTGGAGAGCTGTGTGAAGGCTTTCTCACAGCCTGGGTGTGCACATTTGTATGGTCTGTCACCGGTGTGGATTCTATGTGGGATGAGAAAAGAAAGGGAAAAGATGTCAGCAAAGCCACTCTGGGATTGACTCCTTCACAAACCTCCTCAGGGCCACTTCTGCCCTCCAACGGGAGCACAGAACAGGCTTCAAGGCACTGGCCTCGGATCCTCTCCGACACGGATCAGGCCCGAATAGCCTGATTTCTGCTCGCTGCCTGCATCTCTCAGCTCACACAGGGCTCCTCTCTGCTGCAGGAGGAGGGGCTGGCGGCTCGGCAGCCATGGGACAGGCAGTCTGCCTGCTGGCACACAAGTCAGCTCCTACTGTGACCGTCCCCAAAGAATGTTAAGACATATATGGTAAACACAATGGTAAGGAAAAAGAAACACACAACACTTCTTCCTTGGCCCTCACCATACAGCCAGAAACTATCCCCTCAGCCTTGAGCACCACTCCCAGAGAAAGTTCTGGTATCAAAGAAAAGCAGACAGTTATGCCAAGTGGGGAGAGTAGCAGTGATAGGAATAGTTGTGGAAACCCTTCAGGGCTTTTCCCAGGTCAGCCCCCTAATAGCAGGAAATGCCTGGTTTAGTACCAATTTGACCTCCCAGACACCACAGCGTTCTCCACTCTGATGAGCCAAGGACCCGGGGTTGTGCAGACACCTGCTCCTCATCAGGACTTCAGCGTCAGGGTCATTTTGTGACCAGGAGCTTTTCTGGATCTCTAGTATCTCAAAATCATCTCAGGACATGTCTCCTTGTGAGGAAAGCCCGACGCCTCCTCTTCGCAAAGCAAGATGCCTGGCCACTTTAAGAGGGATCGCCACATCCAGAAGCAGCTAGGTGAGAAGGCCCATCACCACTGAGAGTCTGGACTCCACTTAGACTTGCAACCACAACAGACCATCAACTCTTGTGGCTGTAGGTTTATTTCCTCCTAGTCACTCCAGATTCATGGGACAAAGAGTAGACGTCCTTGCGAGGATGAACTTTTGCATTCCGTTTGCTGGTTCTCTGTGACTATTTGTTCTCCGCTCCTGGAATCCTTGGAGCCTTGCTTGTTGCTGTCAGGATGCTGGCACCCAGGTAAAGTCCGATTATGCCTCCTGTCCATAATTGGTGCCCTGAGGGCTAGAGGTATGGTCTTCTCAAATCCAGTGCCCCTGCTTTGGCATCAAGAAGAAAATCTTGCAAGATGTGCATATGGGTGTGTTCACAGGGAAATAAGGGAACGGAAAGCAGTCTGCTCCAGTGAGTCTCTTCCTCCCGTGGATCGGGGGTGACGTGACAGTCAGTCCAGCTCCCCGATGCGGCTTTCGCCCCAGAAAGACTCCCTCTGAGCATCCACTTGTGTCTCCAGGGTTGTCGCTTGTTCTTTTCCCAGAGGCCCGTCGTGTTCTCCTCCAGCCAGGTCTCTCCCCCGCCCCCCGCATGCGGGTAGTTTGGCGTGTCCGGGGCGGGGGTGGGGAGGGCATGCCAGCGGGGCGGGGGCAGCTGCCCGCCACTCTCCCTTACCGTGTGTGCTGCTGGAGGTGGGAGAGCTGGCGGAAGGCCTTCTGGCAGTAGGAACAGTTGTAGGGCTTGGCCCCCGAGTGGATGCGGAGGTGCTGGGCCAGGTAGGAGGTGTTGGCGAAGGTCTTGGAGCAGTGCGGGCACTTGTGGGGCTTGATGGTCTCCGTGTGCATCTTGGAGTGGATCCTGCCGGAGAGGAGAGGAGGGAAGGGGGGAGGAGGAAGCAGTTCGACACCATGGGCTCAGCTCTCTGCTGGGTGAAATGATGTTGCTTGACGGATGAGAGCGACCCCTCCTCCCTCCTCCCAAACACACTCCAGCCTGAAGAGGCCAATGAAGAGGACACCCAGATCTAGGTTGTTGCCGATCTTAAGACGGTGGCTAGAATGGCAGTGAGATGATGAAGAGCTGCGCCCCCTGGCTCCTGGTAACCTCAGAGTTCAGTTTCGTCAACCCTCTGCTTTGTCCTAAGGTTACACACACACCACAGGTAACCTGCTTCCAAATAGCAATTTGAACAAAGACCAACACCGCCTATTCCCCACGGACCTGAAGCTGAATGCACACCTTGGCTCTGAACCAAAAGAAGCATTTAATAAAAGCAGGGCCCGCTCTGCATAAGATTTCCAAACACAGACACAGAGAGAAACCACAAAAATCGTTCCAGACTTTGGGACTGGAGGCCACAAATTTCCAGGCCCCCTGCACACTGCTAGAACATATCGTTTTATTTCTCACAGACAGCAATGGGAGAGAACCGAGGCTCCCAAAGGGCAAAGTTGAAGTGGAAAAAAAGAAAACATATGGAAAGAAGAACAGGTGCAGGCCACGTGGCCTTGGTGTGCAGGATTCATGGCCAGGTAGTGGGGGTTCCAAGAGCAGCCTTACCGGGTGTGCTGCTGGAGGTGGGAGAGCTGGCGGAAGGATTTCTCACAGAAGTTACAACTGTAGGGCTTAGCCCCTGAGTGGATACGGATGTGCTGGGCCAGGTAGGAGCTGTTGGCGAAGGTCTTGGAACAATGTGGGCACTTGTGGGGCTTGGTCTCGGTGTGGGACTTGGAGTGGATCTGCATCTCCGACTTGGAGTAGAATGTCAGCGAGCACATCCGGCACCTGGGCCAAGCGAGGGCAGCGGTTAGAACCCATTCCACTGTGAGGGCGCTGCTGAACCCCCCTTCTGCCAGGAAGCTGACCTATCTGACCCTCTCCTAGTGCAACCACACTGAGGCCCTGGAGAGGAGGAGCTCTGCTTTATTGATCTTTATAGCCCAAGTCCAACACAGCCCAGCGCAATACAGTCAATAAACATTCCCTGAATGACTGGACTCCCTTAGTGTGTACCAAAACAAGAATTCAACCAGGAAAGATAGGAAAATCTTATTGCAGGCTCTGGGCTGATGTGGATTTCACTTGGCCCAGAATATAGGTAACTTCTCTTCTCCTTCGGCCTGTAACTGATTCCAGACTTTGAGAGAACTTATTTCCCCAGTTTTCCAAGAACAAAGTACACCCCCCAGGTATTCCAAAAGCTCCCAAGATGACAATGAGGACAAACTGACTAGATCCCCTGGGAAGACCTCTCTCCTTTCTCCTTAGATATAATTGTCTTTTCTCAGATTTTCTCCTACTTCCTTTTTGCCAGTGATTCCTAAAGAATGGGGGTGGAGAAGTACCGGAATTACTTGGAGGGGCTTTTCCAAACCACCTATGTTTGGCCTCCAGCCTGTATCTGATGTTCCACCAACCACCCCCAGCCCCCAAACCCCTGGCCATCAAGTGAGAATCACTTTTGCAATGAGCCAAGGTAGCTGCTGGGAGTGGGCTACATCCCTCAAACACTTAGGAGACAGCACGTTAGATGGATATTAATAGGGTCGGAACACACTTTCACTCATCACCTGAGTAGGTGGTCCTTCTTCATGTTCTGACACCGCCCAACAGTATCAAATAAGGCCTCTGAGCAAGATAAGCTACAACTAGTCAGACTTTATTGGGTAAAAGCCACCTGTATGTGAGCTGGAATCTTATCATGCCCAAACAACTCACGAGCGTAGTACAGTATGGGACGGCAGGAAGGGCAACAGCCTGGAAGCCAGGCAACTGGGCAAGTCTCACTTCTTTGGGTCCTCCCCAATTTATCTCTGTAACAGGAGTTTGGGATGGTACAGGGTGATGATTTCTGCTTTTTTTCTGATCCCAGAAGAATTTTTAGAGATTAACTGAGATCTGAAGACTGAAGAACTCTTGAGTTCCTCAGAGAAAAAGACACCACTGTTATTTGGGGATATAGTCCCAATATTAATGCTTTTACTAAAATTCCAATCATTAAGGTCAATTTCTATTTCTCTAGTCACTTGATAACTGAAAGAAATCCGATTACAGGTTTACCAATCCCTGGCTGTTGTCTGGGATGCCAAATGAATGTATGGGGGGCGGGAAGGTTCTGTGTATAGTTAGCATTGTCCAAAGGACACAGCCAATGGAAGTCTAGACACCTGGGCTCTACTCAGGTTCAGTTACAGGCGTGCTCATTAATCTAGACCTCAATTTTCTGGTCTGTAAAATGGAGAGATAAATATCTGTCCCTAGAAGGACGAGCAAACACCCAGGACAATTAAAAGTAAGCTAAGTGTTCTCTAATAACAACTGCAATAACATTAACAGCACCAGTGTGGATGAATGAGCTACTGCATATTTCACAAACACTGAGGTTAGAAACTGGTTACATTGTCACTCTACTGAAGCTACAAAATAATTTCCTTTGGGTGCTAAAATTTCTGACAGGTGGAACAACACATTCATTTTACTCAAACAAAATCTCATTAGTGTGTGAGTGTTAACACACAACTGCACCCTTAATATGAAATCAATTATAAAAGAGAACCCTCTTTACCAAAGTTCTCACCTGGAGAAGAATCTGGGAAACTCCAATCACCAATAACAGATTAGCCCCAAACAAGCAGGCTCCAAAGGTACTAGGTGTAATAATGGTAACAATAGTTGCCGTTTGTTGCCACGCCTGATACCGGCAGGCAGAGTTAGGCACTTTAAACACATTGTTTCCACTCCTCACAACAACCTGGCAACTATTCTCCTGGTTTCACAGAAACAAAGGAAAACAAAGGCTCAGAAAGGCTGAGTGATTTGCCAAAGGGCCAACAGTTATTTCACTAAAAAGCCATGATTCTAACCTAATTTAAAGTTTCTTACACTGGAGACCCTCAAGGACAGGCTGGACAATCACCTGCCAGGAATGTTTACAAGAGTAAGTACAACTACAGAGAAGGGAAGGGCTTAGGTGACCACTGAAGTACGTCCAACTCTGAAATCCTATGAAACCAAATGAAAGAGTACAAGTCCCTGAATGCAAGGTAGTTGGAAAGAAATCTGACTTAGGAGAGCTGTGGCAGTGGGCAGTTAGCAGGGGACAGAAAAGCCAGCACCCTGTATCACTGGGTGCCTTCACTCCAGGGGGACCATCCAACACAAGAGTGGTGTCTCTTTGGAGGCATGCAATGCAATGACCTTGGTGACAGTAACGCCTTTGCGTTATCATCCCAATTTTTTCAAAGATGCTCAAAAACAGTTTCAGATACTCTGATTTTTCCTCAAAACATTTTCACAACACAGATGAGGGCCATGATTCATCTTCCCATTTTATAGATGGGAACAAGGAGCTAGAAATAAGTTGACTTACCTAGAGTGACAGAACCCAATTCTCTCAATACTCAATCAAATGCCACTGACCACAGAAATGGATGGAGCTGACCCACACATGTACCGAAATAGGGTTTCTTTGTGATTAAAAAGATTCCTTTGGAACTTCAGAGTTCTGAGTTTGAGAAGAAATTCTGTTCACCTAGAATACAGTCACCCTTAAATTTCAGAGTTCTCCTTTAGTCACCTGACGATGGGGCCTGTCAAGAAGCCCAAAAACACTGAGGGTGTTGAAAATCCTATGAGGGCTTCCTTCCAATTGTATATACACATTTCTTTCCTTATACACAGTTTGGGAAGTCCAGAGAAAGCTTTAATGAGTCCAAGAAACAAACACACACAAAACCCTTGGCAGAACCAAGAGGCCAAGTAGAGGGCTCTCCTCCTCCTATGACGGATTCTGTATAGGTGTGTCTCCACATCACAATGACCCCACTTTAAGCAAATGCATACAAATCCATGTTTCTATAAAATAAAAGGGATTTTCATTTGATGATATATATAGAATGCCTTTAAATGAATCAAACTTGTCAGGTACCTTTATAAAATGATATGATGTAAACATTTTCCAGGAACACTTTATTGTATATAAGTGGGGTAATAATAAAGCTGCAATAAACTTTCAGATCATGAGCTGAGACTCTGCAATGCTCAATACTTTCTGCATAGCAACACTCCACTTACAAAGGACTGAAATGCTCGGTGGCCGTGGTTATTCTCCACATAGGCGTGTACAACACAAAAATAAAAAGCTAAATGATGACGATTTCTTATTTTTCTTTTGAAGTTCCCAACATTTCAATTCTTATCTGGTACATGCTCCCAAGAAATAGGAGGCATAAACAGAATTCTCCCCATTTTACAGATGAGGAAACTGAGGCCCAGAGGGGGGGGAAAGGACTTGCCCAGGGTCACACAGCAAGTTCGTGGTGGAGCCGGGAACTGAATCCATGAGCCCAAGGCTCTGTCCATTTCCTGTGCCGCAGTTCCCTTCGCTCCTAAAATGGGAACAACATTGCCCATCTCGGTACACTAAGGACAGACCCAGTCTCCCAGCCATGCACATCAGCCCTTGTCTGTGTCAAAGCTGTAACAGTGGTTATCCCACTCTGTACACTGGGGCCAAACTCTCCAAACCCACTAGGGCCCTTGACAGTTCTCAAGGGTATTAAAACACTGCTGACTTTGAAAGGGTACAGAGTTTTACTAACGTAATTATTTTTGTATAGCAACACATGCAAATATAATGCTTTCTGGCAATGGAAAACTTAAAGAAAAGTGGAGAATTAAATGACTTCCATGAGTTAGAAAGTGAGCACAGTCATTTTATAAGCGTATACTCCAAGGGGGGAAAGGAGATTTCTGATTCCTCCCACCTTTTTATACTGACCCCTCCCATCATCCCAACCATGCAGGGTCAGGCAGGCTCAGTGCTCATATATGGCCTGAGAACAGGGGGATAGCACACAGGTTAAGGTCAGGGCTTACCAGAATGGTTTCTTGGAAAAATAGGAATGGAAAATATAGAAAGTAAAAAGGAGATGGAGACAGAGGCTCAAACTCAGTCTAAAGCCTTATTACAAGAAAGGAATGCCTATACAACTAAAAAATTAGCCAGTGATAACAACCCCACACAAAGGAAGGGATGAAATGGGTCTGCGTCCTGGGGAAGAGGCACTAGAGATATGCTAGCAGCTCTAGCTTCCTACCCTCTGACATGCAAGTGGACGTGAGGTGCAGAGCTGTCAGCACATAGAGCCTGATAGGGGCCAGACACAGCGGGAAGGGAAGCCGGACAGTGATTCCCCACCCATCCTGCACCTGGCTGTGTTTCTTACCTGTAGGTCTTGCCGTCTTTCTGATGGTCGTCATCATCCTCAGGGGAGAGGACGTAAGGATCATTCATTTCAGGCAGCCCTGACTCCAGCATCCGCTTCTTCTTTCGGCCCCTTGGGGGCTTAGGAGCCACACTGCCACCTCCACCACCACCTCCACCTCCTTCCTCTGTTAGGGTGGATGCTACCTTCTTGGAGAGGTCAGGGACCACCTGCAGGGCTTGTGAGCCAGGGGGAAGAGCTGAGACAATCATGGGAGCCGAAATGGGGAAGGTCTGAGCTGATGAGGCTGTGGTCACAAGGGAGCCTGAGGGGGATGTGATTACCAAACCAGGACCTAGGATGGGGAGAAAAAGGTGTTGTTGTCATGTTGTCCAGTCCTGACATTAATCCTATTTAATTTTCCCCAGATCATTGTCTAATTAACCCCTCACCACTGCCCCCCAGCCCAGAGTTTATAGGAAACCCCAAACCCTGTAGAAAAATAATGGTCTCCTAACCCCTGTCCCCACCCCACCCCTGGTAACAGTGAGATTTACCCCTTGATTGACTCCCTTCTCTTCTCCACCTCTGAGAACAGGAGACTCCTTGATTCAGAGAAGGAAAGAATGTCACCTCCTCAAAGGCAGGGACCGCATCTTCTACTTCTTTGTATCCCCCACAATGCCTAGCGCATTGCTAGGCACACAGTAGGCACTTAACAAAAATTTGATTGAATAATCAAACACATATCCCACTCCCCATGTCCTTGGAGCCCTCCAGCCTGGGGTACTGATCATGGAAGATCAACACCTCAGATTGGAGAAGAGCAGAGTTGCTCACCAGCAGTCATCAGTCCTGTAGACGGCACAGGGACCACCGTGATATTCTGGGTAACGGATGCCTGGCTATGTGGGGTCAGCTGGTCTGACTTGGACTCTGTGTCCATACTGATGCCTGAGGGCAGGGACACTGAGGCAGGCACTGTCAGCAAGGTGGGGTAGTGGGGTGGAGCCAGCCCACAGCCCTTTTCTGGCAACAGCTGATCCTTCATTTTGTTGATGAACATCGTGTTCTCAATCTAAAAGAAAAGCAAGGAGGAGGGATTCGGCCTCTTCAGGGAGAGTCTCATTCTGTCTGCTCCCTAAGCACTTTGTATTGTCTGTCCTCCTCGGAGACCGAGGAAAGAGTAGTTAATATCTTTGTGCTTCCAGAGAGATACCGAGACAGAAACAGTGTTATGCTCAGTGAGCGGGGACCTGGTAAAATGGCATGTGGTTTATTTGCTTCAGTCTCCACAATGATAGAACTCGCTACTTGGAGTTGAAAAAAGTACATGATAGGGAAGGAGCAAAAGAACCAAACTTCACCTACCTGTCCTGAGACGGTGGGGATAGAAGGCCAGAAGTACGGGTTAGAATTGAAGTGAGACTCTTCCATTCTACCTGAAGAGAGAGCGAGTACATCACACTCGGGAAGCAGTCTGAAGCAGCTCGGCCACAGAGAAGGGGATCGAGGACTCGCTGGCCTCTTCTCTGGCACCTGACCACATGGCCAGGAGTTAGCAGTCAACACCTTAGGATCTAGCATATCACTGCCTTCAGTCAGAGCCACTCAGCATTCAAGCCCCACCCAACAGAGGCTATCCTAGTGAAGAGGCTGCTCAAAGACCTTACCCACCCCTCCCCTGCTCACAGAATTCTCACACCCCAAAGAAACAGAATTGGAGCTACTTTCCTTTGCTGACAATAAGAGAAACTGAAGTCATGAGCAGGGAAGGGATGTGGCCAAGGTCACACAAAGCAATTCACTGACCAGTTTGGAAACAGCAGGGCACCTACCCCTGTCCCTCTTTCCTTTTATCCCTCAAATCCACTTTCCTGAACTAAAACATTTCAAGAGTTCTAATCAACATGTCCATAGTTCTGTGCAGCTTGAAAAAGTTCTAGGCCAAATCACAAAATGCCCAAGGAAATTAAAGAATGAAATCTGCAGGAATTGGAATGAAGGTACTTTCCGAATACCAGATGGTATGTGGGGACCATATCCCCCAACCTCAAGGCCTGAGAACATCCATGGTGCCACGTCAGGTACCATACATGCTGGCCTGAGCAGTGAGAATCTGGAGTCACCCATTTAAAAAAGCGTTCCAGCAGCATTACCAATTCCCACCAAAAGGGACTCAGAACAGGGACAACGGTGGGCCAGAATACGCTCCCGCTACTAGACCCCTGCTTCGTATTCAAGCTCTTCTCTGTATGTGGATATAAGTAAGCTCAACACTTTGGGAGTGAAGAATAAGCAGCAAGAAAATTAATTCCTTGGACTCATGTTGCAGGTCACAGATGGGTATGGAATGCAGGCATCCCACCCACTCATTTTCACACTCTGATCCCTTCTCCTAGCAAGGCTTAACTGCAGTGTCGGTCAAGACCAACTTCCCGAAATTCTAGGCCAGGAAGATCGAGCCCAGCAGAAGGCGGGTGGGAGGGAGTGGGAGACTGGCGAATGGGGAAACAAGACCAGCAGGAGGTGAGCATTAAAACCACGCTGCCACTGAGCCAAAGCAGCCAAGATGCAGGTGGGGAAGAGGCACCTGTGACTTGGAGTCACGGTCACTGAAGATGTGCTAGAGGCAGGAGCCCGGGAAACCAAAAGCTGGAGGGCAGACTGGGTACAGAACCTGGTTTCAAGGAGTCACTGAGGAAACTCTGAATGATCTCCAACAAAGGATTTAGTGCAGGAAGGACAGCAATCTCAACGTCACCCATTCCTCATCCTCCTCCAGAAATCCCATCACATTTTTTGCTCTACTTAAAGTGGCAAAGGGAAGTTAAGGAATGCACCAAATCTGAGACTACAACAGCTTCACAAGAATGAGACAATACTTCAACTAACCTGATGATCAACCAGAGGCACACCTGCTCTCTAAGTTGGAAAACACAGTAAGACAAGACACATTCGCTGACACAGGTACTCAATTCCTTCCTTCCAGCACTAGCTTCATAAGAAGGGGCCTCGGGTCCTTCTTTGGCAACAGAAATCAAGAAACAATCAGATAACAGTTTAAGAGGATCCAATCTTACCAAGCTTTCTGGTAGGCAGGGATCCCATCTGGGACCTCCCTACATCTCTAACACAGGACTCATCGCCCAATAAGCAATTCCATATTTAATGAATGGCACAACAGGGGACTCTATACATACAGATTTTGAAAACAATGCTAGGGCTCTAACCTTATCCTACAAGCCCAGTGTGTGTGACCTCCAAGCTGAGAGACATGAAATGGACAAGAGTGGTGAGCGAGGGTGGAAATGAAGTGAGGAATTAGGTTGCAGAGTAAAAGAAAGAAGGATCTAATTACAATTACCTCTTAGAGTCAGGAAATAAACACATTATGGATGTGAAAATTTAGGTGGAGGAACTGAGAGCCTGAAGAGTAACATCCTCAGATAGGATTCCTGTGAACAAGGCCCCTGCCCACAGAAAAACGATTACATCTGTTCATGCTGTCCTCCAAGTGGCTCAGGTGAAGCAGATTCTGAGGGCAGTGGCCCCTGCGGGTTCCCGCAAAGGGGCATGCAGAGTGACATGGTGGATGGGCAGTGTCACCACCGTGACGTGTATGAAGTGCTTGTGTTCAAGGCACTGTTCTAAGCACTTTACAGTTATCACATCATTTAATCTCCACAACAATTCTATGAAGTTGGTATTGTAGTCCCCATTTTTAAAATCAGTAAATCGGAGGCACAGAGTCAATAAATAGCAGAGCAGGAATCTGAACCCAGGTACCAAAGAGCAAGTTAGGAAAGGGGGTTCTGTACGAGACCCAAACGTATGACTGAAGTACATACTACCTTGACATTGTGACCTGATTCACGAATCATAATTTAGAACATACATTTTTCAGGTAGGTCTCAATAAACATTTTCAAAATGAAGTTTTTGCTAACAGCAAAACTGTAGTTCGAGATGATATTCTCTGGCCACATACTGTGTATCCTCACAGGACCATCAAGGTGACTGATTTTAGTTAGAATGATGGAGTCTGGAGGAAAAGGCCAGGCTGTCCAGAGCCGGTAAACTGAATAAAAGACCTCTCCACTTTCCTAATACTCAGTCGATCGCTCTGCTTTGGTTCTTCAGAGAACAAAGCTGAAGATGAGAACCACAGCTAGTCTGAGGACAAAACCATAAATGTGTCCTGGGCTTCTGACAAATATGTCAGCCCGAAAGGTGAGTAACATGGAGGGTATGGCTCGCCTAACCAGAAGCAATATTTGCCTGCCAAATGACACCTGAGAAATGCTATACCACTTTTCTGGTAAGGCTGGCTTAAATCTGTGTTCCTGAAGTGAGATCAAATGGAGAGCCAAGAAGGAAGGCTCTTGCCAGAATACAAGGTAGATGGCATCCCCTGGAGTTGTGTGACAGGGAGACCAGATGCCAGATCACACAAATACCTGTTCCCTGTCTGTTTCACCACTTGCGCTCAACTCTCTATCTTTCCTGGAGGAACTCTCACCAAACCATCCTGACCTCCAAGCAGACACATGTCAACATTCTTAAAACCTGAAGAAGCCCAATGATATGACAGGGAAATCTTATCTCTACACAGAGTACCAGTTTTGACGATTATGCCAACACATTAATACAAAAAAACAAGACTGAATTTACCCTGAATGGGGAAGGAAGTGGAAAGCTTCTATTATAGCCCCCAAGAGAAGGAAACAGAGAAACAGAATAGAAAGAAGAAAGGAAAGATTGAAAACCTGGGTCCTAACTTCCACTTTATTGCTGCACCACACCTCAACTGTGCTGTTAATAAAGGAGACTTACTATAACTAAGGTGGATAGCACCTTTCTTTCAAGAGGCTTGAGAAACTACATATTCCTTTTCCAATCTCCAAAGAAACTTTGGAAGCACTTGAGAAGTGAAGAAAAAAAAGACAATACTAAGTAACATCCAAGAACATAAAGTAGGACTTGAACCCTTGCACCAGAGCTTTGTCCATCTGTCCATCCTTCCAGATGCTACCAGCCGTCAGGGAGGAAGAAGCCACTGTCTCTAGCATGAGGTTTGGGCAGACATGGTGAAGACCACTGCCTCTGTCCCAGTACCTACTACAGTTTTTTAACTGTTTTTTTTTTCAAATAAAGCATGACTTCTTTTCTCAGGAAAATAACATTCTCTTAATACCACCAACTTTTAGAACTCATGAAATATTCACAGCAGCCAAGTTTAGCAGTTGGAGAATGGACCTAGGAATCAAGACTCTGGAATCTAATTCGAGGTCCGACATCAGTGGGTGACTGAATGATTACAACTCCACTAAGTTTCTATTTGGGTCGAGGATAAAGGAGAATAAACCCCTTAAAGCAAATTCATAAGGCATATGGTGATGGGATGGGCTAGGCACACAACGAAAAAATAAAGTGCTTTAAGCGCTCCTGAAAGGGAGTTAAAGAACTGCTTCCACATGATGAGGACTATTAATGACAATCAGTGAAAATTACATAAAGACCACATAATTACAAAGGAACCACCCAAAAGTATCAGATCTACAGCCTCCAGCTCAATAATCATCAACGAGAAGGATTAACACAAAACAGAGATGCAAAGAACAAATCAACTTAAATTCAGCTACAGAAGCAACTTGACCCATGGATTTCAGACACTCTATTGAGAGAACTGCTACAAAATGCACAATTTCAGAAAAGTTGCAATATTAGCTAAGGGCTTGAAATGATGAAACACAGAGAACCATTTTTTTCTCAGTAAAGAAACAAAATCTTTTTCTCAGGTTCTAAGGATACTCAAAAGAGGCAATCCCAATAGGATTTGGGTCTTCCTACTTTCTGTGAACTCTTCCCAGTACAAAATAACTCAGAAGAGGTTTATCTCAATTCTTTTGGAAATGATCGTCACACCATGCTCAAAAAGACCAGCAGGACCGCTACCATCACAAAGCCAGCAATGTGGGCCAGCAACTTCTACCCTGGGCACCATGGACCCGAATCCCTGTGGGGAACAGCAGCACAGTGGCTCTTCTTGCCTCCCCCATTTCACTTTAACGATGGATCTAAGAAATGTGAGGCCAAAGGGGGAAAAAAGGCTGGAAAAGAGGGTATATGCACCTAATATTTAATTATCCACTTGGCTTAGAAACCTATGGGGGAATAAATTTTATAAACCAGACTGGAAATGGCTCTCAGAAGACACCTTTAGGATTTTATAAGCTTTGAACTCAAACTTTTTTGGGTAAACACATTGTCATTTTCAGGCCACCTAAAACTCTGATCACCATCAAACCCCATTATTTTGAATTCTCCAGACCTACTTCTAGAGTCTACTCCATACAGTTTTATCCACTTTACTTGAAACTAACCACAAACTAGTTTTTTTTCCTGAAAACTTCACCCTACCACACCAAATTCAAATAACCCAGTGCCACAGATTCTAACAGATCCACTGGAAATATTCCACTGCAATATTAAGGATACAAACCCCACTCTAAACTCAAATCTGCTTTTTGCAAATTGAAAACAATTCCATAAGCTATGCTGCAGGGGCTATGGTGGCAGCTAGAACCCATCTGTTCCCAAAGCAGAATGAATTTCTTCTTTGGACACAATGCAACACTATTCAG
>JAVSCE010007186.1:0-100348 GCA_032199065.1 Smutsia gigantea
GGACTTCCGGGAAGATGGCGGTGTGAGCAGGGCAGCAGAAATCTCCTCCGAACACTATATTTATCTACGAAAACACAGAAAATACATCTATTCCTAAAAGAGAGACGAGAATACACAGGAAAGCGCACAGCGTGCAGCTACACCCGAGAGGACTCGGCACCCCAAGAGGCGGTCTTAAAGAGCCCAGTTGACATACGTGGCAACTATCAGTGACCAAATTATACAGCCATGAAAAGACAGAGGAATATGGTTCAGACCAAAATCAACCAGACAAACCCAGAGAGGGAGCCTGAAGGGATGGAAATGCACAGTCTTCCTGAAAAAGAATTCAGAATAAAAGTCACAACCATGCTGATGGACCTACAGAGAAATGTGCAAGAGCTGAGGGAGGAAGTGAGGGAAGTGAGGAAAGACAATGCAGAAATCAGACAAGTGATCGACGGGCTTAACAGCAGAATGGATGAGATACAAGAGACTGTTAATGGAACAGAAAACAGAGAACAGGAGTACAGAGCAGCTGAGGCAGAGAGAGATAAAAGGATTTCTAGGAATGAAAGAATATTAAGAGAACTGTGAGACCAATCCAAACGGAACAATATTCGCATTATAGGAGTACCAGAGGAAGAAGAGAAAAAGGGATAGAAAGTGTCTTTGAAGAAATAATTGCTGAAAACTTTCCCTCGCTGGGGAAGGAAGTAGTCTCACAGTCCACCGAAGGTCATAGATCTCCCAACACAAGGGACCCAAGGAAGACAATACCAAGACACATAATAATTAAGATGGCAAAGATCAAAGATAAAGACAGGGTATTAAAGGCAGCTAGAGAGAGAAAAAAGATCACCTACAAAGGAAAACCCATCAGACTATCATCAGACTTCTCAACAGAAACCTTACACGCCAGAAGAGATTAGGATGATATATTTAACGTTATGAAACAGAAGGGCCTCGAACCAAGAATATTGTATCCAGCACGATTATCATTTAAATATGATGGAGGGATTAAACAATTTCCAGACAAATGAAAGTTGAGAGAGTTTGCCTCTCATAAACCACCACTACAGGATATCTTAAATGGACTGCTCTAGATGGAAGCACACCTAAGGCTAAAAGATGTCACCAGAGAAAATAAAATCATAGCAAAGAAAGCAGACCATCCAAATACTAACTAAAGGCAAGAATAAAACACCTATTATAGAAAGAATGGAGGAGGAGGAATAAGAAGGGAGAGAAATAAAGAAACATCAGACTGTGTTTACAAAAACTTAACAAGAAAGTTAAGTTAGATTGTTAGATAGTAAAGAAGCAACACCTGACCCCTTGGTAGCCACGAATCTAAAGCCAGCAATGGCAATAAGTACATATCTATCAATAATCACCCTAAATGTAAATGGACTGAATGCACCAATCAAAAGACACAGAGTAACAGAATGGATAAAAAGCAAGACCCATCTATATGCTGCCTACAAGAAACTCACCTCAAATCCAAAGATATACACAGACTAAAAGTGAAGGGATGGAAAAAGATATTTCATGCAATCAACAAAGAGAAAAAAGCAGGTGTTGCAGTACTTGTATCAGACAAAATAGACTTCAAAACGAAGAAAGTAGCAAAAGATAAAGAAGGACATTACATAATGATAAAGGGTCAGTCCAACAAGAAGATATAACCATTATAAATATATATGCACCCAACACAGGAGCACCAGCATATATGAGACAAATACTAACAGAATTAAAGGAGGAAATAGACAGCAATGCATTCATCTTAGGAGACTTCAACACACCACTCACTCCAGAGGACAGATCAACCAGACAGAAAATAAGTAAAGACACACAGGCACTGAACAACACACTAGAACAGATGGACCTAACAGACATCTACAGAACTCTACACCCAAAAGCAACAGGATACACATTCTTCTCAAGTGCACATGGAACATTTTCCAGAATAGACCACATACTAGGCCACAAAAAGAACCTCAATAATTTCAAAAATATTGAAATCCTACCAACCAACTTCTCAGATCACCAAGGTATAAAACTAGAAATAAATTTTAGAAAGAAATCAAAAAGGCTCACAAATACATGGAGACTTAACAACACTCTCCTAATTAATCAATGGGTTAACGACCAAATCAAAACAGAAATCAAAGAATATATGGAGACTAATGACAACAACAACACAAAGCCACAACTTCTGTGGGACGCAGCAAAGGCAGTTCTAAGAGGAAAGTATATTGCAATCCAGGCCTATTTAAAGAAGGAAGAACATTCCAAATGAATAGTCTAAAGACACAATTACTGAAATTGGAAAAAGAAGAACAAATGAGGCCCAAAGTCACCAGAAGGAGGGACATAATAAAGATCAGAGAAGAAATAAATAAAATTGAGAAGAATAAAACAATAGAAAAAATCAATGAAACCAAGAGCTGGTTCTTTGAAAAAATAAACAAAATAGATAAACCCCTAGCCAGACTCATTAAGAGAAAAAGAGAATCTACACACATAAACAATCAGAAATGAGAAAGGAAAAATCACGACGGACCCCACAAAAATACAAAGAATCATAAGAGAATATTATGAGAATCTATATGCTAACAAGCTGGAAAACAAAAAAGAAATGGACGACTTCTTAGAAAAATACAACATTCCAAGACTGACCAAGCAAGAAACAGAAAAACTAAACAGACCAATCACCAGTGACGAAATCGAATTGATAATCAAAAAACTACCCAAGAACAAAACCCCCGGGCCTGATGGATTCACCTCTGAATTCTACCAGACATACAGAGAAGAAATAACACCGATTCTCCTTAAAGTTTTCAAAAAATAGAAGAGGAGGGAATACTTCCAAACTCATTCTATGAAGGCAGCATCACTCTAATACCAAAACTGGGCAAAGACCTCAACAAAAAAGAAAATTACAGACCAATATCCCTGATCAGCGTAGATGCAAAAATACTCAACAAAATATTAGCAAACCGAATTCAAAAATACATCAAGAGGATCATACACCTTGGGTGATCAAGTGGGATTCATCCCAGGGATGCAAGGATGGTACAACATTCGAAAATCCATCAACATCATCCACCACATCAACAAAAAGAAGAACAAAAACCACATGATCATCTCCATAGATGCTGAAAAAGCATTTGACAAAATTCAGCATCCATTCCTGATTAAAACTCTCAACAAAATGGGTATAGACGGCAAGTACCTCAACATCATAAAGGCTGTATATGACAAACCCACAGCTAACATCATACTTAACGGCGAGACGCTGAAAGCTTTTCATCTAAGATCGGGAACAAGACAGGGATGCCCACTCTCTCCACTGTTATTCAACATAGTACTGGAGGTCCTAGCCACAGCAATCAGACAAAACAAAGACATACAAGGCATCCAGATTGGTAAAGAAGAAGTCAAATTGTCACTATTTGCAGATGACATGATACTGTACATAAAAAACCCTAAAGATTCCATTCCAAAACTACTAGAACTAATATCTGAATTCAGCAAAGTTGCAGGATACAAAATTAACACACAGAAATCTGTTGCTTTCCTATACACTAATGATGAACTAACAGAAAGAGAAATCAGAAAAACAATTCCATTCACAATTGCATCAAAAAGAATAAAATACCTAGGAATAAACCTAACGAAGGAAGTGAAAGACCTGTACTCTGAAAACTACAAGACACTCCTAAGAGATATTAAAGAGGACACTAACAAATGGAAATGCATCCCATGCTCTTGGCTAGGAAGAATAAATATTGTCAAAATGGCTATACTACCTAAAGCAATCTACAGATTCAATGCAATCCCTATCAAACTACCAACAGCTTTCTTCAATGAACTGGAACAAATAATTCTAAAATTCATATGGAACCACAAAAGACCCCGAATAGCCAAATCAATCCTGAGAAGGAGGAATAAAACAGGGGGAATTACACTCCCTGACTTCAAGCTCTACTACAAAGCCACAGTAATCAAGACAATTTGGTATTGGCACAAAAACAGACCCACAGACCAGTGGAACAGAATAGAAAATCCAAACATTAACCCAAACATATACAGTCAATTAATATTTGATAAAGGAGCCTTGGATATACAATGGGGAGATGACAGCCTCTTCAGCAGCTGGTGTTGGAAAAACTGGACAGCTACATGTAAGAGAATGAAACTGGACTACTGTCTAGCCCCATACACAAAGGTAAACTCAAGGTGGATCAAAGACCTGAATGTAAGTCATGAAACCATAAAACTCTTAGAAAAAAACATAGGCAAAAATCTCTTGGACATAAACATGAGCAACTTCTTCATGAACATATCTCCCCGGGCAAGGGAAACAAAAGCAAAAATGAACAAGTGGGACTATATCAAGCTGAAAAGCTTCTGTACAGCAAAGGACACCATCAGTAGAACAAAAAGACATCCTACAGTATGGGAGAATATATTCATAAAAAACGTATCTGATAAAGGGTTGACATCCAAAATATATAAAGAACTCATGCACCTTAACAAACAGAAAGCAAATAATCCAATTAAGAAATGGGCAGAGGACATGAATAGACACTTCTCCAAAGAAGAAATTCAGATGGCCAACAGGCACATGAAAAGATGCTCCACATCGCTAATCATCAGAGAAATGCAGATTAAAACCACAATGAGATATCACCTCACACCAGTGAGGATGGCCAACATCCAAAACACAAACAACAACAAATGTTGGCGAGGATGTGGAGAAAAGGGAACCCTCCTACACTGCTGGTGGGACTGCAAATTAGTTCAACCATTGTGGAAAGCAGTATGGAGGTTCCTCAAAAAACTCAAAATAGAAATACCATTTGACCCAGGAATTCCACTCCTAGGAATTTACCCTAAGAATGCAGCAGCCCAATTTGAAAAGGACAGATGCACCCCTATGTTTATTGCAGCACTATTTACAATAGCCAAGAAATGGAAGCAACCTAAGTGTCCATCAGTTGATGAATGGATAAAGAAGAGGTGGTACATATACACAATGGAATATTATTCAGCCATAAGAAGAAAACAAATCCTACCATTTGCAACAACATGGATGGAGCTAGAGGGTATTATGCTCAGTGAAATAAGCCAAGCCGAAAAAGACAAGTATCAAATGATTTCACTCATATGTGGAGTATAAGAACAAAGAAAAAATACTAAAGGAACAAAACAGCAGCAGACTCACAGAACCCAGGAACGGACTAATAGTTACCAAAGGGCAAGGGACTGGGGAAAATGGGCGGGAAGGGAGGGATAAGAGGGAAAAAGGGGCATTACAATTAGCAGATGTAATGTTGGGGGGGGGCACGGGGAGGGCAATACAACTCAGAGAAGACAAGTAGTGAATCTATAGCATCTCACTACGCTGATGGACAGTGACTGTAATGGGGTTGGTGGGGGGCACCTGATGAAGGGGTAGTTTAATAACCGTAATATTGCACGTGTAATTGTAGATTAATGATAATAAAATAAATTATATTAAAAAAAAAGTTTATTCTTGGTAGTATGATTAGAAAGACTAAGAGACTAGACAGGATTGCTGGTTGATCCAGCAACAAATATTTTGAGATGTGTGTGTGACAAGAGCTGGAGTCACAGTAGTGGGTTGTGGACCCTAAACTTGGTGTGGGAGACAATTTAATGAACAATCACTCAAATATGTATTTACACACTGTGAGTATACTCCAAAGAAGAAAAGGGAAGGGCCTAAGCTGTGGGGGAAATATGGAAGAGAACAGATTAGAGATATTTGGAAAGTTTGGTAAGAACTGAGATGTGGAGAGAAGAGAGAAAGAGCTTCGAGGTCTTATTTGGGTGAGCAGGTAGGTGCTGTTTTAGAAACAAGCATAACAATGATCACAGGGCACTTTGTCACTACTGAGAGTTACATAAACAAAGTAAGCATAGTTGGAACATCTGGCACATTTTAATTTCTGTCTTCTTTCTGAGGCTTCCAAACAGTCATATCCAGCTCTTTCTGGAGATAATATATATGCCCTGCCTGTTTCATAAGGCACCTGGATTAGTCAGGGTTCTACAAAGAAACAAAACCAATAGGAGTATATAGAAAGAGGTAAAGAGAGAGATTTATTGTGGGGAACTGACTCACACGATTATGGAGGCTGACAAGTCCTCAGATCACAGTCCGCAAGCTGGGGACCCAGGAGAGCCGGTGGCATATTTCTAGTCGAGAGTCAGCAGGTTCAAGACCCAAGAAGAGCTGATGTTTCAGTTCAAGTCCAAATGCAAGAAAAAAACTGGTGTCCCATCTCCAAGGCAGACAGGCAGAGGAGTTCCCTCTTAGTTGAGAGAGAATCAGCCTTTTTGTTCCATTCAGGCCTTCAAGGAAGTAGGTGAGGCCCACCCACATTAGGGAAAACAATCTCATTTATTCAGTCCACAGGATTCAAATGTTACTCTCATTCAGGAATACCCTCACAGAAGTACCCAGAATGTTTGACCAAATTTCTGGGCACCCTGTGACCAAGTCAAACTGACACATATTAACTATCACAGCACTTTTCAGTATAAAATGAAATGATTGATTAAAAACTAACTTAGTTCAGGTGCCATACAAATATAACATAGTAAGCAGAAAAAAAATGTATCATCTATATCATTTATGTTGGATATTCTCTTCCCCTCCAGATCCGTTGCCCCTCCTGCCCTATTCCCAGCTGGCTGATCTTCACCTACTGCAGTACCTGGACTCCAGGACCCCTTCCTTTCTGGGTGGAAGGTTCAGTGGGAGATTGAGACTAAGAGAGAAGAGCGGGGCAGACCACCTATTTGCAGCTCCCTCTCTGCCCCTAGTGTGGCTTAGCTCCTGTTGGTGTCCCTCTTCCTTGACTGCAGCTCCCTCCCCTATCCCTGCCCTCTGCTTGAGTCTCCAGGTGATTCTCCATCCCTTCTTGGGCTTCATACCCCTGCCAGGTGTGAGCAGATATCTAGCAGTTGTATTGGTAATGTTAATATTAAATTCATATCTAAGCTCTTAGAGGAAAATCTTGTTAATTTTATCCCTAATCTCAAATCAATTTTTTGCCATCTTTTTTCTTTTAACTCAGTAAGACAACTTCATTATGAACATGTGTTTAACTCTCAAGAAACTGCCATAATGTAAAGGGAAGAGCGAGCTGTCACTGAAGGGAGGGCATGATGCTTAGGGATGGAAATTCCTGGATCCAGCTGATATTCAACTATATCAAAGCAACAGATTACCATGGTCATTTGAATGATCGAACTTCTTCAAATACTGGATCACTTCATCCTTGGGGGAGGATCTGAGCCACAGCACGCGGTCAGTGCTCTGTTAGAGGATCTCAGCCAGCTCTGTTAGAGTCCTCTCCACTGGGGCCTTGAGGACCACTTGTGCATATACTCTGGCTTCCGGTGTGGGGAGGTTGGGGTGGGGGGTGGAAAGCAGCTTTGTGCAGGCGGCTGCAGGGGCTGCGTGACAAGCCCGCATACCAAGGCATCCACTGGCCAGAAGAATGGAGCCAGTGATACATCCTTTCATCAGACTAATTATCTCACCAGGAAGTGGCTCTGCACCAGTGGCTGCCATCTTCCTGCCCTATTTCTTGCCATCTCCACTGCCATTACCCTAGTCCACGCCACCAACTCTCCTGGGTAGCTGCAATGGTCTCCTATGCTGGGGGTATTTATCTGTGGTCTCAGAGATGCCATTCTAATCTCTTCTCTGTAATATGGCATTGGGAAGATGCAAACTACATCTCATCTCCTCCCAGCTAGCTGGCTTCCTTCTGTTAGGCTCTGCAATGTGAGGCATTAGGAGAAGGAGAAGTGGAAGGAAGAGAGAAGGGAGAAGGGAGTTCTCTCCTATTTTTCACTTCCTGTTTTTCAGCAGTTGCTCCGGAAGCCCCATATAATTAGCCCCGGCTCCCTTCAAGTGCTCCCAGCTTCACCAGGTGCCAGTAGCAATCATGCCACACTCTTCACCTGCTGAGCTGTGCCGCTGGGAGGTCTGAGAACCTGCAGAGCCATACCCCTGTGTAGAAGCACCAGCCAGACAGCACCCCACCCTCAGTGGTCTGAGCTGGGAGGGCCTTCCCTCAGAGATCCAGGCACCAGCTCCATGGGGTCCCCCCTCCAAGCTCCTAGGGAAAGGTGACAACACCTGTTGTCCAGGAGGTAGGAGCTGTTTCTTGCAGCTATTAATCCCTGGATTACCACCCTCTTCTTTTTTTCTTTTATAGTCCCTTTTAGTCTCATCCTTCTATTGACTGTGAAAGCAAGTCTTTCTATTAAAGCCCCTCCATTTGAAATGCCTAGTGTGATTTCTGTTTCTGACTAGCCCCTGGTTGGTACCCCACCCAGCAGCCAGTTTATCTTTTGCAGATGTGCCTTGGATGGCAACACTCCCCTGCTGTACTAGTCAAGGTGCTTAGTTTCAGACAACAGTAACCAGCACTGGCTAACTTTTACACAGAAGAGGAATTTATTGAAAGTGACTGGAGAACTCAGAGAATTAAGAAAAGACTAGACAACAAGTTAAGGAAGAAGGCTTGCACAGTGAAGATCTTGGAAGGTTTGCTGAGGACACAGCCCCTGATTCCATTCCACAGAGAATAAGGGCAGCCAGATGCCAGTGGATATTGGTCACCATAGGCTGGACTCTGCTGTCCTTGCACACTCATTCCTGTGCACTCCTGGCTGCTCCGTAGCCACCCTTATAATCTCTAACTGACCTTTGCATCTTTGAGAGAGACCCTCATGATTCAGAGTCCCAGGGAGGAGCGCCTGATTGGCTTTGTTCTTAGTGCCAAAGGAGAGGAGAAAAAAATACCTTCTTTTGTCTGTTGACTTCTGTAGTGGGTACTGGGACGATACCTCCCATTAGTCTTGTGATTCCCCCAAATAAGAGGACTTATGAATGCTGGCCAGCCAGTTTGACAAATGTCTGCCATGCTGCCCCTCACTCTCCAGTTGTTTCCCCTCTCAGTTAGGGTAAAACCCCTATATCTGACCTTCATGGCTGGCATGATCTGGCCATCAAACTTTCTGACCTCACCTCCTGACTCTCCCTTGCTCATGCTCCTGTCAGGGATTTCCGTCTGTCCCTTCGACAAGCCACACTCATCCTGACTCCAGGGAATCATTATTACCTCAGCCTGGAAGACCCTTCCCTGCTCTTCTCAAGAAATTTATTTTTCTGGACAGCTACATGTAAGAGAATGAAACTGGACTACTGTCTAACCTCATACACAAAAATAAACTCAAAATGGATCAAAGACCTGAATGTAAGTCATGAAACCATAAAACTCTTAGAAAAAAACATAGGCAAAAATCTCTTGGACATAAACATGAGTGACTTCTTCATGAACATACCTCTCCGGACAAGGGAAACAAAAGCAAAAATGAACAAGTGGTGTTGTGCCCAAGTCACGAGTCCCCGAGAGACCACCAAGGAGCCGGTTCCGATGCAAACACAAAAGGGTCACTTATTTCAAGCTCGAGCTTGGACTCACACCTGTCACCGATGCAGCGGTTCCAAAGTGAGAGCCCTGAGCTCAGGGTAGGCAAGGTTTTTAAGCATTACAAGGTTCAGGGAGTGGGGGGGGCTCTAACTTGGACATTTTCCATGGGTTAAGTCTGGCTGGTGCCTAGCTGCCGGCTGATGTATCATGTAAGGTATTTAATCTTTAAGGGATAGGAGAGCCTGGACCTTGAGTGTCTGGACCTTGAGGTCATTGCTAGGGAACTATCTGGGGTGAGGGTTACTGGAACAATGGGTGGTTTTTCCAGTAACCGGCTTTTTTCTTAAGATGGCCTTTTTAAAATGGAGTTTCTCTTGCTCTCACAGTGAGACTATATCAAGCTGAAAGCTTCTGTACAGCAAAGGACACCATCAGTAGAACAAAAAGACATCCTACAGTATGGGAGAATATATTCTCATAAATGACATATCTGATAAGGGGTTGACATCTAAAATATATAAAGAACTCATGCACCTCAACAAACAAAAAGCAAATAATCCAATTAAGAAATGGGCAGAGGACATGAATAGACACTTCTCCAAAGAAGAAATTCAGATGGCCAACAGGCACATGAAAAGATGCTCCACATCGCTAATCATCAGAGAAATGCAGATTAAAACCACAATGAGATATCACCTCACACCAGTGAGGATGGCCAACATCCAAAACACAAACAACAACAAATGTTGGCGAGGATGTGGAGAAAAGGGAACCCTCCTACACTGCTGGTGGGAATGCAAATTAGTTCAACCATTGTGGAAAGCAGTAGGGAGGTTCCTCAAAAAACTCAAAATAGAAATACCATTTGACCCAGGAATCCTACTCCTAGGAATTTACCCTAAGAATGCAGCAGCCCAGTTTGAAAAAGACAGATGCACCCTTATGTTTAATGCAGCACTATTTACAATAGCCAAGAAATGGAAGCAACCTAAGTGTCCATCAGTAGATGAATGGATAAAGAAGAGGTGGTACATATACACAATGGAATATTATTCAGCCATAAGAAGAAAACAGATCCTAACATTTGCAACAACATGGATGGAGCTAGAGGGTATTATACTCAGTGAAATAAGTCAAGCTGAAAAAGACAAGTAGCAAATGATTTCACTCACATGTGGAGTATAAGAACTAAGGAAAAAAAAAACTGAAGGAACAAAACAGCAGGAGACTCACAGAACCCAAGAACGGACTAATAGTTACCAAAGGGAAAGGGACTGAGGAGGATGGGTGGGAAGGGACGGACAAGGGGGAAGAAGGGACATTACGATTAGCAGATGTAATGTTGGGAGGGCGCGGGGAGGGCTGTACAACTCAGAGAAGACAGTAGTGATTCTATAGCATCTCACTATGCTGATGGACAGTGACTGTAATGGGGTTGGTGGGGAGGGACCTGATGAAGGGGGTAGTTTAATAACCATAATATTGCACATGTAATTATAGATTAATGATACCAAAATAAATTATTTAAAAAACGTAGACTAATGATACCAAAATAAATTATAAAAAAAAGAAATTTATTTTTCACTTCCAAGACTCAACTCAAATATTCTCAATGAAACCTTCCTAAAGGAGCCTCCACCACAGACTTCTTTCCCTTTGTAGTGCTTGTTCATACCTGATACTTTCTTGTGTGTTTGTTAATTACCTGCCTCCCTGTCTCCAGAATGTGAATTCTACCTTGCCTCTCAACTGCTGTAGTAGCCAGCACCTGGCTGGAGGGTGCCTGGCTCAGAGCAGGTGCTGAATGGCAGCAGAATGAGTGGGGGGAGGGATGGATGGAGGGATGGATGGATGGATGGATGGCTCAGTTCTGTTTATTATAGAGTTCTACTTGATGAAGGCAGCAAAATAATTTTGTAATGGAAGCAATAGCAAATGGGATGCCATGAATGCTTTTCAAATAACTAACTTTTGGGAATCCGTCCATGACATCTCTTTTGGAGGTTTTACTAAGAAGTTAAGGCTCTCAGGTGGGCCCTAGTAAGGCTGGTTTGATCTTTCAGAGAAACCATGGGTTTCCTTCTAATGGCCACCAGCTAGTGATACTCCATTTTGTGAATTAAAGCAGAAGGTAGGACAGTGACTGCAATGGGGTATGGTGGGGGTGGGTGGGGGCACTCGATAATACGGGTGAATGTAGTAACCCATTGTTTTTTCATGTGAAACCTTCATAAGAGTGTATATCAATAATACTTTAATAAAAGAAATTAAAAAAGAAGAAAAAAAAGCAGAAGGTAAGGTTTAGGTAAGGAAAACCACAAAGCACGCCACACCATACTAAGTATGGAAGAAGCTATACAGCATAATTGCTACATGCATGATTTTGGGTGTCAGACACACCTGAGTTCTACTTCCATATATGATTCTTATCAGCAACTTGAACATTTTACATAATACAGATGAATATACTTTGAAACAAACATGGACTGAATGTTCCTAGGAGCCAGATGCTGTTCTGAGAACTCCACACGGGCTAACTCATGTAGGTACTATTACTCCCCTTTATATATGGATCAGGAAACTGTGCAACAGTTGAGAGGATAAGCAGCTACTCAAGGTCACACAGCGAATAAATGTGAGAACTGGGAGCTGCGAATCAAAGCCCAGGGAGCCTGTGCATGCAACCTCTATCTTTTACCACCCTCCAATCTATATTGAACAGTTAGGCTATTCCAATAAAAATTATTAAAAACTTTAAACAGATTTCCTCCTAGCATCTATTAAGTAAAAATTGCAAGATATTCTTATTCCTGATCATTTATCTTCCCAGGCACACTGTGGCACAGGTAAGTCTGTTATAAAAGTATTTCAAAGCAGCCATCAAAAATGGTGTTGAAAGAATACCTTTATGTGTGTATGTGTTTATGATGATTCTCTTTATGTTAAGGAATATACCTGCACACACATGCTGTATATACCTACAAAAGTCTGGCAGAAAACACAGCCAAGTGTGACAGTTAATTCTGTGTGGTGACATCATCCTTTGTTATTTATCTGAAATAAACATTTGAATTTTGTCTAACAAAAAACATACTTAAATTTTAAAACTAAGGTATTTTATGTATTTTGAAGTAAAACAGTATCAACATGCTCTTTTCTCAGAGAGTCTTAAAAGCCCTTCATTTAAAATATTTCCCATAAGAGCCTTTAAAAGGGAATCTGATGGTAGTATTGGATTTCAAATGTGTTTGCATGGTGGCTGAGCTACTGGTTTTAGAGTCTAATAGATGTAAATTTAAATCCTGGCTGAGGAAGCTTCCTGGCAGAGACACAGCCATCAGACTGGTCACTGGATGCCCAAGCCTCACTGGCCTGTCTGTGCGAAGGTCCAGGGGAGCAGATGCATTTACCAGGGCAGAGCACATGCATCCAGGTGCTGGATACAAGCCTAATGACTATGATCAGCAAGCAGCTGTCATTGTCAGACCATGACTCAGAATCATAAAATGCCAAACACAAAACCAGCACCTTTTTGGCTAACAATAGACTGTAAATAATTTATTAATTAGAGTTAAACATCCACTCAAGTGAAGAGATTTGAGGAATGGAAAATGTCAGGCTGCCCTCGGGAATCCAGCTGAGGTTGGTTTAAGGTATTGTTTCTAGGTCAATGCATGTACTTTACTTGAGACAGACAATCACCCTAAGCCCTGGCCTACCAGCTTCTGAACTTTCTATTTTCTCAAACTGAGATTTATGTGCAGACATAAATACGTCCTTTTCATCTGTCTCTGCAATCTGGCTGCTCCCATCCTACCCACAGCCATCTCCCTCTCTTGTGCTTGGATGGCAGCTCTTAACCCTTGCTCTCCTCACTCTGCTTCCATCGGCTTCCCCCTGACTGGGCTGCTGAACCTGCTGTCTCGGAGGTTACCAGTCACATTCTTATTGCCAAATCCAGGGTTCAGCTTTATCTTCCTGGACCTTGCTCTATTAGTCATGACTCCAGGAGCCTTTCTTTGGATCTGTAAATTGCTCCAATCTCTGGTAGCCTTAAAAAATAATAAAAAATGAATAACAAAACCCAATAATAAATAAAAAACCTCAGCCTCATGTCATTCTCTAGAACGGACTCCACATTTCTGGAATCCCAGGTTGTTGTGGTCAAGAATTTGGATTCTGGGACCTTTAGCTCCCAGTTCTGCCACTTCTGACTGTCTAACCTTTTGCTTAACCTTTCTGTGCCTCAGTTTTCTCCTCTGTAAAATAAGGCTATAGATTATATCCACCTATCAAGTGGCTGTGAGAATTAAATGCATTAACACAGTCATACAGAAGGTGGTCAATAAACACTATTATCTGAGTCCTACAGTCTCACTCACTTTTCATTCTTCAATATACCAGAACCTGGCTCAGGCCCTACCATCCTGAGATACTGCTTTATAAAGGTCACCAATAACCTACTACTTGCCAGTCGGTGGCACTCTGTTGCATTTGACATTACCAGTTACTTCCTCCTTCTTGAAACTCTATTCCTTCATCTGCTGCACACATCATCATGCCCTTGTTAAACTGGATGAATACCCTCCCCCATACTAGGGTTTGTTTTGTACTTTCAAGTCTTTGCTTTGGCTGAAACTATACCACCATCATCAAGATCCCTTCTTCCTCCTAGTCTGCACCTCTGATGCCCGACCCTACTTGCCCCCTCACCCTCAGATCCTACTGGTCCCCTTGCCTCCCCCAAGTTAACTTCCACGTATTCTTTAAGTTTCCGTTCAGACTTCACTTCCCCAGCAATCCTCCCTTAACACCCTTCTCCCACCGGTGCTTATATAACACTCATGTACTTCTCATACTGCAAAATAATTCTGTCTCCCCAGAACGAATATGAGCTATCTGGTACAACTGTCAGAATCATTTTTTATTCTTCTCTGAGTTTCTAGCACTTGATATGGTATTAAGTACAAAGTAGGAACTCAATGAATGTTTATGGAATTAAATAATCCATTCACTGGTATTAACATCCAGCTACAGCCCTTGAGTCTTAGGTAGTGGGATACAGGACAACTAGATCTGCAGGGAGTCAGGGGGATAGGAAGATAGCAGAAGCAAGGAAAAAAATGCTTAAGATTTGACAATGTGTAGTAAGGACGTTGATGGGGACAGGCAGAGTTTGGCAGGAATCAGAGTGGCTGCCATGCAGAGAAATGCTCAAAATTGAGAGGCAGTGCCCTTTGGAAGCTGACTTGACCTTCCCCTAAGCTTTTAGGTTCCCTGACAAAATTGCTAGCTAAAAGGAATGCAGAAGAAATACAAAGAAAAGTATATTCACTTTCCTTCTTGCCTCTTTCCAAAACAGCACTGTTAAAACTATATTGCTTGAAAACTCCCAGATATATGCTGATTGTTTCTTCCAGTCACATGTTATTTGTTTATATGGTAGAAAAATGAGGAAGAAAATTGTTTTAAAAAACTTAGGAGGAATTCAGAACATCTGCTGCAGGCTGATATAGATTCCCACAGGCACAATTTATTATCTGCTTGTGGGCATCCCTCTACAGGCCAACTATTACACTGTTAAGCACAGAACCCAAAGAATGTCCAGATTTTTAGTATCTTTGTTATCATTGCTTTTTGTTTTTGACATTAGTAATTATTAAGAGTAATTAGTAACTTTTAATAGAGCAAGGTCCACTATTACTTATTGACATAAGTAAATTATTAAGTAATTATTATTGGTAATTATTAAGCCATCACCTAACAAATAAGAGGCATTAAGCATTAGTACTAATAAGTTTTTAAAAAGCAGAATTTTCATCTTTTTTTAAATAGCTAATACATTCATATGGTTCAAAATTCAAGAGATACAAAAGGGTGTACAATAAAAAAAAATTTTCTTTTATTCTGTCCTTTCACAGATCTTCTGTTTATACAAAAGAATACATACCCATCTACATTTTTCCCCGCTGCCTGCTTTTGGCCATCTCCTACTAGATATCTGCTCTTGCACCTTGCCTTTTTCACCTAGCAAGCTATTTTGGAAAGGGTTCCATATCAGTATATAAAGGATTTTTTCATTTTCATTTTATTGGTTACATTATATACCTATACCGTGATTTGTTTAACCGATTCCTTACTCACCGATATATAGGTTGCTTCAAATATTTTGATACTCAAACAGTGCTGTAACGAATGACCTTTACATGCATCATTGTGCACCTGTGCCAGAATATCTGCAGCATGAATTCCTAGAAGTGGATTAGCTGAGCCAAAGGCCATGTTTATTTGTAATTTGTTAGCTATCACCAGTGTTCTCTCCAGGGAGGCTGCTGTCCCTGTTTACCCTCCCACCAGCTTCCTTATATCTCCAGCTCACTTTCTACTCTTTGCCAATTTGGAAGGTGACAAATGATGTATCAATGTACTTCTGGTTTGCATTTTTCTCTTGTTAAGTGTGGCTCTACCTTTTATCCCCTCTTTTTTTTTTTTGAGTCTTCAGTGCTATTCATACTCTCCTCTCTTTCAGTATAAAATAACAACAACAGTAATAGTAACAGCTAACACTTATGGATGGCTTACCTTCAGCCTGACACATTAAAGTAATCTCATTTAAGCCTCTCAACAGTTCTGTTGTAGGTAGTGTTATTTCCAATTTACAAATGGGGAAACTGAGGCTTAGAGACTGTAAGTAACTTGCCCAAGGTTTCAGAGCAGTAAGTGGCAGAATCAGGGCTTGAACTTTCTGACCACAAAGCACATGTTCTTAAAAACTAGTCAACTTAACCCACTATTCAATAACCACACAACAAAAATAGAGGCCCTCAGACATCAACTCTCAAATTCCCTCCCTGAAATTCCAGGAAAGTAGCTGGTAATATTCTCTTAGACTCTTGCATCCTTTGAAGTTAATGTCTCCTCATGTTCTTGTCTCTTTTTGAGACGTGCTCTATGGGGACCATACTACCACATGGACCCAGGACCCAGAGAGGAGACACTGACCAGACTCACAGAAATGCGGCCACGTGGGAGGAGTAAGTGGGCATTTGAATGGATGCTAGTTCACAAATAACAACCTATAAGTAAGGAAGAAATAATGTTCATTCATTCAGCAAATATTTATTGAACATCTGTTATGTGCTAGGCACTGTTCCAGGGACTCAGACACCAGAGCGAACAAGACAAGCCAGCTCCCCATTCTCATAAAACTTACATTACAGTGAACAATATAGACAAGAAAAAAGTTGATAGTAATAAGTACTATGCAGAGAGATAAAACTGTGTAATGGTCAAGAGGGGCTATTTTAGATTGGTTAGTTGGTGAAGGCCTTGCTAAAGAAGTGCTAGTTGCACTGAGAAGTACATGACATGAGGGAGCCAGCTACTGAAGTTCAGGGGAAGGACATTTCAGGCAGAGCAATAGCCAGTGCAAAGGTCCCAAGTCAGGAACAAGCAGGGTGAAGCCAGGTTACCTGGAACAAGGGGTAAGGGTGGTACTGGCAGAGGCTGGAGAAGCAGATGTAGCAAGATCTAACCTCAGGGCCTTGGAACAGGAAAGAAAACCTGGACTGTTCTATGTCCAGAGGGAGGGTATGAGAAGCTTTAAACTGGTGGGGGACGCAGAGGGCGGAGAGGGTGTGTACATGTGTGACATAATGTGATTTAATTGTGTTTAAAACAATCACTCTGGCTCCTAGGAGGAAAGCAGATTATAGTGAGGTAAGAGAGTAAATATGGAGACGAGGTGGAGGCTACTGAAGTAGCTTGGACCAGAGATAGTAAAGGTGTGGACTAGAAAAGTGCTTCTCAAGCTTCAGAGGGCATCAGAAATATCTGGAGGGTCTCATCCCTACAGATTCTGGTTCTGGAGAGGACTCCAAGACTTCTGCATTTCCAACAAGCTCCCAAGTGGTGTTGATGCTGGTTTGCACATCACTTTGAGCAGCGCTGGACTAGTCGGAGATGGGAGGAAATGGACAGATTTCAATATATCTTGGAAGTAGAGTCAACAGGATTTACTGCCAGATTGCATTTGGGGGACAAGTGAAAGAGAAGAATCAAGGATGACTTTGGGGCTTTGGTTAAGCAACCAAGGAAACAATTACCAGTGCACACTGACAGTGAAAAATGGGAGGAGGGGCAGGTGGAGGGGGAGAAAATCAAGAGCTCTGCTTTGGGCCTGTTAAGTTTGAGAGGCCTGTGAGACATCCAAATGGAAATGTCAATCACGAAGTGGTGAGTTCTGACATTGGAGATGGAGGATTGGGGCAACCTCAGCATAGAGATGAAATTTAAAGTGATGGCACTGAATGAAATGGTTGGGATGAGAGTGGCCCTGGGGAAGAGAAGGAGCTGGGACTGAGCCCTGGGTATCCAACATCTAGAGGTCAGAAAAGCGGGGCAATCAGCAGACAAGAGGACAACCCAGAGACTTAATGTCATGAACACCAGGAGGAGAAAGCCTCTTGGGAAGGACGGCATGGTCGGAAATGTGGCTGGAAGCAAGGTACAATATGAGGGATCCACAGAGCAGAGAAGAGCACCCTCCGGGAAAGAAAAGAAGCAGCAATGTGATTGAGGAACACAGTGAGAATCTGTCACTCTTTATAACCTCAGCTGGATTCCTCAGGCATTGTGATTAACCATCAAGTCCAAGCAGAAAGGGCTCTTTGCTTTTCTTTTGGGAAAGTAAAGAAGGTAGAAATCCAGGTATTACATCTTACTCTCCAACCAGCCTCTATAGTCCTGGAGTGGTGGCAGCATTTGAGCAGAGAAAGAAACAGACTAAGTTTTGGGAATTGAGCCAGGAAAGAACATAGGTAGGAAGCTGTCTTGGGATTCAGAAATGACCATGGATGGCTTCTTAGAAGGCCTGTGCCATTCTGGAAACTTCTTCACTTTCGCCTTGAAGAAACAAGCATCCCCACTCCTATCCAAGAGCAATTCTCCATCCTGTGTTTGTGAGCCCCGGGCCGCCTGCCGAAGCTGAGCCCTGGCTCCAGCAGCTGTCTCCTCCCTCATCTGTATTTTGATGGTTTCCTCTAGCCTGGCTCCTTCCCCTCAGACTACAATAATGTCACTCTGACCTAAAGTAAAGCTCTGTTCCTCCACCCTTCCTCCCCTCAGCTACAGCTTTCATTGCTTCTACCCCAAACTTCCGACCCCGATGCTTGTGCTTCCTCACTTTCTTTCTTGCCTGCACCCACTGGAATTTGGCTTCTGTCCCTGCCATGTCTCCAAAGCCATGCCACCTCCTAATCATCAGACACAGGGGCTGCTCCTCCGGGTCCTTACCTCAGGCCACCTCTCTGTCACAGTGCACACAATGGCCGCCCACTATTCTGGAAACTCTCGCTCCTTCTCTCAGCCTTCTTCATCCCACACAAATGCTTTCTTCTCCCTCAGTGCGACCTCAAAGGTCCATGACCCTCCGAGTTCCATAACTGGTGGTTATGTCTCCCTCTCTGTCCTCTCCTGGACGATCTCATCCACACCCTTCCACAATCACCGGCCCATGACGACTGATGACAACTTGCACTGATGACAGTTTGCAGCTGCCTGTGTGGCATTTCCATGTTCTGCAGGCATGTCAAAGACATCCAAAGCAAAACCTAGATGCACAGTTTGTATATCAACTAAATGTTTGTCAAGTAAACCATTTCTCCCTGGCCCACACTGGCCTCCTGCATATTAAAAAAAAAGCAATAAGCAATCAATAAAACACAAACACTTCTTCCCCTTCTGTCTGGGTTAATGGAATGATCTCACACTTTCCTCTCTCATTACATGTAACTGGTCACCCAGTCTTGTTGATTCTATCTCCAAAACATTTCTAGAATCTTTCCTCTATTCTCTTTTACATTCCTACTCTGCTTCTGTCATCCTCTCTTCAGTTGACTAATGCTAACCTAACTCAGTGGTTCTCAAAGCTGGTTACACATCAGAACCACCTGCAAAATTGTAAATATCCTGCTGCCCAGCCCCACTCTAGACTAATTAAATCAGAATGTCTGGGGGTGAAGCTGGAGCACTGGTATCTGAAAAACTCCTCAGATAATTGTAATGTGCAGTCCAATTTGAGAACCATAAATGGTTCCTCCTCCAGTATCCAGTATTTCCCTCAAAAAAAAAAAATTAAATCCGATCTTAATACTCTTCTGCTTTAAAACTTCAGATGGCTCCCTATATGTTACAGCAGGATTCTTAACTTGCAATACAGTTTCAGGGGATCTGGGAACCCCATTAAATTATACAAAAAATATCGTGTGTAGGGAGAAGATTTATCCATTCTCAAAGAAGTATGATTTTAAAAAGGTAAAGAACAGATGTAATGTTGGGGGGGCACGGGGAGGGCAGTACAACTTAAAGAAGACAAGTAGTGACTCTACAGCATCTCACTACGCTGATGGACAGTGACTGTAATGGGGTTGGTGGGGGGGACTTGATGAAGGGGGTAGTTTAATAATCATAATATTGCACATGTAATTGTAGATTAATGATCCAAAATAAATTATAAAAAAAAGATTGTATATCAATGATACCTGAATTAAAAAAATCAAGTTAAAAAAAAAGGTAAAGAAATGTATTTTTTCTGATAGTAGTTAAGTTACTCAACACTTACTGTGTGCCAGACACTGTGCTGAGCACTTTATACACACTAACCCATTAACATTCAAAACCAGCCCATAAGTATGAATATCATCCCCATTTACAGAAAATGGTTAAGTAACTTTCCCAGGTCAGCAAGCCTTTGGAGTCTGGACTCATAATTAACTGGATCTACTCTTTACTGCCTCCCTAGCCTGCAGGACTAATCCAAACCCCTTTGCACAGCAAACAAGGCCCCCGTCCATCTACCCAACCCAATACATCTCCCCTCCCTCACCCATGCTCTGCCCCCTCACCTCTCTCCATTCTCTGGAGAAATCATGTAGTCCATGCCTCTGTCCCTAATACATACTGTGACCACTCCCTAGAAGGTCCTCCCTGCATGTGCCTGCCAGGCAGAACCCTACTTAGACTTCAGGACTTAGCACAAATGTCCCCCACAATTCTCTGAAACCTTCTTTCCCCAGCCCCGCTTTCCCTGAAGACAATGATTATAGCGCATTCAGCATCTGATGGTAGATAGTAGTGTTTATGTCTCTCCCCTGACAGTTGGAGTCCCTTAAGGGAAGCAAATGTGTCTTGTTCATATGTAACTCTCCATCAACTCTCAGTGCCTTGGCCCATGGGAGGGGCTCAATGAATACTTGTTGAAAATAACATAATTTAAAGTGTGCTTTCTACTTACTAGGGAGTACCCAGGTTCTAAAGTTAGGGAAAGTAGGCCTTTGTTTTATGAGAATGACGTTTAGGATGTTCTCATGTTGCCAGGATGTCCCTACCAATCTCATCAGGTTATTGTTAAGAGTCAATAAAATAATTATTTAAAAGCACTTTGCATTGTTCAACACACTCAGAAAAAGGCCTGATCATTAACTAACTCTCTGCTCACGTCCAGTGGGCTAACGGACCATTATGACTGTCAGGAAATGCAGATTAAACGGCCACCAGCTACATGCCTTAAAAAAAAGTCTGTCATCACATTGGCATCTCCTGCTCTGAAACAAACAATTTCCTCATTGCTGTGGCATTCTGCACAGCTGAAAGAGCCACGCCAGGAATGCTCAGTTGAATTAATATTCATTTGAATTGGTTTTCTAAAACATGTCTTAAGTGTCTTGAGAGGATCAAACAAAATGACTTTATGAGATGAGAAAAAAGAGAGGCATCAGGAATGCAGTTGCACATTCACGGGCCATTATGAAGCTCCCTGATTTTGATAGTATCTTACTAAATCAACCATAAAATAGAGTACTTGGGAATGAATGAGAAAAGCTGGTCTTTTAATGAAAATGACCAAGTTTTGGCAAATTCATTAAGTTTGAACATCCTAATTTTCCATTTTCTACTTTCTGAGCATTCTTAAAGGCTATCTAGCTAGCCCCACTTGCTAATGAAAGATAGGAATTTTCATTTGTGGGGAGTTATTACCAGTCCAGCTCTCCTGTCTGGTGGTAGAGAAAATTGTTAAACTGATGATGGCATAATATCCATCAGGAAATGTGGGGAATTTGGCATCACCAAAGGAAGGAAGGAAAAAAGGAAGAAAATTAAAATTGAAAATTTGTAAGGAGAGGATGAAAGAAAACATTAACCTTATTCCCCAATGGACAACTGTATCTATTTTTCACTGAAAGAGTTATACAGTGTATGCATGTGCACACACATGCACACTCATGTGCACATACACAAAGCAGAATATTAAAAGTCTCAAACTATAGAGAAGGATCAGAGAGATCCTACTGACTCCTATCCTCATTTAATTATTCTTAGACAACAGTATGATGGATGCAATGGTTAAGAATTCTGGCTTGGAAGTCAAATTGCTGGGTTTGAATCCCAGTTCTACTTCTGACTGTGGTATTGATCACTATTTGTTCTCTAGTATCCATCCTCTCCTTCTTTGAACTTTATCTGGACACGTGGCCTGGAAGAATAGAGACTACATTTCCTAGCCTCTTTTGCAATATGTGTGGCCATGTGACCCCACTCTGGTCAATGGGATGTGAACACAACTTCCTGATCATGCCCTCAAGTAGAATCTCCATTTCCCTCCTTCATCTGTTGGAATACAGAAGTGATGCTGCTCCTTCGTTGACGAGGAGGAATAGCATAGCCATTCCCCCTCCTTCCCCCACTCCTTCAGGGAAAGCAGAGCAACAGAAAGAAGCCTGAGCCTCCAACAAGGCTGAGCTGCTTATCAGCCCTGGACTGATGAGGCTGACATGAGAGAGAATGTCTAAGGCATTTTTACTTTGGGCCTTGTTAGTAGCCAAACTGATATCCTAACACAGTAATCGTGATTAAAGCAAGTTACTTATTCTTTATGGGCCTCAGCTTTATCATCTGTAAAATGTGGAAAATACAATAACAGAACAATAATAATAATAATACCTTCCTCATAGGGATAGGGCATATGAAATGATCAGAGGAGCTCCTGGCACATGGGAGTACTCATAAGTGTTAGCTGTATTAATACAAAAGTTACTGAATGCTGATAATATATGCATGGCACAATAGTAGCCTCTGGTAGTCCTAAATTCATTTTCTATACAGCCATCCTCTTCTCATTGGCAATTGAATATCTTTGTATGATTACTGAACACTATTATATTTGTATCCCCTGAGCATCACATGGTGTATTTTTAAACAGCTATCCTATATAAATTCCAGAATATGACTTTCATTAGTGGAGCAATCCAGGAGAAGCTTAAATTTAATCATGAAGGGTGCTACAGATTGAGAGAACTCAGTGATGGGCAGCTTTGAAACCCCATTAAAGCAACCAGGACTCATGTTTATAATAGGAAGCAGAAATGTCACACAGATAAATTCAACATGTTTGTTCAGAACTTGATTTCATCTTCCAGGCCCTCCCAAAACTCAATCCTCCTTTATTATCACAAATTTACCTACTTCACCCACCACAAAAAACTCAGCCCCAACCATGTGAAATCAAAAACCTTTCTGTGTCCCCAAGACCTTGGAGCTAAGCTGCTTCTGCTGTAAGGCAGTGTTCCTCCCAAAGGCATCCATGTTTGCAATATGCAAGAACTTTCTGGAAGGAGACAGACCTAGAGCCTCTCCTTTTAATTCCAAATTGATGTAATATCCTTGTTGGACTTGGGTGCAGACCAAAGTGGCTTGGGCTGAGGCTGGCCATCAGGAAAGAACAGCAGTGCCCAGGAAAAGGCTCAGGGTCAGAGTGGGGTTCTTTTCTGGAGAACTGACTGTGGGAGCACTGTCCCAGAGCTGGCCTCCTGTGGTCCAGCCACTTGACCCCACAAGGAAAATGGCTAATGATCACTGAGAATGTGGGTCCTTTGGACTATGGAGCGGCCATATCTAAGCATGACACAGGGGCTCTCCTCTGCCTGAGACTGGGGGCCTCAGGCAGGCTTGCACTCTCCTGTGTTCAGGGTCTTGCCCGGACTGCCTGGTGCTATCCAGCATATACCTCAGTTGCTGTAGTAGGTCCAGGGATGGATGGGGCCTCCTGAGGAGATAAGGCCTTGCCCAGCTGGATGACTTTCTCCCTGGAACCTTACTCCTTTAGGCGCTGCAGAGGAGAAGGGCTTATCAGTAGGCCTAATGGTGGCCAGGATTGATTGCTTAGGACTGCACGAACTCCCTCAGGTTTCCTAAACTTATCCCATGAAGGCCCCCCGAGAAGGAAAGGAAATAAAAGGAGAAGGGAAGAATGCATCATCATATTTGCTTGAATGCGCACTTTAAAATATCTCTGGGAGGATACAGAGCAACTAGAAACCCGTTACTTTGGCAGGTCAGGGTGAGAACTGAGTGGGGGGGTGGGGGGTTCTGTGAGAGGAACGCTTTTCACTATCATCTTGTACTTTCTTGATTTTTGAAGCATCTGTGTCAAAAAATAAAATAGAATAAATTAATATTTTAATTAAATAATGATAATTATTTAAAATCCAAATTTTAAATTCATTTTATTAAATTAATGTTTAAATTAATATTTAAATAATAATTAACTTAAATAACTGGTTTAAATCAAACAATTTTAATGATAAATTAAAACAATAGTAAACAAAAGACCATGTCATCAGATAATTTAGGGAGGCTGAGGAAGGGTGCGGCAGAGGGGAAGGCAGAGGCCCGGGAGGTCCAGCTGCCCTTTCGCTCTGCAGGCTCCACCTCACTGCAAGTACAAGAGGGAAAGAAATGGACCTCAATCTAGCAAAATAGTCACAATTATTCTTGTCCCTGCTGCTCTGAAATTGCTCTTGAATCTGGGTTTCCTTCAAATCTCACCTTAATTACACTGACAACCTTCAACCTGACTCCCTGTGCCAGGCTTTTATTCCCTCAGATCCATCCACCAACCTTAAGCTTCTTTTCAGAAATGAAAACGATCCTGCCCTGCAGGATAGGCCCATGCTTAAAGTTCTTCTGACCATTCAGCATATAACATCGACACTCCTTCCATGTCACACCAGCATCTTGCCTTCTCCCAATCACCCTGCTCTGTCCACAGGTGGCTGCTTGTGCTTTTCCAAATGGCCCACCCAGTCATGTTTTGTGGCTCTGCATATGCCATTCCTTCCCCCTGAAGGTCCCCTTTGTGTTTTGTCACCCTGGAAAACTCCATTCTTCCATCAGGATTTGGCTCAAAAGCCATCTTCTTTGTGATACAGGATGGCCTCTTGTCTTGCCCCCAACCCTGACTCCAGTCACCCCACAACACTGTGAACACATGACAATTAACACTTGTTCTACATTTTTATTTGACCCTCAGCTTTATGAGAGCAGGAGTTATGCCTTATTCCTCTATTTCCAGTGTAAAGAAGAACCTTGGGTTATAAATGGGTGAATGGTATGGTCCAAATTAAATCCTCAGGATTGGCCACGGAGAACAGCTGCTAAGGTACCCTGAGGTTAAGCTTGCCTTCTAGAATTCAGTAAACTTGGCTCTGTCCCTGTCTAAATAATGATGAAGTTTAAACACCACAATTGGCACTGTCCCTGACTGAACAATGACTGGAGTTTAAACTCTAGCCAGATAAATCCTTAGCTCACTTGAAAAGAAAAAAAAATGCTTAAGTACTTGAAGGAGATGTGGCCTTACATAAAGGAACACAGAGTGGTCTTAAGTGCTATGTGAACACTTTGAAAGTCAGGACATGGCACATTTCCTTAGTAACAGCACAGAGGGGCTGTACCAACAGGTGGGCTCCAATAGCAACCGTGTGTGGACACATTCACCTTGGAGGAACTCCAAGGAGCAGAGGAGTAGTGATGTTTTAGTTTCTGCTTGGAGAGACAAACTTGGTTTTCACATAGAATCCTTTCTGTAGGGTACCTTAGGAGAATGTTAATGGAATTACAACTGCTGAAAGATTAAACCCCACAGAACTTTTCACATAATACTTTTTTTTGCAATTTTTTAAATTGTGGTAAAATATAGGTGACAAAATTGACACTTGTAACCACTTAAGGGGATAGTCCAATGGCATTTAGTAATTTACAGGGTTGTGTAACCACTATCCACTTCCAGAACTTGCTCATTATCCCAGATAGAAACTCTGTCCCCATTAAGTTTCCCACATCCCCCCTTCCCGCAGCTCCTAATAACCTTTATTCTACTTTCTATCTCTGTGACTTTGCCTATTCTAGGTACCTCAATCAAGTAGAATCATACAATATATGTCCTTTTGTGTTTGGCTTATTTCACTTAGCATGATGTTTTTAAGGTTCATCCATGGTATAGCACATTATCAGAACTTCATTCAATTTTATTGCTGAATAATATTCCATCATATGGATATGCCACCATTTGTTCTTCCATTCTCTCTTTGATAAGACACTTGGGTTGTTTCCATCTTTTGGCTATTGTGAATAATGCTGCTATGAACAATAGCATACAAGTATCTGAGTCCTTGCTTTTAATTCTTCTGGGTATATACCTAGAAGTGGATTGCTGTATCATTTGGTAATTCAATGCTTAATTTTTTGAGGAACTGCCAAACTATTTTCCACATCAGCTGTACCAGTTTACATTCCTAAGAACAGTGTACAAGGGTTTCACTTTCTCCATATCCTTGCTAACACTTATTGTCTTCCCCCTTTTTTTTGGTAATAAGCACCCTAGTGGGCTTTGTGGTTTTGATCTGCACTTCTCTAATGACTAATGATGTTGAGCATCTTTTCATGTGCTTATTGACCATCTGTGTATCTTCTTTGGAGAAATGTCTACTCAAATCCTGTGCTCTTTTTTAAATCAGGTTGTTTAATTTTTTTCTTGTTAAGTTGTAGTTTGTTTTCTCTTGTTAACTTATATATTCTGGATATTAATCCCTTATCAGACATGTAATTTGCAAATATCTTTGCATGATTTTTAAACTTCATCCAGAAGAAAATCGTAATGTCACAACTAACAGCCATTAAAGTGGTGATGCCCACCCTTTTGAATGCTCAAATGAAACCTAGGCTGCCAGCTGGGAGATGCTTCCTTCCTGTCAGCACCAAAGGCATGAGGGCAAGAAACCAACAGCAACAGGTGGCAAGAATGAGAGCCTAGTGGGGTCAGGACAGGAGCGGAAGGATGACCAGAGCTGGGATCTTGTTTCAGGAACTCAGGGTCTGCAGAAAAAACCTGGTTTTCCCTGCCTGCGCCCCCACACCATGGATGTTGACTGGGAAACCCTTTTCTGATTCTCCTCCCAGGGCCCACTCAAACAGATCATTTACTGAATTTACCACCTTGGTGAGATCCTTCCCCTAACTTCTCTCTCAACACTGTTCTCCACTTGGGAGTCACATAGCTATTTTAAGTCAGGCTTTCTTTTTGCTTTGTTTCTAGGGCCTCATTTGTGTGAGGCTGACGATGGAGCTGGTAATAAGATGGCTGAAAGTCCCCATCTCCCCAAAATAGAGCTGTGGTTAAGGACATAGTTCTCAGGTGTCAGTTGTAGTGCCATGTTTGAGTTCCGTCTTTGAAGCCACTGACTGCATTTCAATTCTAGATCCCCTGTTTATGATCTTGGGAAATCACTTCCCCGTGTCTCATTTTTTTTCATCTGCCAAAGGGGGATAATAATAGGACCTGTATCAGAGGGCTGAGGTGAGGATTAAATGAGATAGTTCCTGGAATGTGCTTAGACCAGGGATGGCACATTGTGAGGGCTTAATAAGCATTGGCTATTATTATCCTCACTCCCTCCAAGCTTCCTCTTGAGCTCTAGAATTGGCACATTCCTATGAGTGATTCCAAACACTGTTCCTCCTCTGATTTTCAACTCTGTGCCTTTCCCAATGGCTGACTGCACTTTCTATGAGTGGGCAATGATGCCATCAAAGGTATCCAGCACTCGTGTTTGATAACACTGGAAACTGAGTTACACTGCCCAGGTACAAAGCAAGAGAAGAGGGAATCCCAGAGAAGGTGAATCATTCAGAGCCACCCTGTAGAGGGCATAAACAACACTATGTGATATTTTTCTTGACTGACCAAAACAGCATCACACTTATCTAGGAATCTAATTTCAGGGTTGCACCATGAACCAGTTATGGCAGTGGCTACTCAACCATGGATAGGTCTGGAATGCCCAGAAGAGATGCTTGAAATGAACCTCCCCAGGCCAGAATTACCATGGCAGAGTAGCTAACAGCCATGGGTACTGGAGTCAGGCAGGCCAGATTCCTAGCTTGGCTCTGCTACTTATCAGCTGTCTAACAAGTAGCAAGTAGCTTAACCTCTCTGGGTCCCAGCTGTTATCATCTGTATGATGGAGATAATAGTACCGCCCACTTCATGTTATTTTATGAGGATAAAACAAATTAATATGTGTATAGGACTTTGAACAGTGCCTGTTAGGCGGTAAGCACTCTCTTAAAAATGTATGTAATGCTCCAGATTCATCAACCACTAAACACACAGTAATGGAATAGAAACGTATTATCAAAGACAGACAGCTGGAGTGACCCACAGAGCAGCACATCTGGCTGTGTGGAGAGGGAGAAGATAGAGCAGTGCCAGGCCTTGCTGTGGGCACTTAATGGGAGTGGCCACCCTCACTATCACACAGAACACCTGTAGTCAGCGGGGTGGGGGCAGGAAGCTGATGTGAGGAGTGACAAAAAAGCCTCCCTGGGGCTCTTTGGGATCTAGTATTGGGATGTCCCCAGGGGAGAGGCATTCATTCCATTCAAAACATCTCAGGAAGAAGACCGGTTTATATTTGCATATGACTTAAGCAACAGCAGCTTCATTATTTTTTCTACAAGCCTTTAGCTGGGAGATTACATTAAATTCTAAAACCCTTCCGTGGCTCTCTCCACACCTCTCCGATTTCCCAAGTGGGTTAGTATCAGCCTGGCACCAAGGTACATCCAAACAGGCCTGCAGGGTTTGCAGTTTGTATCACCGCTCAGTGTCCCAGGAGCACCTCCACTTGCCCTGTGGTTTCCGGTGGAGAACTGCCAGTTCTTGGGTTTCAAACCCGTTTTGGTTTGGCATTTTGGCAATGGCTCCCTTCCTGGCTAAACTGGCATTTCCTGGCACCCACTCTGGTTAAATTCATCAGCTTGAAGCAGCAATACAGCCTGGTACTTAAAAGTGCAGAATCAGAAGAGTTCAAACCTGCTTTCAGTACTTAATGGCTGTATGAATTCAGGCAAATTACTCCATCTCTCAGAGCCTAGTTTTCCCATCATTGAGATGGAATCACCCGCACTTTCCAGTGCTGTTGTGAGGACTCTAAGAGATAAAGGCACAGAACTGAAGGCAGACCTGACAGAGCTAGTGCTAGATAAATGGGCCCTATTATTAGCAGGCACAGGATAGCACATCTAGGCCCTGCAGCTGCTCTTTTGAATCCCCGCCTCTACTCCCTCCTTCCTCTAGTCACAGGGTTTTCAGAGTAGGATAATTACTAGTGTGTCGAGATCTGGGTGGGGTACAGGTATATTTAAAATTAGAAACCAGTTTGTGACATACGGGCTGTGCAGATTGTAGGTCATCATTTGCCCCCAGGAACTAATTGTTGATGTTTGGTTGAATAATATAGGTTAGGGTGGGAGTACGGACACCAGGGCAGGGTCCCCAATGCTGGGCTCTGGTGTTGGCTGACCTGGAAAGAACTCTAATAGAACCCACTCACAGGAAAGGGGTAGGCAGTCCCTCTCTGTTCTCTGTGTTCCAGCTGGATTCTTTGCAAGGGCTGGGGACAAGTGAACCAGAAGCAGGAGGAACTAGGATTTGTTTCTGGCACCAGGGAAACCAGACTCTAAAATGATCGGTATAACCACCTTGCAAAACAAACAACAACAAATGCAGGTGTCTCTGGCCAGAATTAAGCAAAACGTTGTCCTCTAAAGCAAGTTCACAGAAACAGTTACTAAAATGAGGGATGTAGGTACTGGGCAACCTTTTTACCCACCTGGAATAAACTCTACTTGTCTTCAAAAAAAAAAAAAACAGATTTTTTGAGTCCCTAGCTCAAAACAAATGGTCCTTATCTCTTTGAGGTCAGCCTCCTCCCTTATATCCAGCTATGTTACTCTCAAACTAAGGACACAAAAGAGTCAGAAGTGCCCAGGCTTATCTCCTAGCCAATCCAGCCTTTCTTTGCTAAGAGCAAGCTTTTAGAACAGGCCACTTCCCACCGGTTCCAGGTGAACCAGATCACTCTCCCTCAAGTCCCCTGGGGGGGCCCCAAAGATCCTTCCCACCAAGATGCATTGAGTTCCACCCTCCCAGCTTAGTGGAAGTTGATGTAAGTATGGAATACATGGTACGTCTTGTGTTAACATTTGTAGAAACCAAACTAGAGCTTTCTGTTGGATGGGAGATGGGCAGAGTGGAAGGGAAACGCGGAACAAAGAAAATGTGCAATTCTCTGTGGCATTTCTTAGTGGGGCTATAATTATACAAGCACAGATATTTTATCTATTCTAAAAACAACAGTTGTGATTTTTTTGAGGGGGTGAAAGAGTGGGGGCCAGATTAACCTTCCCTGGAAAATCTCCTAAGACAGTCCTTAGTATTGGCTTTTTTCTCTTTCTTTTCCCCCTCATCTTTCCCAGGTCTTCTCCTTTGCTTCCCTCCATGGACATTTTTGGAGGAAGGCAAATCAGCTCTATCAGTCAACTGCAGAGCTTGCATATGGTATTAAAGACAGTCGGACATGCAAACCTTGTGCAACAGCCTCAACTCTCGCAGAGTTCTCTAACAGTCAATGCCTCTGAACAGAGCTGTCCTGGAATGGCAAGAGAGGTCTTGAGCCACTGGCTTATGGATTCTTTTCCTGTCTTTAATCCTCATGCCAGCCAATTCTGCAGGTCTCTGCGGGTGATCTCAGAAGCAGCCCGCTGACCCAGCCCTCCTGCTCCTTCGAGCAGTGCCTAAGGGCATCCTGGAGTGCTGACATCCAGACTGGAGTGGCTAAAACACTATGGATAGGGATAAGCATGTAAGGTCCTGGGCCTGCAGCTCCCTGATGACCAGCCAACGCACATCTCAGCCCAATAGAACTGGAAAAGGAATTCCAGAGTCTCCCCACTGATAAGCCTCTGGGTACCTTCTTTATGAAGTGGGTGAGTAGGAACTTCTCCCCATAGAGGGGCTGGTCTGCACCCAAGGGGTTCCCAACCTTGATGGGAGACTCAAAAATCCCCTTGGAACATCAAGAAGCAAGATCTGAAATTTCCCTGGGTCTTCCTTTGGGTCACTGAGTCTTGCCACAGCTTTAGAACTGGAGGGGAGGCACTGCAATGGTGGGAAACCCCTCCACAGCCTCCTCATATATGCCCCTGTCCCAGAGGGAAAAGCTCTTACTCCCGTATGTATGAGAGCCTTGGACATAAGAGGTTTTAGTTTGTTTTCTTTGTCTACCAGTGTGTGCATAGGAGCCACAAAAACACAGATCCAGGAGGGTGGATCCAGTTAAAAGCACAGAACTTCTCTAAACTTTTTGCTCAGAGACCAAACGAACTTCAGTCCTTAAAGGATTCCTGGAACACTGTTTAGGTGAGCAGAGAATCCCCACATATCCCATGGAATTTTTTATCTTTGCAGCCCAGCCCCTCAACGTGTGCCAAACAGGCAACAGTGTCCTAATCCAAGCAGTTGCAAGTCTTGTGAGGTTCAGTCAGAAAACTGTCTGCAGGAGAATGAGAAAAAACAGAGTAGCAAGGCTGCAGAGAAGCTGTGATGAATCACACTAACAGCAGCTCACTCTGTTTTGCATGCAGGCCTGGTGCCCAGGCTGTAAACACATCATCCCACCAGAATATCACAACACCCTAGGAAGGAGGCGTTACATTAACCCCATTTTACAATTAATGGATCAGAGGCAGCATAGGATAATGGGCCCAAAGCTCAGTTCCTACTCATGTGGCCATGTTCACATCCTGATTCTATCACTGCCTGGCCATGTGACCTTGGGCAAACAACTCTCCTGCGCCTCAGTTTCCTCATCTGTAAACTGGGGATAATAACAGTGCCCACGGTTGATGTGAAGAGTAAGAGACACAGAGTGCTTATGGCAGTGCCACGCACACAGTAAATTATGCTTTATCACTGTGATCATTCACCCAGCTGGGAGGCCATAGCCAGGATTAGATCCAAGTCATCTGGCCACCAAGGCCTCTGGCTCCAGGTTGTGGAGGCGGATTCTAGGAAGCAAGAAGCAAGGAGCTGCTGACAAAGCCCTGGGGGTAAGCCCTTGCTCCTCCTGCTTCAGGTGCCTCCTGCTTACAAAGGTCTGGGTTTTCCTTTTCACATGAAGACTGAGCCACAGCTCAGACACCCTCTGACACATCCATCTGCAGTGAACCACAGACAAAATCTGTGAGTTCCCATCTATTCCTACAGTGGTCAGTTTGTGATACAAAACCCTGCTTTGAGAACCAATTCTGGGAGGCCTTTGCTGTACCTTTCAGTCCTGGTGTCCTGCCAAGCACTGTGCTTGAGGCAGGCCTCATTCTCCAGCCCTGGCCTCTCAGGCACCACTCTTCCGTGAACAATTCAAAGAGCTCTTTCTTCAGCCCAGCCATGCATCAGCAAGGCACGACATGGGTTTGGCTCACCACCTCCAGTCAGTGGGATTGCTGGGCTCCAATCTCCAGTAGGGGTGGTCTTTCTCCTTACTGAGGGCTGCTCAGTCTTGAGTATTCCCCTGGCTGGTACCCTCACCCTGGTAACTGTTCCCAAGGGACTTCTGTGATTGTTGGTAGAGCAACCACTCCACACCCCCACATGCTACTGTCAGACAGCGCCTTCAAGAGCTCAGGGACATAGAGCCAGAATTCAAGCCCATGGGCTGTTTAGTGGAGAGGCTTGAAGGACACTAAGGGACTACTGCCTCCAATATCTTCCCCAGAGATCATGCTTCCAGTCTAAGATTTTCTTCATTTAGAAGCATGCCTTTAGATTATATTCAACCTAAACCTGTGTTCCAGGTTGCCAGGACATACCTTAGTTTACCCTGTTATTCTGTATATTGTTATGAGAGTTGTTTTCACTCTCAGAAATGTCTTGGTTTGAACATAAACCATCTGGTCCTCCTAGTTTTAGCACCCTGTCTGTCTGGGAGACTCCAGTTAAGATGCACAGGGCTCCTGGGCACTTGCATTTGCTAGTCCAAAGTGCAGAAAAGTTCTTACAAGGACTGTGAGGAATTGCCCCAGGTGTGTTCATTTGGTCAGGGTCAGGGAGGACAGGAGCTAAACGGGTAAAGGAGGGGAAAGACTTCAGTCCAGCCAGGCTTGAGAAAAGCCCTGAGGCTTCTGTCCTCACCTCCCTTGACAGTCTGGTCTGTGCCAACTTCTGTGTTTCTCACCTTCCCTGGATACTCCAGGGTGGCCACTGTCTGTTGATTTACCAGATTCTCAACTGCACTGTTAGTTTCTAAGGGCTAAACATTATTCAGTTTTCTATCCTGTGTCTAATCCCATGTATGTCACATAATAAGCACTAAAACATTTCCATGAATGAATGAATCTGAGACTCAATCTCTTCATCTGTAAAAAGGAAAACCTAGCATTTCAAGGTGATTGTGATGTTTAAAGATATTTATGTAAACTGCTTATTTAGCACATGCTCACCGAATTACAGACTTTCATTAAATAGTAACTTAGGTTCTATCATTATTACTAGTCATGCCATCAACCTAAAAGCAGTCCCACTAAACACTAAACCAAGATGGAGGACTGGAACTGCATCACCCGGAGTGTTGCCATCTCACTGGGATGTACTTTTCCTTCTCTATGCTGCCTCTGAAATTCAATGTCAGTTGAGTTCCCCTATTGGGACTTCCTGGCACTGGAGGGGAAACACACAAAATGATTTGTTCCACAACCCGATTAGGGTCACCGTTTCTTAGAAAATAAAGCAAATCAATCAAATGGGTGTGGGGAAGCACTAGATGTTTGGGAAGGTCTATGACAGTATAGGTTGCAGAAAGTGGGGGTGAGGTGCAGAGGGGGCAGAACAAATATGGAAAATGGGAAGGGTGTTCCAAAGGCATCTTCATCTGCTCTGCAGTATTGTGCAGGACCAAGATGACAGCTCCATCCCCTATTGCATCCTCAGAAAGTCCTATGAGATGGGATATTATTACCTCATTTCACTTGAGAACGCGGAGGGAAGTGGTTAGATAACCTACCTAGGGTCCAACAGGTATAGAGAAGCAGAGATGAGCCCTGGGGTTCACACCAGGTCTGCCTGAGCAGCCACAGCTCACATGCCTTCTTCCGAGTTTGCTTCCTTCCCACAGCAGTCCTGGGGTGGGGAAAGCAAGGAAGATCTGGGATGAGCTCATCTGGTTTCCATTTCCTGAGCCAAGCTGTATGAGGTAAGACAGTACTGGACTCACTGTACCCCCCTGTCCAGCACAAGGTCCGGCCCATGCTAGTTGCCCAGCAAACATCAAGTGGAGCCTAGGAGAACTGAGTTCAGGTAAGCTCTCTCCAGGCCATGGCAGGAAGGCAGACAAATACCCAAACTGCAAGTACCATTTGCATCATTCCTAGATACTCTTGATTGGTGTCTTCCATAAGGATCACGAATCAGGAACCAATTATGTAAATGTAATTATATATTTTGCTCAGGAACCATTACTCTTCATTTTATTTATTTGTTTTAAATAGGAGAGATAAAATAAGAGTTGGCACAAGATTCCTATAAGAATTGCATTGGCCTAAATAATGTGTATGTAATTTACAATTCAACCTAATGAATTTTCTTTCATTGTAAGACATCTCAAAATTAGAATTTATATTTATAAAATTTTGGAGCTACAAAGGATCTTGTTGTTTATCTGATCAAACCCCCATTTTTCAGATGAGAAGTTGAGATACAATATCACATGGTTTGTCTAAGACCAGGCTCTATGGAGCTACAAGGCTGGTTAGAAGGCCAGAGCACTCCCACTATGCCACAAGTTTTCAAATTGTGGAAAGTGAGTCATTAGAGGGTGTTAAAATCAGTTTTGTAAGTTACAACCAACTTTTGCTTTTATTTTACTTTTTAAAAGTAATTCTTAATAGACTTCTTTTTTAGAGCAGTTTTAGGTTAACACAAAAATTGTATAGAAGCTACATATATTACAATTGATGAACCAATACCAATACAGGATAGTTAACTAAAGTCCATAGTTTATGTTAGGGTTCACTGTTTTGTTGTACACTGGATGGCTTCTGACAAAGGCATCATTCCATGTGTCCATTATTACTATATCATACAGAACAGTCTCTCTACCCTAAAAGTGCCCTATGCTCCACCTATTCATCCCTCCCCCACTCCTTTTGGGCCTCTAAATCAGTTTTTTTATTTATGATAGAATAGAATAAAAAAAATTAGTGCATACATACCTCATGGGATGGGTATTATAGTATGTAACTTTTAGACAATATGTACATATATGTGTAATTAGGTTAAAATGTAAAATACATTCCTTACTGTGAATTGGAGGGAAAAAAAAAGTTTGAGAAAACACTGCTCTTAACTGTCTCTTACTTAAAATTTTAGGGAATAAATCCAGAATATGAATACACAGATGGAACATGTCATATATGAAACCAAAACAAGAAAAAAACATAACCAAGAGACATTAAGAAAATAAACAAGCATACAAAAATTCTCTGAAGAGAGAGTATAAAAAGGTCAGAAAGTTACTGCTTTTCTCTGAATCAGTTGTGATTTTCTTTCTTCATTGGGATTGCAAAACATTCAGATTTGAAGACTTTTAACATTCTCAGAGCACAAATTATGGAAAGGTTTGGGGGAAGGGTAAGAGCAAAGGTTTCATCCTTACAAACTGATACTGTCCAAAGTTTCCAAAAATCTTGTCTCTGGATGTTAATCAACAAAGGAAAACTTGTTTGGGGGAGGGTTTTTTGACATTTGTTTGGCTCTACAGCTTCACATTTCTTGCTTTTCACCAGAACATCATGGAACCAACAGGGATGCTGTTGTATTTAACTTAATGTGATGCCAAGTGTCTAAAGTTTCCTAAAGGATTCAAATTTATGTTTGAGTTAGATTCTTCAATTTTTAAAAATCTCCCTTCCATGTATATCATGCTTCGTCTGTTCAGGAGAGATGTGGAATCTAGATATAACAGTGTGTCTCAAAGAAATCTTGATTGCAAACTTTGAAACACATTGGCCCATCATGTACCTGGCAGGCAGACTAGAGTTTGATTTCCAGTTTCTACTACTGATGACTGCAGAAGCCTAAAAAGGGATTCTCTCTTAGTATTCCTTTTCAAGAGTGATACATAAAAATTCCATATTAAATGATACTAAGATTATATTAGGAGATCTTCTTTGGATGAATAATGTGCTGAGCTAAGTCCTTTACCTATGTTTCTAATCCTATCAGCAATCCTATGACATAGAAATTATTGTACTCATTGAACAGTTGAATCAATTTAAACTTAAAAGCTTAAGGAGCATGCCCAGCATCACTCAGAAAGATAGTGATCATGCTAGATTGAAACCCATGTCAGAAAGAACATAGGCCTTCTGTGTGTGTTGCCAGGGCCTGACATAGTGCTTGATACACAGTACATGCTCAGGAGATGTTACCTGGAGGAATGACTGATGGAGGAGCAAAGGCTTAGCAAAGATTCTGGGGTGGATATAAGAACAAATAAGATAAAACTGCAATTATACCTGTCATTACTTTGTGCTGGGCATTAAGTTAAAGGCTTTACATGTATCATATTGTATACACAATGTACACACAGGAATTAACACAAGGTGTGGCATATGGTAAAGCACATGTCAGTGTTACTAACATTATTATGTAGCACTGTAATGGTAGCTATCATCCTTAGAGCAGAAAAGCTTAATGTTATGATTTCCTCCAACCCACGTACTTGGCGCTTCTCTCTGAGCCACACTGAACAGGTCAAACTGAGGGTCAGCCCTTTCAGCCCCAACCCTGGTTTATCCTTCCAACTCTTTTTCACACAGGTGCTGTGACAACATGCTGTGCTGGTTAATCCTTAAATTACATAAAGAGCCCCCAGTGTGCTTTTGGTGCGAGGGAGGAAGGGGGTTGTATTCTTGTGCTAGTATCTAGTTTGCATAACGTGCTTTTCTCTTTCAGGCTGAGTTGAGAAAGAAGCCATGTGGTCTAGTGGCAGCAACTGGGAGGAAAGAGTGGTGACTCAGCAGGGCTTTGCGCAGACCAGTGCAGGCAGCTCAGAGGGGCAGCAGAGATCAGCCTTACCCTAGCCATGAGGGAGCTGTGTGCTCTGAGCATGGTCAGCCTGGCAGGAGGAAGGAGAGGAAGGAAATGAAGAAAGCAGCCCGTGGTGGGACCTGGTCAGGCTGTGTCAGTGGCTTTGGGGATACAGTGAAGAGGTTCTGGGAAACTGGACCATGTGTTCTCATCTTAGTACTAAAAGTTTTTGTGACCTGAGGTAGCATATTTTAAGGTGGGGAAGTACCTGGTATTGCCTGTGGGTGTAGGAAAGGTCTTGAGCCCACACACTTGAAATTAAACTTCCAGATAACAGGAATCCTTCATGAAGCACTGGACTATTATGCATATTTTTAGAAATAGAACACTTTATCACAATCATAGATCTTCCACCAGGTGGTCCTACTATTGAACTCATTTTGAAACAGAACTCCTATAAATGTAAGAAGTCACTACTACCTCTAATGACTTGAACGTCTTCATCAATAATTCTCATGAAAGAGATCTTAGAGTTTACAGCCACTCGTTTATTCATTCATTCAACCAATCCACAATTTATCATCCTTTTCAAAAATTACTTATATTCTCTGAGGTAGAATTGATGGTGACCCGAGTATACAGATGTTAGAAGACTGGTGTTTGAAGCCCATTTTCACTAGTACTTAGTTGTGGGATCTTGGGAAAGTTTGTAAAATATGAATACAAATTCTTTCCCTGTATTCTAAGAACTTTTCAAAAATTCACATGAGATGTGTGGCTAGGGATTGGTAAGTGGTAAAGTACCATATGAAATTGTGTTTTACCTAGTATAGAAACTGAGACACGGAGTGCATAAAGAATTTGCTCAAAGTCACTTTTTGCTCAAAAGGAAAGGCCAAAGATGACATATAAATTCAGGTGACTGGACACATTACAGGCTGGAACTGATTCAGCAAACAATTTCCTTTTTGCAGTCGGATACACTTGACTATAAGAAACCTTAGCTCAGTGAGGTAAAAAGCGGTGCTTCCTGAGAGTACACAGAGATCTCACAGGACCCAAGGACAGAGAACAAAGTGCTGTTGGGCTTCATTCAAATTGGCTTCACTGAACTGGAGAGCCTTAGGGAACAGGCTGGCTCTTCCCTGTGTCTGTCTCTGCGTCTGAGCCAGCTTCAGCTTTTCCTCCATTTTGCCTGCCTTCCTCTGCTGGTTCATCCTGCATGACTGCTCATCCTGGACCTACCCCATGACCAGCATCTACCCTCAATTGGCAACAAACACTGAAATTCTTCAAGGAGGAAGGAACTAGCCAAGTGCCACTGAGAGAACCTGAGCCACACAAGTCATTTCCGAGCAGCTGACTGGCTCCTCCTGCATCCAGCCCTATAAGTCACATTCTTTCACATTATCTTGCACAGCTATACCTTCCAGAGAGCTATGGGTGGCAAGGGTGCTAAACTGCTAGGCTGGATGTTATCACAGAGAGGAACTATTTATAAGAAGAGTGTACTTGGAATGATTGTATGATGTATTTCAGTCAAGAAATTTAAGACCCAAATTTCCTGGTCAAAAAATTCAATTCAATCGAATAAAGACTGTGTTGGGCTCTGAAAACAGACACATATGTACATAAGATATGTCCACAACTAACCATAATATAAGACAGTCTATGAAAGGTTCTTAGAAATTGTCTTACAAAATTACATGGGTGAATAAAAAAGGATTAAGTTTCACTGAGTAAGGGCAATTTGAGATATGTCTTGAAGTATTCATTTAATTTTTATAGAGAGGAGGGAGCCCAGGAGGACATATATGAAACAGTGGGAAAAACATGAGCAAGAAATGGCATTTTAAGCGTGAAATTACCTGTGTGCTCTGAGATAGCAAAAACTATAGTGTGGCAGGAGGGAGAAAAAGAAACCAGCATAATTTGACTGCTATCAACTATATGCTGGATATTTTCCAATATCACCTCACTGAATCCTTTCAGTAATCCTTGAGGTGGCGTCTATTGTTCCTATTTTGCCAAGTGCACAAAGGCCAAAGCCATTCCCTCCATTGTCCCATAATGAGGATGAGGTGGAGAGGGCAGCAGAGAGTAGACTGAGGGAGGTCTGACCTCCATGTAACAAGTCCACACTGGATTCTGAAGGCACTGGGAGGGAAGTCATGCCAGAATTCTGAACAAAGAATAGCATGATCAGATCTGAATTTTAGAAAAAGAATGCTGGTGGTAATGTGGGGATTAAATAGAGTATTCTTTCTCTGTCCTTCCTTCTGTAGGAAAAAATGTTCTACATGCCAGACACAGTCCCAAATCTCATGGAGTTTACAGTTTCTCTTTGTGTGTGTGCATATAATATATAGCTTATATATATGCCCTTTCTCTACAAATATACTTTATAGTATATACACATATATATATGTATAGAACAAAATAAACTTTTATATTTTAATTATCTTTAAGCTCACAAAAATAGTATGATAAAATTTTTCTTTTAAATAAGTATCAGTAATATTCTGGATATTAATCCCTTATCAGATATAGAATTTACAAATATTTTCCTCCATTCTGTGAATTGCCCTTTTACTCTGTTGATAGTGTCTTTTGATGCACAAAAAATTATTTTTTAATTCTCATGAAGTCCAATTTGTCTGTTTTTTCTTTTTTTGCCTATGGCTTTGGGTCATATCCAGAAACCACTGCTAAATTCAATGTCATGAAAATTTCCCTATATTTTTTTACTAAGACTTTTATAGTTTTAGGTCTTATGTTAGGTCAGTGATCCATTTAAGTTAATTTTTGTATATTATGTAAAATAAGGGTCCAACTTCAGTTCTTCTGCATGTGGCTATACAGTTTTCCCAGCACCATTTGTTGAAAAGAATGTCCTTTCCTCATTGAATGATCTTGGTACCCGGTTGAAAGTCATTTGACCTTATATTCAAGAGTTTATTTCTGGGCTCTCTATTCCCTCCATTGGTCTATTTGTCCATTCTACATCAGTACCACACTGCTTTGATTATTATAGCTTTGTAGTAAGTTTTGAAATCAGGAAGAATTAATCCTCTTTGTTTTTTTTCAAGGTTATTTTGGCTATTTGGGGTCCCTTGAGATACCATATGAATTTTAGGATGGGTTTTTCTATTTCTGCAAAAAAAGATTTTGATAGCAATTACATTTGAATCTGTAGATTGTTTTGGGTGGTATTTACATGGCATTTTAAATACACTAAATACCACTGAATTGTACACGTCAAAATGGTTAATTATATGTCATGTGAATTTCAACTCAAAATTGAAAAAAACTGAAAAAAAAATTGGGGGTGATTATACCTGAAGAGCAGGTATGGGGGTGGCATGAGGCAGCTGGAAGGGAAAGGGGGTTGTGATCAGAGGGAGGAATGCTGAAGTTGACCTCTAATACAGAATCATTTAGGGTAGGTAAAGGTCCTTGGTGTAGGGAAGTAAAAATGCTGGGAGGCTAAACTGCTCCAAAGGTAATCCACAAAGACACTGACTTCACAAAGAGATTCAAGACTGCAGTTTCAGAAGGATACTTTCCCAGCTGGGAATGGCGGTCATTTCTGCAGTAAGATGGGGGTAGATGGGATTTAGGGGAATTTTAAGGAGAAAGAATAATGAAAATCATTTTAAAGCTGTAATTTAGTAACTTTAATTTAGGAAAAGAAGACAGTGAACTAGGAGCCTTTTTTTTTTTTTAAGTCATCGTAGGAGTGGCAGGAAGGTGTTAGATGATATAGGCATGGATAGGGAGCGGGCATGCCAGCTGGCTTAATCTCTTATTTATTTTCAGAGTTATGGTCTGGCAATAGTATCATGGAGCTGGAGAAAGGCCAAATCTGCCTAACTCTGAAGTATATGAGACTAGTAGAACAAACACCCCTCAATTCAAGACTGAAGCCAGGGAAGCTATGTTCTTGTAAGATAGCCAGATTTCAGTTAGGGCAAGGAATGGGAGATAGGCTATGGGTGTGGAAGGGCTTGTTCACCAAGAAATGGGGGTTCAGAGTGAACAGGAGAAAAGTGTGAGAAGGAAAAGCGCAACAGGGGAAGGAGTGTGGGAAGGCACAGGGCCGTCTGGGGACCAGGATATAGGATAAGATGGATAACTGGAGGCATTTACATTTTAGGGACTTACATGATATGAACACTAGGGTGGTTCCATGAGGAACAGTGGCCCAGGGCCCACAGAGACCTGTGATATCAAGTTTGGTAACAGTGGCACAGGCCTCCTGGGATCTGAAAAGGATGTTGGACTTGAGCTGGGACCTATGGATGGTAGAATTTGAGTAGACAATAAAACACAGCAGTACAAAGTCCCAGAGGCAGACACTGGCAGGGATAACTTGAGGGGCCCATGAGTAAACCAGACAGACTGAAATTGAAAGTTTGTGTTGGGGATTAGAAGGCTGGTTTCCAAGGGTAGGGCTGGGTTCTGGAGAACCTTATAAGCCAGCAGAGGAGTCAACACGATCTGTAAGAAATATAGGTTCATTATAGGTTTTTACCAGGAGAGGGACAGATGAAAAAGCATTTAAAGAAGTGTGAGAAATATCCATGAAGAGTGGATCTGTATGGGAAAAACTGGGTTTGCTGAAGATTTGCAACTATCTAAACATTAATGTGGTATAAGATTGAACTAGAGAGGAGAAGAAAAATATAAATAAATAAATAAACCAAACAGATCTTGTTTTATATGTGGGGGAGGTGAAGAAAAAAAGAGATGAAAACTTTTCAAAACTTTGACCCTGGTTGATTGGAGAGTTATATTAAGCATGGCTGGGGAACCTGAAAACGGAGGATCAGCTTAGGGGGAAGGAGTGGACAATGATGAATTTAGTTTGAGACCTAGATTCATTTGACTCTTACAGCTAAATGAGACTTTACATCTGGCTATGTGGAAGAACTATCATATTTTACAGATGAATAAATCTTGAGTTTGAGATGACAAAAGACATTCTAGAAAAGATGTCCTAGAGGTAGCTGGCCATTCATAGCTGCACTTTAGTGACAAAACAAAACTAGCGATACTAATCTTGGAGTCGTAAGAATAGTCTTGCCAAACAATTCTATGAAAACAGATTCATTATCCAAGAGAGAGGGAACAGAGTGAGAAGAGAAGACTAAAGTCGTAGGAGATAGTGGAGAATTGAACCAAGAGACAGAAAAGAAACAGGAATTTTGGCTTTGTTATATGCTAGCTATATGAATTTGACAGTTTATTGACCTCTGGGTCTCAGGCTGTAGTCATATTAGGGCTTGACACGGGCAGGATCTGCTTCCAAACTCACTCATGCAGCCTCTTGTCCGATTGGCTGTTGGCTGGAGACATCGGACCTTACCAAGTGGGCCTCTCTGTAAGGGCAGGGAACTCACAACATGGCAGCTGACTTCTGAGTGAGTGAGTGAGAGAACGAGAGAGGGGGCTTAGGATGAAGCCCTAGTCTTCTTTATAACCTAATCTCAGTAGTAACATCTCATCACTTTTGCCAAGTTCTATTCACTTACAAACAAATCAGTAAGTACACTCCAAATTCAAGGGAAAAGGATCAGACAAGGGTGTGAATATTAGACAAGGAGGTAGGATTACTGGGGGTCATTTTAAAGGCTGCCTGTGGTAATATCTAATAGTTATATTCTAAGACATTCATACTTATTTATTTTTAAAGCTAGTTCACCTAAATAGGGCAATTCAATAAGTACTGAATCCACTGAGCTGGGCACAGGTACAGTTGGCACACAAAGAAGACAAAAAAACAATTTTACCTAGAGGAAAAGTCATAATAGAAATTTCCAGAGAGGATCAATTAGGTTTGCACTGATTCTTAAAGAATAAACAGGAGTTTATCAGGAGACAAGATGGACAAGTTAAAAGTTTATTTAATGATTATAATTTGGACTGTGGGGTTCTTATGTACTGATTTTAAAGCTAAGTGGAAATATAGCAGGCATGAAGAAAATATTTCATAATTTGAAAAATCTCCAGTTTTATTAAGATGGGAAATATTGAGCAATTCAAAGGATTTTACCATGTGATTTCAAATATATCTTTAGAAATCCTAATAGTTTAACTTAGTCTACCTGATCTTGACAGACTCCTTACTAATTAGCACTCCTAGCTTTCATCTGTTTTCAAAAAATACTTCTGTAAGCACTCTGATCAACTAAAAACTTGCATGAAATAAGATTTAAGATTACAATTTAGAGTGCACCCAGGAAAAACATAAAGGCCATTTTCCCACTTTCAAGGCTATTGCTCTATTATGATAAAGCTGAAATTCTAGTTTTAATTTTCATTTTTGATTTTACTAATTCTGTGAGATCTGTGTGCTCCCATGGTTGACCCACATTCTAGTACCTTCTTGCTTTCTTTACCTATGGATTTGGTATTGTGGTTGTTTAGGATTAAGATTATGGCTGAACTTCAACACATTAAGACACTGAAAAATGACTAGTGGTTACCAAGGGGAAGGGTGAGGGGGATAAAGGGGCACAATAATTCGCAATCACAGTATAAGTTTGTCACAGGGACGGTAGGAGAGCATGGGGAATATAGTCAATGATTCTGTAACATCTTCCTATGTTGATAGATAGTTACACTAGTGGGGGGTGAGGATTTAATAATATGGGTAACAGTTGAACCACTGTGTTGTACATTTGAAACCAATATAAGATTGTATATCAACGATACGTAAGAAAAAAAGATTATGGCTGAACTTTGTCAGTTTTCCAGAGTGGCAGAAGGACAGAACATTGGGTAGGTTTTCCAATGGCTTCTCTCCTTATAACTAGGGCCATCACTGTAAAATAGGTTATCGCAGGTTTTTCTCTGCAAATCTGGATTACTCTCTAGGGCAGGTTTGAGCCCATTCTTATCTGACTGCCCCAGGCCTAAGCAACCAGAGGGAAGATCACACAGCAACTGCAGGCCCTAAGCAATGCCAATTCATCATATTTAGAAGAATATGGATGTTGCTTTTCTTTTCATTTTTTTACCCTGTAATTTTTTTATTAAGGTATTATTGATATACACTCTTATGAAGGTTTAACATGAAAAACAATGTGGTTATTACAATCACCCATATTATCGAGTCCCCCTCATACCCCATGGCAGTCACTGTCCTTCAGTGTAGTAAGATGCGACAGAGTCACTACTTGTCCACTCTGTGCTACACTGTCTTCCCCATGATCCCACCCACACCATGTGTACTAATCATAATACCCCTCAATCCCGTTCTAACTCCCTCCCCACCCGCCCTCCCCCATCCATCCCCTTTGGCAACCACTAGTCCCTTCTTGGAGTTTGTGAGTCTACTGCTGCTTTGTTCCTTCAGTTTTGCTTCATTCTTATACTCCACAAATGAGGGAAATCATTTGATACTTGTCTTTCTCTGCCTGGCTTATTTCACTGAGCATAATACCGTCTAGCTCCATCCATGTTGTTGAAAATGGTAGGATTTATTTTTTACTTTTGGCTGAATAGTATTCCATTGTGTATATGTACCACCTCTTCTTTATCAATTCATCTACTGATGGACACTGAGGTTGCTCCCATATCTTGGCTATTGTAAATAGTGCTGCAATAAACATAGGGGTGCATATGTCTTTTTGAATCTGAGAACTTGTATTCTTTGGGTAAATTCCTAGGAGTGGAATTCCTGGGTCAAATGGTATTTCTATTTTGAGTTTTTTGAGGAACCTCCGTATTGCTTTCAAAATGGCTGAACTAGCTTACATTCCCACCAGCAGCGTAGGAGGGTTCCCCTTTCTCTGCATCCTCACCAGGATTTGTTGTTCTTAGTCTTTTCGATGCTGGCCATCCTTACTGGTGTGAGGTGATATCTCATTGTGGTTTTAATTTGCATTTCCCTGATAATTAATGATGTGTAGCATCTTTTCATGTGTCTGTTGGCCATCTGAATTTCTTCTTTGGAGAATTGTCTCTTCATACCATCCAGTCATTTTTTAATCGGGTTATTTGCTTTTTGGTTGTTGAGGCGTGTGAGTTCTTTATATACTCTGGATGTTAACTGCATGTTGGATATGTCATTTACAAATATATTCTCCCATACTGTAGAATGCCTTTTTGTTCTGCTGATGGTGTCCTTTGCTGTAGAGAAGCTTTTTAGCATGATGTAGTCCCATTTGTTCATTTTTGCTTTTGTTTTCCTTGCCTGAAGAGATGTGTTTGGAAAAAAGTTGCTCATGTTTATATTCAGGAGATTATTGCCTATGTTGTCTTCTAAGAGTTTTATGGTTTCATTACTTACATTCATGTCTTTGATCCATTTCAAGTTTACTTTTGTGTATGGGGTTAGACAATAATCCAGTTTCATTCTCTTGCAGGTAGCTGTCCAGTTTTGCCAACACCAGTTGTTGAAGAGGCTGTCATTTCACCATTGTATGTCCATGGCTCCCTTATCATACATTAATTGATCTTATATGCTTGGGTTAATATCTGGGCTCTCTAGTCTGTTTCATTGGTCTATGGGTCTGTTCTTGTGCCAGTACCAAAATGTCTTGATTACTGTATTGATTACTGTGGCTTTGTAGTAGAGCTGGAAGCTCTATCCTTCCTTCAGCTTTATTCTTCCTTCCCAGGATTGCTTTGGCTATTCAGGGTCTTTTGTGGTTCCATGTGAATATTAGAACTATTTGCTCTAGTACGTTGAAGAATGCTGTTGGTATTTTGCTGTTGGTATAGGGATTGCATTGAATCTGTAGATTGTTTTAGGCAGGATGGCCATTTTGACAATATTAATTTTTCCTATCCATGAGCATGGGATGTGTTTCCATTTATTGGTATCTTCTTTAATTTCTCTCAGGAGTGTCTTGTAGTTTTCAGAGTACAGGTCTTTCATTAGGTTTATTCCCAGGTATTTTTTTTTTATTCAACTGTGAATGGAATTGTTTTCCTGATTTCTCTTTCTGCTAGTTCATCATTAGTGTATAGGAATGCAACAGATTTCTGCATTATTAATTTGTATCCTGCAACTTTGCTGAATTCAGATATTAGAACTAGTAATTTTGGAGTGGATTCTTTAGGGTTTTTTATGTACAATATCATGTCATCTGCAAACAGTCTCAGTTTAACATCTTTACCAATCTGGATGCCTTTTTATTTATTTGTGTTGTCTGATTGCCATGGCGAGGACCTCCAGTACCATGTTGAATAAAAGTGGGGAGAGTGGGCATCTTTGTCTTGTTCCCAATCTTAAAGGAAAAGCTTTCAGTTTCTCGCTGTTAAGTATGATGTTGACTGTGGGTTTGTCATATATGGCCTTTATTATGTTGAGGTACTTGCCCTCTATACCCATTTTGTTGAGTTTTTATCATGAATGGATGTTGAATTTTGTCAAATACTTTTTCAGCATCTATAGAGATGATCATGTGGTTTTTGTTCTTCTTTTTGTTGATGTGGTGAACGATGTTGATGGATTTTCTAATATTGTACCATTCTTGCATCCCTGGAATAAATCCTACTGGATCATGATGAATGATCTTTTTGATGTATTTTTTAATTCAGTTTGCTAATATTTTGTTGAGGGTTTTTGCATCTTTGGTCATTGGGGATATTGGTCTGTAATTTTCTTTTATTGTGGTATCTTTGCCTGGTTTTGGTATTAGAGTGAGTTTGGAAGTATTCCCTCCTCTTCTACTTTTTGGAAAACTTTAAGGAGAATGTGTATTAGGTCTTCTCTAAATGTTTGATAAAATTCAGCGGTGAAGCCATCTGCTTCAAAGGTTTTGTTCTTGGGTAGTTTTTGATTACCAATTCAATTTCATTGCTGGTAATTGGTCTGTTCAGATTTTCTGTTTCTTTCAGGGTCAGCCTTGGAAGGTCGTATTTTTCTAGAAAGTTGTCCATGTCTTCTAGGTTATCCAGTTAGTTAGCATATCATTTTTCATAGTATTCTCTAATGATTCTGTGTATTTCTGTGGTGTCCACAGTGATTTTTCCTTTCTCATTTCTGATTCTGTTTATGTGGATAGACTCTCTTTTTTTCTTGATAAGTTTGGCTAGGGGTTTATCTATTTTGTTTATTTTCTCGAAGAACCAGCTCCTGCTTTCATTGATTTTTCTATTGTTTTATTCTTCTCGATTTTATTTATTTATGTTCTAATCCTTATTATGTCCCTCTTTCTAATGACTTTGGGGGTCATTTGTTCTTCTTTTTCTAGTTTCATTAATTGTGAGTTTTGACTGTTCATATGGGATTGTTCTTTCCTGATGTGGGCCTGTATTGCAGTATACTTCCCTCTTAACATGGTCTTTGCTGCATCCCACAGATTTTGTGGTGTTGAATTATTGTCATTTGTCCCCATATACTGCTTGATCTCTATTTTTATTTGGTCAGTGATCCATTGGTTATTTAGGAGCATGTTGTTAAGCCTCCATGTGTTTGTGGGATTTTTCATTTACTTTTTGTGATCTATTTCTAGTTTCATACCTTTGTGGTCTGAGAAGCTGGCTGGTACAATTACAATCTTTTTGAATTTACTGAGTCTCTTTTTTGTGTCCTAGTATATGATCTATTCTTTAAAATGCTCCATGTGCATTTCAGAAGAATGTGTATCCTGCTGTTTTGGGTGCAGAGTTCTGTAGATGTCTGTTAGGTCCATCTGGTCTAATGTGTTATTCAGTGCCTCTGTCTCCTTACTTATTTTCTGTCTGGTTGATCTCTCCTTTGGAGTGAGTGGTGTGTTGAAGTCTCCTAAAATGAATGTATTGCATTCTATTTCCCCCTTCAATTCTGTTAGTATTTGTTTCACATATGTAGGTGTTCCTGTGTTGGGTGCATAGATATTTATAATGGTTATATCCGCTTGTTGGACTGACCCCTTTATTGAATGTTGCTTTTCTGACTGTTGTTCTTTAACAACTAAAAGTCTTAGTTCATCATTTTACTGTGGTAGTAGCAAGCAAATGTTGGATCCTGGTGCTCAATAGTCATGTAACTCCGCTGCCAGCGGGTACGGTGCCTGGGAAGCAGGAGGCACTCTGCAACACAGACCCTCTGCTTTGAATCATCTCCCACTCAAGGGCTGCTGCCGGCAGCTGGAAATTTGATTTGATTTAGGTATCAATATGCTGTTAAGCACCATTGTTTTCATGTACAAAGAACAATGACTCTTTTTTTTAAGCATTCTTGCTGTTATACTATTTTAGTGCCCCTCATTTTCTATTCATTCACTTTCTTTGAACAGCAAACACTCTTTTCTTGGTAATTATGTACACAAATAAACATGAAATATTCCACTTTTTGTCTGACAGTTCATTCCCAATATTATGACTATAATTTAAAATTTGTTAAAAAATATTATTCATACTTCTCAAATTAGACATAGGCATTTTCTTTTTTTTCTCACAAAATAGGTATTTTTATTGTTTTCCTTTCACAGAGTAGGACAATGAGGCACGGGATGGCTACGTAATTGTCCAAGACTTCTCAGTTAATGACTGGCTAGACATAGGCGTTTCCATTACTTTTTTTCTACTGTAGACCAGACTATTGATTTCCCTGGAGCAGGAGGGAGGGAGAATCAATAAAGTGGCCAATCAGATAAAAAGCATCCTTATATTAGTATAAAAAAGTAAAGAATTATAAAGAAATAGAACTTCTTTATATGTTAATAAGCAATCATCATATTTAAAGTTAAAATAATGCTAAATTCTGCTGGTTTTAAAGAAATAACACATAACAAATAGTAAGCAATATGTTGTACCTCTACACTGTGGTTAAGGAAGGGAAGTGTCTAAGAGATCCCTCTGGTCCAACATCCTCCCAGGGCAGAAATCCCCTCAGTATCTCTGAGCAAATCTAGTGGCAAGCTAGCTTTTTGTTCCATGACACATTCCATGACACTGTCAATTACTACATTGTTGGGAAGTGGTTAGAGGTCTATAAGGAAGGCACTGTACTGAGTATTCTGTGAGATTAAAAAAAAAAAATCTAAATCCTTGCCCTAAAGAAGCTTAATATCTTGTTCACAAAGTTCAGGTGCTAATTATAACATAAGAAGAAGTTAAAGGGCCATAGAAAAGCACAAACCAAGCCTTGTGGAGACTCAGAGGGAGGGACGTGCTAACACCAAGGGAACCCATCAGTTCTGGCTCTGTCATCTGGACTGACACGGTAGTTTCTCTGTTTTCCTATACAGCTTGATATACTCTGTAGAAGCCTCCAAAGAGGCAACGTAACTGAGGGGCCTGAAGCTAGGTCCTGGGCATTAGACATCTTTGGATATGAATCTGGACATTCTCTGGGTGACCTTGTTAGCTGGGTGACCTTGAGCAAGTTACTTAACCTCACTGTACATCTGTTTTCCATTTGTAAAATGGGCAAAGTAAGACCTAGCTGACAAGCTTATTGAAGGATTAAATAATGATAAAGGCTTTAGCATAGTGCCTGCCCTTAGTATGTAAAACATGGTAGTTTTTTTTTTACTTTTTTTCATTTTGCTTCTTTTTCCTCTAATCTCTCAGACATTTTTATCAGTTCTAATAATACCTTGTTTTTTAGACATCCTCACCTTTATACCTAACCTCTTTCAAACTGTCTAGTTTTCATTCTCCTTTATAATGTGTTACCTACAACATTACAATGACAGAACTTCCTCCCAGACCAGAAAAGCTGTGGTTGGAGTCTGATCAAAAGAGTAAACCAAACTGTTACCTCCCTCCTGACCTGCACGCTTAACAATTCAGCCCAAAATGACTGCATTCAAGTTTTTTTCATTTTTTCTTTTAGTGACTCCCTGTCTTTGTTGGTTCATGACAAGCTTGTAACTTCTTACCTTCTCTAGGTACTATGTAGATAGTAAACAATGAGGCCTCTCCTGTCTTGTACTTATGAAATTGTTTTTTTTTAACCTAAATGAAGATCTTTTCCTTTCTCTCTCTTGCGTAAGCCTTGATTCTTGGATGCAAGTGACTGGAAACTAGCTAGGATGAACTTAGATAAGAAAGACAAATTTCTTTGTTGGTATAACTGAAGAGCAAGAAAAATGGGACAACTAGAATGCTTACTCTCCCTTTTTCATAATGAGCACTGGCTTCATGTTCTCATATATATTTCTTCAGGGATTCTGGTTGCTGGCAGCTCTTGGCTCTTACTGTCATAACTTGAGCCATAGAGGAAATGATTCCCTTGTCTAGTCCTCCTTCCACCAAATAAGGAAAGAATGGTCTGAGTCAAACACATACTAATTATCATTGAGTTGCCACTGTCCCTAAAATACAGTAAGAAGCTGTCAACTGTTAGACGAGTTACTGGGGCCTGGGAGGCCAGGGTAAAGAAGATGGTAGTTCCCAGCAGAAGTTTTCGGACAAGTTCTTCCAAAAGAATGAGGACTACATTTTCTAAAAGTAGTGGAGGTGACTTAGAATTAAGTGACTTAGCCAAGTAGAGCAAAGACTAAATGATGGTTTTAAACTACTGTTATAGATGGTTGAATGATACAAAAAGATTAATATTTTTATGAAAGCAAGTAATTTATATTTATTTTCCCTATTTTGGTAAAGAAAGAACTAATTTTTTATTGTCTTTATTGCTTGGAATTTTCTCCTTCCAGTTAATATCAGATAAAGCAAATTTAGATTGATATAAACATATAAGAGAACTGGCAAAACTTCAAATTAAACAGAATAATTTCAAAACTCACATTAAGTAAAATGTAGCTCTCAGTTACTGTTATTAACAATCATTTAGGTGCTCATGTGACAGCAACTAGGGGTGGCTATTTATTAAAAAAAAAATAGAGCAAACCAGAATTCAGACTGGATAAATTTGGATTTCAGAGCTTCTATTTTCTATGTCCTTAGCCAGAAAGCTTAGGATATCTGTCAGGCAGCTGTTCTGCAATAGAGAGAAACAAGCCTATCTTGCTATATATTACCGAACAAACAAAACACTTGTTACCAGATAATGCCTGGAAGCAAAGTGAAAATGAAATTAATTTTCCAAGGATTTCCTAACTTCCAAGGATTAGATGAAGACATAAGGGAGCAAACTCATGGGTCATGTATTTTACTTAATTTTTAAATCTAGATTATTGCTTTGGCCCCTTACATAGATTTCTAAAGCAGTCCTCTTAAATTAACAGTAATTTATTTCTTCAAGTAACAAAAAATGTCAGTGTTTTGCTTATGATTCGCTTATAGCAGAAACCATCCAAGTCACTCAGGAGTGGTAAAATGCTGACCCATATCTAATGACATGGGTCATATGTCACTGAAATGATAATAGAAAAACATACACAACCACTGAATAGAAAATAGAAAAAAAATTATTTTCCCTTACACCTAGGTATAAACTGGGCTGTATTGTCCTTTGCTTGCCAGGCACACCAGTCTATAGGCTAAATTATCCTGTGGACAAAGATGTGGGAGGCACACATGAGTGACTTCAAGTCAGTGCTTGGATGCAGGGCACCTGGACTGTACTGCCACATAACCCTACTGAGCTGGTCCCTAAGTTTGTTGAGAAAAAAATTAAACATGAAAATAGAAGTTCTCTTTCCAAATTAAATTATTTGTTATCTGAAGTGAAAATCAACACAGGTAAAGGAATTAGAACTTTGAAGGTTTTTAATAATAGATGCTTAGCAGATAAAGGTCAGCACCATGTATCTACTCCATTCAGAGAGAGAATAGTATACAATCTGAACTCTGTACTCAGCAAAGTAATTTGGAAATACTTTTAGCCATTTTTAGTAGTCCATAAAAGCCACAGCACCAGATTCTTGATAAGTTAGCTTTTTAGAAGATTATCAGTGCACAAAAAGATGTGGCGGGCAACTGAAATGTCATGATGTTTAAAATGTGAATGTTTTTTTTTTCATTTTTAGTGTATGCACTTTATTTTTTATATTATCTTTTTTTATTGAGGTACATATGATAAAATGTACAAATTTTAATGCACAGCCCAGTGAATTTTGACTCATACCATACACTCATGTAACCATCACCCAGATTAAGATATGAAACATTTGGCTTTTTGTTTGTTTTGTCTTTCAGATTCCACATATCAGTAAAATTGCATGATATTTGTCTGTGTCTGACTTATTTCACTCAGCATAATACCCTCTAAGTCCATCCATGTTGTTGCAAATGGCAAGATTTCATACTTTTATCTAAGTAATATTCCATTGTATAAATACACAGTCTTTATCCATTCTTCTATCAGTGGACATAAAATGTGAATGTTTTAACTATTTAAGTCTACCTATTTTGGTTTTCTATATAAGAAATGCCTAAAGACTGTACCTAAACAATACAAATTTTCATTAAGCTCTCTTTAAACAGTCCCATTAAACTGGGATTTTTTTACTCTCAATTACCAATTGACTCTACCTTTGTCACATTTATATATGCAACTACAAGACATTTCTGTTACAGGCTGGTGACTTTAGGTTTACCTGTTGTTTTTATCAACAATTTAATTCATTCAATCTTTTATATATATTGGCACAATGTCAAATGAGTTTGAATCAATGGACCAGGATGATCTAAGTGTGAATCATATTATATCATTTTATCTTAGGGCTCTCTAATAGTAATACTTTCCCTGGCACCACCTGTGTTTTTATGAATGAGTAACCTGACTTGGCAAAAAAACAAAAACCTCAAACCCAACCACAATTAAATATGCTGTTCTCATTAGGAAGCTATCATTCCGTCAAAGTTATATATTATGTTGTCTAGTTCACTGCAGTACAGGTTTTAAGGTTCTATTGTATTCATTAAATACAATAATGCTAGCTGCATTGTTCTTTAAATGTGAAAACACAAATACTAATCATGAGGACACATCGTTTGACTAATAAGCTGTTGAACTATTCCATAGTATATATGATGTTGGATTAAGCTCTCTTCCACTCATGAAGAGTAGTCAGCATTCACTGACTGTGCTTCAGTTACTCCTCACTCAAACCTCTGTAACCTGTCTGTGCCTCCCACTCCACTGAAATTACTCAGTTCAAGGTCTCAGATAATTTTTTTCAGGCCCTTATCATTCTCCTCAGTGGATTGCTACAATCGCTTTTCAAGTGTTCTTCCTGCCACACACTTATGTGACTACATATCCCTTCCCACCCGTACATTCTCCCCTTTTCTAAAATTCAAGTCACTCCTATGATTGAAACTTTTTCAGGATAAAAATCCAAACTCCTTAACATGAGATTGTACTTTATTAATAATTTGCCCTTTGCCAAAATCAGAACCCCCTTTTTATCTTGTTTCAGGGATGCAGGGACATGACATCTTGGAACACCCTCCTCCTTAAATGGTTCAACATTGTACTATTGTGATTCTCCTTCTGGTTCTTTGGCTGGTCCTCTTGGTCTTCTCTCCAGCATTTCTCTAGGTCCTGTGCTTCTAACCTTTTCCTGTAGACCTCAGCATTTCCTTAATTAGCATGTCTGTAGGACAGGCTCCCAAAATCACAGCCCAAAGGACTCCAGATCTCCCTATTTCTAGGGGCCTTTGGCCCATCTTTACATGGATATTTTATCAAGAGCTCAAACTATGCTCAAAGCAGGCTCATCTTTTCCCGTCCATGTTGGGTCCTTTTATTCCTGTCTTCGTTCATGATTCCAGAATTCTCCCTGTTGATTAGCTTAACTTCCCCAAATCATATGACACTTTCTCATCTCCCTTGACACTAAAGATTACCTCTACTCTTTCTATGTCTTCTCCCTCCCATCCATTCTGAGATCCCTTCATACTCTTCTTAACTGCTCTGAGAGTCTCCTTCACTGTTTCTCTCTTCAAAACTTTCTACTTTCAATCCCACTGATGCCAGAGTAAACTTAAAGACATCTTTCAGTGTATCATGTCCCTGACTAAATGGTTCCAGAATAAAGGCCAAGGTCAGATCTCTTCTTGATCTCACACTAACCTACCTTTTTAATCTCATTTGCAGCTACACACCTGTGTTGGATCCAGAAAGCCCATTCACAATTCTCTAAACTGACCTGTTTTTGTATCTTCTCTTGCTTGGAATATCTGCTTTCAAAATGACTTATTTCTCTTGCCTGGGACATCTGCTCTCAAAATCTCTCTCTACATCCCAGCAGTTCTTTCTCTCACTTAACTGCAATCATTTCCTCCCTCCATTAGGTTCCATGTAGCATTTTATCTAGCTATCTATCAACAATTTAGTTATTTTGCGTAGTTGTCTTATTTCCCCTGCTAAACTGTAAGCAAGATTTCAAATGGTGTATTCATTTTTAGCCTTCCTCCTTTCACCAGGGAGTCTAGTAAAGCGCCATGCTTGGAAAAGAATTTTTGCAGAATGAAAGAGAGCTCAAATACAGAATGAAAAATGGAAAAACAAAATCAGGAATTGAGCTGTTTTTACCTAATGCCTTCATCCAAGAGTCCACATTTCAACTTTGCTGCCTTTCCACCCAGGGAAGGCTCTTTCTCTTCCTTTCTATTCAATGATTTATTAATCAACCACAGTGTTGCTCACAAAGTAAACACAGGGTGGAGAAGAACAAAAGAAAAAACGTCAGAGTCTTAATTACAGAAATCTTAATTTTGGAGTGGTATGTCAAAACATTTCATTTGTGTCACTGAGTCTGAGTTGCAAGGGATTAGTTAGCATAGGAGTGAGGCAGAGCAGGGACATGGAACAAGCATCATGGCTAATTTTTCCTGCCTATGATGAAAAACACCGAGATATAAATAGTATAACAAGGCAAGAAGGGACTCCATCTTAAGGCTAAGATTCCGTTTAAAAAAAACAGGGAGTTAGGAGGTAAGATTTCCAACATATTTTATAATAATCAGCCAACAACCTACCCTGTCTTAAGGCAGGGCAAGTGGTCTGAAATGGTATGTTTCCACTGCTTGAGGGTAACCACTACCTTGCAGAACAGGATCAATAAATTTCTTGTGTTAAGTTTGTCTTACAGTATATTTAGGGGACTCACTATGCATGATGACATAATGTCTCTCACCAGAGAGAGACAACATGAGACCATGTCAAGCCTACGCCACCATCCACCCCCCCACCTTGTCCTTTTGCCCCATTCTTGAAATCCTTAAAAGACAGGTATCCCAAGCCTTTAACCACACCTCCTCTCTGAAGCTGCCCACACTCCCCTTTCTTGGCACATGTACTTTGCCTTAAATAAAGACTTCTTGCTGCTCAACTTACTAAGTTTTGTCTCTACGTTCTTCCAAGCCTCTTGGGAGGTTAGTAAGAGATCCCTTTTCCCAGTGGTAAGTGTCCTTCTTACTTCCTATATTACATTCAATTTTCTGGACTTAAGCACAAATCTTCACTCACTCTGTCCTACTTCAGACAAGTAGGGAAGGGCTACTAAAATTTCTGATTTGGGTTTACATGTTCCTGTTGCCTGGGTAACCTGGACAGGACTGCAGCTCTAAGATCACACTCTTTAGTGGCCTACCCAAAAATTTCCTTTCTTTGCTTTGGAAAGTTCTCAGAACATAATTTCACTCCATCCAGGGCTCTGAGGCTCCCCCAAATCCTAGGGTGGTAGGGGCTTAGTTCTCCTGACATGCAGATTCAAGCAGACAGTGGCAAGGGATCTGCCCTATGCGGAGCAGGAGTTCAATGTACTTTCCTTTCCTGCCTCGGTTCTCCCTTGCTCTCTACTGTCTGCATGTCTGCTGCCATTCGCCTCTATTCTTGCTTTAATTAATTCCTTCCTCATCTACACTCCTCCAACCTATTCTAGAATTCTTTATCAGAGTCCAGGTTGAGGTACCACCTCGTGGGCACGGAGAGACCTCCCCAGATGCAGCTGCTCTGGCAACAGGAGCATTCAGTTTCTGATCACTAGTGTGAAGATATTTTTCTTAAAAAGATGAGAATAAATTAAAAGCTATGTAGGTCGTCCTAAGTCCGCCAGTAGTGGGGAGCAGGGGAAGTTTATTAAGGAGCAGTAAAATTCAAACGACCACAAAAGCCGAGCCTTGGGGTATTAAAGTAATGTGCGCTTGTAACATCAGTAATCCTCCCTCCTGCACTATGGTCCTTCATTACTGAGGACTGGGCCTGACTGCACCAACCCGTTTTTTATATATATATATCTATCTATATATATCTATATATATTTTTTATTAAAGTATCATTGATATACAATCTGATGCTCAGATTTCACATGAGCAACACTGTGGTTACTACATTCCCCGCTATTATCAAGTCCCCACCACATACTCCGTAACAGTCACTGTCCAACAGCATAGTAAGATGCTATGGAGTCACTACTTGTCTTCTCTTGCACCAACCCTTTTTAAAATGAGGACATAAAAGCCACAACTCCTGTAGGAAACATATTGCGACGTACATGGGCACAGTGCAATGGGGACATGTTCACGCTGTCACGCTTCTGTCATCACGCAAACACTGGGTCGATCCGTCCTGGCCTTAAGGAACTCGCTTCCAAAAAGGAGCGCCGCATCTCACCGGGGGCTGGAGCCTCACCTAATGAGGGCTGCCTCAAGGCGTTGCCTGTAGAGCTCTTAAAAGCGGAGTGCTTCCTAGGGGGAAAGCTCCAGCGATGGCACCCCAGGCCTCCCTTACATCCCTTCTCAGGCAGTGCAGCGTCAGACCACGCCCCCACCCAGCACCCCGCTCGCCGCCTGGGCAGCGGAGGAGCCGGGCCCAGCTCCCAGGGCGCCCGGGCTAGAGGCAGGCGTGAGTTTGGGCGCCCGTGGGGCCGGGATGCAGGCTACGCCCAGCTGCGGCCGACCCACCCACTCTCCCTCACCACCCACATCAGTACGACTAGCCCTCCGAGGGCGGGGAACTGCGGCCGGCAGGAGGGCGGGAAGCGGCCGGGTACGCGACACCTGCACGCCAGAGGTCGCTCCGCCCCATCGCTTTCGCTACCGCCGCACTGACCCCCTTTCTCTTCCGCTCCCTCCCTTCTCCCCCGGGCCGCAGCCCGGCTCCGCCCTGCTCGCGCGGCGACCCGGCCGACGGCGACGCCACTAGGCCACGCCCCCTATCATAAATATTGGCGTCGCCGGCGCCTCCTCCCCACACGCTCGGGTTCTTTGCTACGCCGCAGTGTTTCCTTTTTTTCTGCCGGTTCTGCCTCTTCTCATCTCTCGCTCCCCTGCTCTGCAGTGTGACGAGGGCGAATCCTCTCCCCACCCAGCCCTCGACTTTCTTCTTTTACCCGCGCTGTTCTATTTCTCTCCTTCGGCCGCCGCCGCCACTGCACAGCTGGTGTCGGTGCCGCGCTTTTTCCCCCACGTCGTTCCCGCAGCCTATGGCCCAGGCCGCCTTGGGTATTTCTGCTCAAGGTAACCACATCCCTCTTTAAAAATTCCGCCGAAAAAGAGAAGACGCTTTACCCGACTCTTTGGGCCGTTATCTCACGTGAGTACTGACCAGAGGAGCGCTGGGGCGCGGGGCTGGCCTCGGGGAGCGGCCGGGTGCCTCCCGGCTGGGCCCTGCCGCCGGGCTGGCGTACCCGCAGCGCCCCGCGGCTGGCCGCCTCGAACATGGCGACGGCGGGGTGTGTGGCGGCGGCCGGTGCGTCGGCGGCGCTGCAGCCGCCGCGGTTGGGGCGAGGGGGCGTGTGCGTGTGGGGGCGAGCGCGGGGTCTCGCCGCTGGGGGTCGGCGTCGCCTCCCGGCGGTGTGCGGCCCCCACCCCTCTCCCGTGGTGCATTGCTGTTTCCGGGGAGGGGGCCGGGCCGCGGTCCTGAAGGGCCTGGGTCCCGCAGCTGCGGCTTGGAGGGGCTGCGTGCCTTCGCCTCCGGGAGCCTGGCGGGCGGCGCGAGCGGCCGTGACGGCTGGGGCTTTAGGTTATGAATGGAGCCGAACAGGGGAGGGCCAGGTGTTGGCCCCCGTGACAGCTGCTGGAGGAGGACGGTTCTTGGGGGTGCGGGGAGTGCGGCCCTCCTGTGGAGGAAAGTTGACGCCACTCGGGGCCCGGCGGCGGGGAAGCCCCGGTGTCAGGTAGCGAGTGAGAGGCCTTTGGCCCTTCTGGAAGCCTCGGGGCTGCTGCTCCGCCTCCTGCGGCGCTCCAATTGGACCAAGTCGCCTTCACTCACTCCAGTCATCTCCTGGAGCCTGAGGATTAGTCATTATGGCTTCGTTTTCCTCTTCGCGCCACGATTCCTGGACAGAGGGAGGGAGAACGGTAGGCTTGGGTGGCTTATCAAGTACTATCTTGACTGCTCCCAGTTAATGGTGGTGACGTGTTTTTAACTCTTGCCCAGGATATTCTGCCTGTCTGTTCTTAGGCTAAACTGCTGATTCGGAAACCTGAAACGGTCGGGGACACAGTTCACAGCCATGAAGTTTAATAAGATTTCCCTGGATTTTGTGCTCGAATTTTGTACAGATTAAAATGTTTCGTGCCTGGTTTTGTTTCCATCGTTGAGCCCTCAGACTGAATGAGGACTCCTAAGGAAGTGTGAGGGATTGCTGTGTGATAAGGAAGGGTGGACGCGGATGAGGATGAGCCGGGCAAAAATACGACCAGTGATGGTTGTGCAAGGCCCTAAAATCCTGAAATTTCTTTTACAAACGTAAGAGTTCAGGTGCAGATCATGAAGACAAACCGTGGGGAGTTTGTCTAGTAGCAAAGATAGACTACTAATAATTATGGTGATGCGGAAGATGTAATAATAAAGTAATCGGTGCCTGCCTTTGTGCCACCCGGGTTTAGCTTAAAAATTTGAAACATACAGAGAAGGTGAAAGACTTATACCCTCACTTAAATAGAATTAACAGTTAGCATTTTGTTTATTTACCATCCCGCAATCAGTTCATCAAATCCTCTCCTTTTTGCACATATTTCAAAGATGGAGACAACAGAACTTGACTCCTCCAGCTTCAGTATCTGTGCACGTATTAGGTGGAGTACTGTTATTATTACTTTTAATGGGCAAAAGTCACATAGTAGTAAAATGCACAAATTTTAAGTAAACCATTTGATGAGTTTTGACAAAAATACAGCTGTGTAATTCAAATTTATCAAGATGTAGAAATTGCCCTCACCCCAGAAAGTTCTTTGTCTCTTCAAATGCCATTCCCCACTCCCCACAAAGGGAACCACGATTCTAATTTTTCTTTTTAAACCATAATTAGTTTTTCTATTCTAAAACTTACGTGTAAATGGAATTACATCATATGCATTGTTTTCTGTAAAAGGCTTCTTTAACTCAGTGTTTTTGATATTCATCCATGGTGCATTTATCAGATCCTTTTTATTGCTTAGTAATAAATAGTTCATTATATGAATACTTGGCCAGATTTTTTTAAAAAACAATTATTTTGGAACTTATATTTACAGGAAAGTGCAAAGGTAGTACAGAGTTACTGCATACTTCTTACCCAGTTTATTAACATCCTGTATTACCGTGGTACATTAATAAAACTAAGAAACGATTTTGATACATTGCTGTTAGCTAAACTCCAGGCTTTCTTTGGATTTCACCAGTTTTTAATACCTTTTTGTTTCAGGATCCAAACCAAGGTACCACATTGCTTTTAGTTGGCATGTTTTCCCCAGTCGTCTCTGAGCTGTGACAGTTTCTTAGTCTTGTTTTTCATGTCCTTGACAGTCTAGAGAAGAAGTATTGGCCAGATACCTAGTAGAATGTCCCCCACTTGGGGTTTGTCTGATATTTTTCTCGTGATTAGATGGAGGATTTTTGGATTTTTTGGAAAGAATACCATAGATGAACCTTAAGTCATTGGTAAAGGTAATGTTTAAAGAAGTATTGATAATTTGGGAATACTAGGTGTTTGGGTAGGAGTCACTGTCAAAGTGATAGGAGGTTTTTGTTTATTGGTCTACTGCTGACTCAGTCTAGTTCTCTCTATGCTATTCACAAAGATGTTTTAGCAAGAAAAACTCTATTCAAACAGTTAAGAAACTGAGTTCCAGTGTTGTGTATGATCCAGCTGATTTTTGCACACACACCATTCTAAACGAGAATAAATTTATCAATCCTGTACCTCGTTTTCTCCACATTTTCATTTAACCTTCTCTTATGCTTTAACTCTCTAAATAAAACATTCTGTTTATCCTGTGTGATAATGGCCCTCTTTAATCTATATATCCCTTATAGTTCTTTTAAAATGTGCCTTCCAAATTATGGGACCTTCATTTCCTACTAGTATCTTTTGTTAGATGTAAATGTTTTTTGAGATCATGCTGAAGGACATTTTTAAATTCTGAAGTTTAATGTTCTTAACTTTTCATGTCACTGTTCTTGGGTTGCATTAAGCAGCAAAATTGCTGTGGATATAATGGGAGAGTGTGTGTAAAATGTCTCACCTAGAATAATTATCCTGTTCCTTAGGGTAATTGTGAGTAAACTCTTGTCTCCAGCATGAGTGGGCTTTTAATTTACTTTAGAAATTACCTTGGTGTGGGAAGAATCAGAATCTTTGTTTTGTAATACACTATTTGGAATCTGATGTGTGGTTATAATCAACACTGCATGTTGGTATAGATTCTTGCCTCATCATCCATAAGTGTCACTGAGAGAGAGATTTCTCTTAGTAGAGCATTTTACTTTCCACAAGGGTGCCTGCCTCCATCCTGATTGAGATGAGATACGCGTTAGATATTGCCTAGAGTGCTTCTGAAAGCTCTTGACCTTTTATCTAGTTTCATCATTTTTCTGGTTTCTTTCTTACTACCCCGTTTCTGGCAAATATCAGGTTCTGTTACTTTAAAGTAGTAACTTGAATTATGAATAGAAGTATAGGTGTAATGGTTTAGCTTAGAAGTGGTAAGTCCAATCAAAACATAATAGATAATAACTGTTTCTAAAACATTAGGATTTTATAGTGTGCTAAAGCATTTAGACCATCATATGTTGTTTTTTTAGTTGCATATATAATATATTAGCTAAGTCATGAACACTTTTTATCTTTTTGATACACATTTTAAGCAGAAAAGAACTTGGAATTTGAACAACAAAAGTGTCCTAGGTAGTTACAGACCACAGATGGTGAGGGTACTTGGAAATTTTTAAATTTTAGGCCACTTAGAAATTTAAGTTTTGGAGGACAAATAAAAATCAAAACCAGAATTTAGATGAAGGCTGGAAACTGAGTAGGTAAAGTAACTTGGTAAGGTGGCCATGGTGTTAGGTTCTGTGAAATTCATACTATAGCAGCTTGGAAATGCTTACTGCATTAAAGTACTTGGTACTATGGTAAACCCTTTGAAAACATCCTTTTGTATAATGTGACTTCTAATGAAACACTATTAAAATGAAAATTTATTCCCACAGTTAATCTAAGTCAATTTAACCTGCTTGAAGCACAACCTAAAATTTTTTTAAACATAGGATTATATACTACTACTTTTATTTCCTTCTTCAGGGCGAACTTTCTGACCAAGTATACAACTACCCAGAGGGCCTAGGAGAAGTGCTGTATAGAGAGCAGTTCGACTTCAACGCTGAGCCACCTTGGGAACCTAGCTGATGATAGGGGGGTTCCATCTCCTAACTTGTCCATGTAAGTAAGAACTCTGACATCTGTGCCGGGGACTTAAAAATTTGAAGTAAAGGAGAGCTTTTCTTGCTTAGTCTTTTTCAAAATTTTAATTTGTATTTGCTTCTTAAAGTGAAGTGATCCTTAAAGCTCTTTCTAAAAGTTCTAAAATAGAGGCTTGATAGGTACTGGTTTACTGACCAAGTTGTATGCATTGTTTACCAATGACTAGATCACTTTAAAAATTTTTACTACTACAGATTTTAATAAGTTGGAGAGAGTCTTTTTTTAATTGAAGATGTGTGCAGTTGTATATTACATCATCTAACTATTTAACTTGGTGGATGCATGTATTTGGTCTTAATGATGGTGGAGACGGAAAATCAAAGACATTTTTAAAATAGAACAAAAGATTCTGTTCTTTATTCCAGTCACTGAAACTGTATCGCAGAGCATGGGATATGACAGGTGAATATTCTTGTTTTTCTAGTTAAGAGCATATTGCCAGACACAAAGTGACTTTTAGAATTTATATTCTTTTTCATAAGATAACTTTATATAAGTCTCAGCTGGTGGTGAAAAACCGTTTGGTTCTAGAGGATTTAGTGAGAGATGATAATACGTATGCCTTTCAACCTCCCTTCCGAACAGATTTGCAAGGGTAGTTTTTTTAGTGTATGTTAAGATTTTCTATGTATGGGTGTGAATTGAATAAAACCTTTGTGCAAAGTGTAGCTCTGATACTTAAATATATGATTTCTTCTAAATCAGGGAGGAGTAATCTTTATTTAGAATAATAGTATTATGGAACTTGGAAAGTCCACATAGTTTCTCTCTCTTTTGTGGGGGCTGTGTGGATGGGCATGAATAGAATATGCTAAAGATACTTACCCTGCAGGTTCTGGTGGCCAGAGTGACTGTTACTTATTATGCCCAGGTAGTGTATATTACAGTAACTGAGATGTTAGTACTTGACACCTTGCTATAAAGCTACAGGTCCACAATTCCTTATTTGCATAATTTTGACCGAAGGTTATTTTTTAAAGTTTTGTAACACTTCCTTGATGTTATGTTAACGGATGGGGAATGAAAATTTGTCCTGAATCTGAGCTGATTTGAGGCTGTTTTTATCTTTACTTGCCTCAATTTAGTGCTAATATTGCTGAAATATTACTTTCCAGGTTCCATAGTAATATTATTCTGAAATTTGTGATTACAGAGTGTTGACTAAATAGCTACTATTTGAGAGTTATGTAATATGTATCAAATATATGTACTATACTACTGTCTTAAAATCTGAGAAATTTTTATTTAGAAAAGACTCTCAAGTTTTCTTGATCAGAATTAGTAAAGGTGGCAAGAGAAAATACTGTATTCAGAAATATCCTTAGATATCAATAGCAGTTTTCTATATTGGACATTGAAATCCTAAGATTTTCTGTGAAGCAACAATGCTGTTTGGAAAACTAGAAGTCATTGAAGGTCTGCACTGGCCTTTGTAGAAAATACTTGGCACATAGCATTGGAAAGCATATAGCTAGCTGTATGAACCCCATTTGAACCATGTAATACTACAGTACTCTGATAGAATTTCTGTGTAAGTGGTGTAGGTGCCAGTATTTGGCTTCAGAGTTAGGCTTTTAAATCAAATAACCATCTGAATTTTGAGATAGTTCATTTCATTTAAGTATGGAAACTTTGGAGGTTGCTTATGTAATTTTTTTTCTTTTCAAAACTTTAGAATATGGGTGTGAAGTATTATATGAGCACTATAATAAGAATATCTTAATATTTTAAAGCCAGTAGTATCTCAAATTAATGAAGGGCCTCTAATTGTGGGAAAGTTTTTGCATGCTTTTAAAAAAATTCCTTAGGGCTTTATGCTGGAATAGTTTTCTCAGTAGTCTAGATTTTCAAGTTATTTTAGCTAATAGCTCCACTTATAATTAATAAAGTAGCCTAATGGAAAAATTTTAAAGACTCTATTCCAGAAAACTAAATTCTCTTCTAATAAACTGCTTCTATTAGCAAATTTGATGATAAAGTCAGATTGAATTAATCATTAGCATATACCTTTTAATGTTGTGTTCTAAGTATAGAAAAGGGATTCAACTGTGGGTTTGTTTAAATGGACTCTTAAAGTTTGCTTAATTTCTTACCTGGTTGAGGGATTGGATTAAAGATGGCAGTGTGAGAGGTGAGACAGAAACCTCCCAGAACCACACAAAATATGAAAATATAGCAAATACATCTAATCCTGAAAGAGCAACAGGAAAGAAGGCTGCAGCAGACTGCCTACACCTGGGGAACAGAGCAGACCTCAAGGAAAACGGTAAAGTACCAAAGCCGTGATCCGATGGGACCCAAGCCCTTCCCCTACACCAGCTCACCTGAGGGAGGAATGGAAACGGAGTGGAGAGGGGGTGGAGGCCTAGGACTGCTAAACACTCAGCCCTGGAGATCTGCTCGGGGAGCATGAACCTACATTACATGATGCTCTGGAGATTAGTGGAATTGGAAAGCTAAGACAGGCGGAATACTTGGAAAGACTGAGATTCCAGCCACTTGTGGAAAACACGCATCCACAGCCGGCCACTCTGGGACAAAAGAAAGGCTCCCAGAAAGGCAGGTAGTCTTAGAGACTTCCTAACAGCGAGAGGGCTGCTAAAGGGGCAAGGATTGCACAGAGCTTCCTGCTCAGGAGAAAGGACAGGTGGACAAAATTGTCTAGGTGCACTCGGCCCAGCAGGTTGTGAACTTTCAGGAGCTTCAGGCACTCCATCCCCCTGGCTGGCTATGCAGCTACAAGGCCGCCTACTGCTGTATGCAGCCTGCTGTGCCTTCCTCCCGGCCAGCACCAGCTCGCAAACTGGCTGTAACCGCCATTGTGCTAGGCCAGCCAGAGGACAGCCCCACCTATGGCAGCTACAAGTGTAAAGCACAGAGGCTTCTCCCTCCGCACTTGGCCCACTGGCCTTGGCAGTGGAGGCAGGCACTGCAGCCGGGAAGCGGGAAACAGCCCTTTCCTCCCAACAGGCACCAGCGCCTCTTGCCGGCAACCCCCACCATTGCTCCAGGTGCTGAGCAGCTCAAGAGAGTAGAGTTCTGGACACTAGAGGGCACCACCTACAAATATGAAACGGCAAAGGAACCAGGTTCAAACCAAAATCCCACAAACACCAGAAAGAGGGCTGAGTAAAACTGAACTCATAAATCTTCCTGAAAGAGATTTCAAAATAAAAACCATAAACATGCTCACAGAGCTACAGAAAAATATTCAAGAACTCAGGAATTCAGAAATGAGATACAAATGTTGAAGAATTCAGTATCTGAAATTTCTTAACTGTTGTCATTAGTTGACTGTGTTCATGTAAGAACTTCATGAGAATATCAGCATTTTAAATACTCATTTTCTGTCTCCTGATATTTACATAAGCCTTAATAGGACCTGCCCTACCTAAATTTGGATTTTAAAAATTTTATATTGAAGTTTGTACAATAAAATGCACAAATCTTAGTATATAACTTCATCATGAATTTTGACATGTGTGTGCACTCATGTAACTATCATCCAGAGCAAAAATATTAAAAGAGATCAGTCTCACCAATTTTTTCCCTCTTCACCAATTTCACCCATGCCCCTACTCCTCTACCTTATGGCAATCACCAGTCTGTTTTCTGTGTTTGAATCAATTTCGTTTTTGTTTGTTTTTGTTTTTTTAGAATCCACATATAAGTGAAATCATATATAGTACTTGTCTTTTTCTGATTTCACTTAGCATAATACCCTGTAGGTCCATCCATGTTGTCTCAATGACAAGATTTCATTCTTCTTTATGTCTGAGCAATATTCCACTATAGATGTGTACCACATCTTTTTTATTCATTCATCTATCGATGGATATTCAGGTGGTTTCCATATTTTGGCTATTGTAAACAATGCTTCAGTAAACAGGAGTGCATATATCTTTTTCGGTTAGTGATTTTGTTTTCTGTGAGTAAATTCCCAGATGGGGAGTTGCTAGATCATAGGATATTTCTGTTTTGGGTTTTTTGAGAAACCTCCATACTACTTTGACTAGTGGCTGCACCATAAATTGGGATTATTTCAAGTAGAGAAATAAAATGTTCTTTATTAAAATACAAGTACTTTACCCTCATGTTTCACTGTTAATTGTCAGTAGAAAAGGCATGTTTTTGGATAAAAGATTATGGAGAAAAGACTTCAGTTTTGGTAATTTACAGATTCTGTGATGTAAGCAGATTCAGCAGAACATTCATTAATGGTTGTTGTCAGTGCTCTTTGACTGTCACTGAAATATACAGGGACCACTTTTTAAAGTACTTATATCCTCTTGGCATGCACAGACTAGTATTTTGGGTCTCACTGTGTAAAGTAACAGTGCTCTGTGTAAGCATAATGTCAATATTAATGGATGAAACAGGGCTTGGAGGACATGGTATTCTTTCTTTAGGCAAATTTAGAATCTCTGTGGGCCGAAAAGATTGGAAAGCAGTATAGACCAGTTTTTAAAGGGGATGAAATGGTTTTTGTATTTATTGTAGAACACTGTAGCTGAGAGAATGAATAGTGACTTCCTGTTTGTCCCATATACTCCATCTGCCTGGTCTTGTTCAGAGTTTTTGAGTTTGGGGTTACCTCCCTTCTTCCATCCAAGAATTTTGAGACACATAATTCCAATTACAAGTAATTGAGATACTGTATAAACTGTACCTTGTAAGCTATAAAAATCTAGGTAACTGGTAGGTTGCCATTCTAGTCTGGCCATTGTACAAAAAAGCCTAAGGAGGCTGTTGAAAGTAAGTGCGTTTTTGCCCTTCACCTCCCATTCCGTGATCATCTGTGTACATTTAATCAAGCAATTAGTCAAAGTAATTGAAGCACAGATGTGGCTATGTGAATAATGAATAATGTGAACATTATGGCATGAATAAGAAATATCTATAAAGCATACTGAGTTGCAAGGATTATAAATGAAGAAGTTTAGCTTGCCCAGGCCCTACCCAGCTACCATAAGGTCTTTAAATGCCGAAGACTGACTTGCAGCAGGAGCCAAGATAACGAACTCTGAAATGCCCTCCTCTAAACTTTTTGCCCTTTCTTCATTATATTATGTAAGCACACATTCGGAATCTCTTCAAGACTTTCTTGATATGGAGTTCTGTTAACGTAGTGTTTTTACTGTCTAGTTTGTAAACTTGTGAATTAATTGATCTTTGTTACCTCGAGCAAAGTTATTGGTGGGGGGTTTTAATCTGTAATGTGTGTGGGCCTGATCCTTAGATGTTTAAAAATTTCTTACGGAAACAATATCTTCTAGAACTGCCCTGTTCAGCACAGCAGCCACTAGCCAGGTGGCTGTTTAAATTTTAAAAATTAAAACTAAGTTAAATTAAAATACAGTTCCTCAGTTGCATGAGCCACATTTTGGGTGGTTGGGAGTTCTATGTGGCTAATGGCTATTGTTTTGGGCAGAGATAAAGAAAATTTCGTCTGAGAAAGTTATGTTGGACAGCATTGCTCTAGAATAATTGTTACTGTGAATACGAGTAGTAGTAGCTATAATTTAAAACATTTATTAATAGTCATAAGAATTACATGATTTCCTTGCTTTTTATCAGATTTGTCTGATAAAAAACTTCCTTAACTATAGGAGCTTTTTTTATATTCTAGTTGAATTCCCTGGTTACCTAGCATGTTCTTAGGATGTAGCTTCCTACTGTGACTTTATGTTCTCATACAGATTAAAATGTATATTAGGTGTATGTTGAAGATATAACTAGATTATTTGTTACCTATTTCTTTTACTGAAGGATTCTCTGGTGCCCAGTTTATATATAAAGAGCTCCTAAGTAAGTATAGTATCTTCTTAGCTCATCGTCTGAGTTTGACGTGATGAACATGTTTGGCATGATAAAAAAAGTAGGATGCGATATCCTAATATGTTCAATGTAGACACTAGAACAAAACCATCCCAAATAAGTAACAATCCTCAAAAGGAGAGTGATTTGCTTTCCTAAATTCACGAAGAGCTCCTATGAGTAAATCGGGGGAAAAAAATTGGAAAATGAACAGGAGACATGAAAACCATTTTTCACTAACAACCTAGCAGCTCCACTCTAAAATGATGTGGTCCAAGTCTATAGCACCTAAACTCATCATACTTAAACTGCCAATCAGCAAGTACACTATTGTACCCGAATGTGTACAGTTAGCACACTGCTAGCCTCTTAACTTGTGGATCAGCTAGTTTGCAGACCACAGTTTGAGCAGTACTTGCCTTTGGGTACATAAATAATAGCCAGGAATTAATCATAAATATGAACACTTGTAAATAATTCAGTAAAGATGGGAAGTAGCCCACAGGTCCAGTTAGGATGAGTAAAAGTGATATATCTGTATGGTGAATACTACACAGCAATGAAAATGAATGGCACCAGTCACATCTATTTATCTGCATGGGTAAGTTGAAACTATAAAGTTAAGCAAAAGAATCAATAATAGTAGACAAACAACTCTGGATCCATTTCTTGTTCAAAAACAGTAAAGCCAATGTTTTAGGGGAACATGGGAGAATGAAACTATTCAATAACAAGTAAATGATGATTAGAGAATTCTGAATGTACTTATTCCAGGGAAGATGGAACCACTGCCCTCTGGGAAATATGTATAAGGATTTCTAAGGCATTCAATTTCTTAACTTGCTGTTTGCTGCAATAATTTTATTGTACACATTTTACATATATAGTAAGCTTTTCTCTTAGAGAAGTGGCAGTGAGATCTGCCCTTAGGTAATCAAAATAGTAATTAAGTGCATTTGTTTAAATGGTTATTTAAAGTTGTCTACATATCCTGTGCCATGCCAGGAATGCTGGAAGGCTTGAAATTTATATGGTTATGTATTTCCTGTTGTTCATGTTATATCACAATAGTTAACATTTAATATGACCACATTTTTAATTGCCAAAAAAGATTCAAGTATTTTGTTTGTGTGCAGGTACATATATACTTCCCCCAGAAAAAAATTTAGTCTTTACATTGAACAGTCAAGATACTTTATATAAGGAAACCTAATTTAATTCCACATGCAGAAAAGTACATTGCTACAGAATTCCTGTATTTTGTTTCTCATTAAGATGTATTTTAGAATTTAATGTGAGGCATTTCATTGGACAGCCTTTACATAGCTACTTTGAATGTATCCTGTTGGGCTCATTTCCTTTAGGGTTTTTTTTTCCCTAAAAAAAAAAGTCTTCATTCTAGATCTTGTCTGTCTTTTAAAATCTTCAGGAGTCACCTTTAATATTCTTCCTTTAGGGTTATTCAGTTTTTTTCTATCTCAGCACCTAAAAAATAAGTTTAAGTGAATGTTCATTGCCATATGGGCTTACCTCTTACTGTTGATTGAAGCAAACCCTCTCCTGATTATCCTAAGTTCTCAGTGTAGGCTGTTATTATCCATCACTTATTTTTGGACTAATAGGGCAAGAATTTATATGGTCTTATAGTCATCAGACAATTTATTGGAACTTCTAATACCAGGTGCAGTATGTAGCTTCCTGGAACTACTTTATTTAGTATTCAGACCTGCTCCAGGCCTCACATCGATAGTGCCAAAGTCATCATTTAAAAGCTTCCTAATGCTCTTCTACCCAAGTATTTCTAAAGGTATTCTTTGTGGTAAGTAACATATTTCTGTTGGAGGTAGAATGCAGAGATGACTTAGACAACATTGTGTCTTTTTAAAGCTGTGAGCTAAGTGCTAAGTTGTCAAATACCTATGTGAAAAAAATTTTTAAGGTAGAAGTGTGCCCTTAGGCTTCTTAAGAACAATAGTGGTATAAATCTGAAAATAACTCAAGTTCCAGTTTTTAACGAATAAGCCACCTTTTAGAAAAGTGGTTGATGTATTATATTAAGGTTGGGTTTCCTGCTTAGGTGTCTCTGAAACAGTACTCTCAACCTTTCAGCTCTCCCTGTTCTACTTCCAGGGAGGTCTTCACTTCAGAAATCCAAGACTCATATTCATCCAGCTTGGTGTCAAGTGGGCTGTTGCTGCCAGAATTATCTTGTGATTATTTGAGAGATGTGTCAGTTTCTTCTGAAGTACAATCAACTGTAGAAGCCTTTGTAGCAGGTGTGTAACAACGCAAGTGCCCAGCTGCTGCAGCCACTGCTCCTGGAGCTACCCTCTCCGTGAACATGAGGGCTCACCAGCCCCATGGAAGGCTCCCTGGGGGCAGTGTGCAGTTCTTTGGAGCCTTTTGTTTTCTTTGGCAGCTCTTCATAAAAATGTATTAGAAAAAAACAACAATGTGAGGGCATAAATAAGGAGTGTTAAACACTTTTTTTCTTCCCAGCTATGATATCCAAGAGGAAATTATGTGTTGTAAAAGTAGTGTTGTGATTACAATTGTATTAGTGTGATAAGCTGTGTTTTCTTTCTTTCACCATATACTGATAAAGTGGTTGTGAACATAGCTTAAAGGTTCTTTGAGTAGATAACACTTCTAGTATCTTGATTAAAAAATAAACTTCAGAGCTTTTATTAAATTTTTTTCTCAAGTTCTAAAGCATTGTGAAGAGAATCTAAGATTTACAGGGTAGATTTTTTTTTCACACAGATGCTCAAGGTTTATTGAATAGGCATTCCACCCCTATTCCATTTTACTGTTCAAGCATGTGTTTATTATTCATGCCTGTTGTATGCAAGTTTAGTCCTTTTTTTTTTAACTGAAGTATAATTGATAAAAAATATTATATTGGTTTCAAGTATACAACACAGTGGTTCAACAGTTACACACATTATTAAATCTTCACCCCAACTAGTAGTTACTATCTGTCAATATAGAAAGATGTTACAGAACCATTGACTATATTCTCCATGCTGTACTTCCATCCCTGTGACCAGCTTACATTATGATTGAGATTTTTGTGTCCCTTTTTCTCCTTCCCCCTCCTCACCCACCCCAAACCCTCTCCCATGGTAACCACCAGTCACTTCTCAGTGTCTCTGAGTCCAGGGTAGATTTTAAGTTTAACATAAATAATTCAGTGTCCGTAACACCAGACTGTAGTATATGGTGGTCCATAATGTATTGGAGCCAGTAAATCAGTCTCATTTCTGATTTACAAAGCTGTAAAAAATAGTGCAGTGTCTGTTGGGAATTATACCCAGGATTGGAACATTGAGGGGAAGTTTGCCATCCACCTGGTTTGAGCCTTCATTTTAATGGAGAGGTTCCTGTAAATTCCTTGTGGTATTTAAAATTGAGGTGGATTAACTTGGCAGATCTGGCATACAGTATAAACTCTGCTCACCACCCAATGCTTGCACACTTATTTTCATTCTGGCTACCAAAAACATGCGCCATAGATTTTTGGTTTAATATACTAAATAACTTTAAATGTCTCTGAAAACGTTTTAGCAAAATATTTAATTTAGTTCTTTAAGGCAGAAATGTAGAACAGAAACCTTCCTTTTTATGACAGTGGAGCTTTAAAGTATTTTTGCTAACATGTTAAGAAAATTGAACACAGCCACTCCTGGAGGTGTAATTATGAACTGCTTTATAGGACTCCCCCGGTGAGATTGGGGTACAATTGTGGGGGTAGGAAAATCGATCAGGATCAGCCTACCCATAGCCACCCAAAGCCTTTTCAGTTGTTGGAAATACAGCGCTTCCACACTTTGTGGAAATGACATACCATTTGAACAAGAGTCTGTTGGCTCAGTGTTGGAAAAGCTCCCTCCTGAAGTGAAGGTCTTCTGTTTCGCAGGTTCTTTTGAGGGGATAGTTTTTCCTGGGCATAGCTTTTAGTTTTTAACAGTAACTGACAGTTGAGCTTTGCATTTACATGTGGATCATTTATGTATCAAGGTTTTGGGCTCCTTTTAAGAATGCAAGATGGACCATTTTTTTCAACTCACTTCTAGAGAGTTCATTGCCGTTGCCACCAACCCTGAGTTTAAAAATGCCCCATTCTTGAGAGTTGTGAGGTGTTTGTCTATCTGTTTCTGAGTACCTTCTCTGGGCTAGGGATTACTAATAGTAATATCACAACCTTCAGGAAGCATCTAAGAAAAACTGAGCTCCCTTACCTCCATGCTCACTATCTTTTTTGTATAGGCTTTATTAGTATTGGTTTTAATCAACTGTTTTATTGCAGTGCTTAGTACAGTTAAGGAAATCAAATAATCCATGTCCTACATCTGTTTTAGTGGTTTAGGTGTGTTAATCTCTTTTTATTAAGTACTGCCAATATAGCAAATGAATTTTATCTTTCCACCAGTGTCCTTTTTGTGAGTCAGTTTAGGGATTGGTAAACTAACCCTAGGGTTAGTGGGAGTTCCATTTTAATGATGATAATATAGCCATTCTACAAGCATTGTGTCTTTCCTTTAGAGCAGGGCATACTTCCCAATATTTTTACTCATGTTGGTAGTATCATTATTTGTCACCTGTTTTAGTTTGGCCTTTAGTGAATGTTTAAATTATTTATGCAAAAGTCTAATCTTTAGTGACAGAAAGCACATCGGTGGTTACCTGAGGGGGAGTTGGGGATTTACTGCAAAAGGGACATAAGGGAACTTGATGGTTTGGTTACAAAGGTGTATATATTTGTCAAAATGCATGCACATTATTGTGTGTAAACTGTTGGTAAGACAGATACAAAAAGGATAAGCAATTTCAAATTTTAGATGTTCATCTGAGAACTAAACAAAAGTTACAAAAGGAACAGCAAGGTGTTGAAAAGTAGGAAATAGTCATGAAAGGTTAAAAGGCTATGAATAGGCATGATAGGATGTTTTTATACTATATGTAAGTAAATAAGCTTTAAGTTTTTTTTGAATTAATAACTATGGCAATATATATGTCTGAGAAGTAGGTAGTTGATTGTGGGAGTAATAAAGCTCTAACAAAGGGACAAAGTTGGGTTGAATTTCCAAGGAAGGAATCCTGTTTTCTAGGGATGGGATGCTGGGGAGACAGGCTTTTCCTTTTATTTTAAACATCACTTAATCATCAGCATTTCTAACTTAGTTCTGTGCCTTAGTTTCTTTAACTGTAAATGGGGATAATACCATCATTGATAAATTACTTAACAACAGTGTATGGCACACTGCTATCAAAAATGTTTGGTGTTAGATATAAGCTGATATAGCAGGTAGTGAGAGTTGAACTTACAGATTATGTAGTTTGAGAATAGAAAAAAATCCTGTCCCTATGACCATATTACTCTAGAAAAAGCTGTGAAGGTAGACATTCTGGAGGTAAGACTGGTTAGAATGGGTTTGATGTTAGAGGAAAGTTACTCTTTCTGTAAGCACTATAGCTATAGGAAATTGTGGTTAATCGTGTCTTGACTTTAAAAGGTAGATTTTTTGCAATTGGTAGTTATCTGTGGTGGTCCATAATCAGTAACCCAAGTAATTCCCAAGTGACTATTGCATAAATAGAATATACTTAGGATTTTCATGAACTGATAGAGTAAGCTAAAGGACTTGATCAAGTATTTTTCATCATGAATAGAATAAATGAAAGTTGTTTTGCCAAAAAGATTTGTGATACTAAACAGGAAGTTCCTACCATACTCTTTGCATTCATCTTTGTGAATGAGTGATCTATTTTCCTTAGTGCATAGTTGAATATCCCCCTAAAATTGATGTTCCCGCTGGAGTGATACTGCTTAAAATAAACATGTACCCTCAAGCCTAAAACATCTATTTTCTGGGCACAGATTTACCTCAGTCCTTGTATAACATAGAGACTATCCAGGCTATGAATTGACTTGACTGCATAAGTGTTAGGTCTCATGTAGATAAAACTAAGTTAATTCCTTTGGTAAAAGAAAAATACCCTCAACTTTTCCATTTCTGCCATTGCATGAAAGCGATGAGATGAGCTGAACTGAATGTAGTTGTCTTCTTGGAGATGAAGTTGTTAGTATTCTAAAGTTAAAACTAAGTATTGTTTGTATTTCACAGTATTTGACTAATATGGCTTATTGATGAGTTGGTTTTAGTGCAATCAAAAAGTCAATACTTTGGGAGCCATTGAAATGGGGTACACTTTTAAGGATGAAAGGCCATATCATTCTAGGTGAATACTAGTATAGAGCAGCGTTCAGAGAAGAGAAAGGGGGAATCGAGGACACAGGAAAGGCTGTGCAGATTGTCAGTATGTGCTACCCCAGAGGAGAGTGGGTGATCTAGGGAAGGGGAAAGTTTTCTTTGGGTAATTGGAGAGGTATATTGGTTTTACTGTGATGCCTTTTGAAAAATGAAGAGTTCTTAATAAATGGTTTCAGATGTACAGGTACCTGGCTTATACCTAGTTTCAAATTATAACAGTACTTTTGCTTTTCTGGCAATCTAATTTAGCTCTGTTCTGAGCTAACATTTATTTAAGTGTTTTCATGCTATTATTTGGTGTTTTTTTCTTTTTTTTTTTTTTTAACATTTTGAGGATCTCATATCCAGGACCAGTTCTCCTGACTTTCAGTCTGGTAACAGTTTCACAAATCAGCTCACCTCATAGGAGACTTATATTACTAAACTGATGGAACTAGTACCATTTTAGCTTGAGGTGAGACCTAGGCAGTCTGTTTCAAGGCTGCAGATGGTCCTCTAAAGTAGCCTTTCACCCCACCCACTTATTTCTATTACTTGACTTTCACTTTGCTGTAGAATTTGTAAGACATTTATCTGCAGTTACCTGGTAGTGTGCTGTTGGCAGTGTATTGAGGTTTATATTTGTATTTTAATTTCTTGGCTGCAGATAAACTGATTTCACTTACTTTCTTTACTTAAAATGAGTAAGTTTATATGTGTTATGGAAGAACCACAAAACGAGGTGAGTATTTATAATAGAGACTGGGTCTGCAACTCTACATATATAAAGTGTCTGTTGATTTCTAACAAAGTGTGCACGTATGTGGATTATCTTAAATTATATCCTACTGATCTTGTTAAATGTATTAAATATACATTTTTTCATGTTAAATGGGCACTAAAGGATATCAGTGATCTAGTATTTCTGAAAGTGTTGAGTGATCATGTGGTTTCCTCACTAAATTAGGGACTTAGCACACTTTCATTGGCAACTCATTAAGTTTAGTGAAATAATACAGACTTTGAAATAACTTCTGTTTTGACAGTTTGTTGCATATTCTAAGGACCCAGACATAAGGCTTGGCCCATCTCTTGTTTTTCCTGGTTTATGACTTTCCGCTTTGTGGAATACGGCTGAGATGAAAGGATTTATTGACGATGCAAACTACTCCGTTGGCCTGTTGGATGAAGGAACAAACCTTGGAAATGTTATTGATAACTATGTTTATGAACATACCCTGGTAAGTGTGCCATCTTATATTTCCCAAATACTGTGTTTATAAATTTCTGAATTCTACTACATCAGTACTTTATTTTTCATGATGTTTATCTTATAAGAGTACTTTGTTCAGATGTTAGATTTTCCAGGTAGTCATCTTTCTGGATTGTCTTAACTTGAAACTCCACATTCCCCTTGAGTAATGATGAGGTTTTCCTTCTAGCCCACAAACAAGAAAACCTTCCTTAATAGCCTTTTCTGTGTTGTGTCTTTTAGCACCTGGCTCTTGTATGTTCTGTTTTCTTGACATGTTTGCTGGCTGTTCTACTCAGTACATGGCTTCTTGCTCATTTTTCTCAACCATCTGCTTGAGTAGATTTTAATTTATAGTTCAGATAATCTTGTGTATGTTAACTGAGAATTTGATGATTAATACTGAATGCTTACTTGCTACCCCAAGTGTCATCTTTTATAGTATCAGAATCACTGCTACTTTAAGATCATTTGTTTTCATTTTGTACTTACTGATAGATTTATTTTTGTTTATTGCCTTACTGATAGAATTTGTTTCTTTGTTGGGGCTAATTTTCCCATATTTCTCAAATGTGTTGAAGAATTGTTTTCACATTACTGATCTTCAGTAATAGGATACTAGAAAAACTTCTCTCCTCTTGACCTTTACAGATGTGCCCAAGTCTCCCCAAGCCCCAGCAGAATTCCTTTATTTTTTTCTTCCTCTGCCATCAATATTCTTGGCGGGGGGGAAAGGTGACATTGTTATGCTCTTCAGTCTGTTGTACAGCCAAGCCATTCCACAGTTCTCTCATGTCACTAGGAAACTCTTGGTGGAAGTATGCTGACTTTCTCTTTCTCTCTCATTTAACTTCTGCAACAGTCTTCCTGGGTCAGATAGGATCTTTGAAATATCCTTTCATCCATTCTTGTCCCACAACTAAATTTTACTCAATGTGGATAATTTAGAAAGGGTTAATCCTCAGCCCTTTTCTCTCATATTGTAGCAAGTTCATCTAATTTTTATGGCTTGAAGGTGGTTACAACTAAAGACCTTTTTTTTTTAATTATCCCAGTTCTTTTGCTGGTATCTATAATTGCCTTCTTTTTTCACATTAAAATAAAAGTAAAATTTGCCTCCAGAACATTAGGGATGGTATGTCTTATAAGGATGGGGTCACTTCAGTAGAGTTGTCCCATATATGCCACACATCCATAATTTCCTATGTATTTCCTGGCCATTGTTCCAGTAATATATATTTTCAAATAATGTGAACTACAGAGTAGAAAATAGTAGTCACCTTCATGGTTTTCCAAACAACAGTTGGATGTTGTGTGTTCTAAATAAGATTATCTGCCATCTAACACTGAGTAATTTATGCTCTGTCTGATGTTAACAGTCATCACTCTACCCCTGGAGTAGCTGCAACTTAAAAATCAATTCAGATCTCTCCCAGATTCCTAATTAAAATCTGTTTTGTTTTTTTCCCTTTGAGGGAAGAATATCCTTACTCAGGTTTATCTAACATTTAGTATATGGCTGTATTTTTTAATTTAATTTTTCCATCTCTATGCACATAGACTGCCAACTTTAAAATCTCCTTAAAAATGGGTTCCATTGTAGTTGCTACCTTGTTTTTCACATCCCATCTTTAGGCAGTTAATAATGGAGATAATAGCTTGTTTTGTTTAGCATTCCCTATTCCACTTGCTTATGTTAGGAAATTAGATCCTGAACTACCAGAATAGGCCTATTTTAAGCAGTGGGAGAAAGCATGGAAGGAAATAAGTGGTCTCCTTTCTTCCCCTCCAATCCCCAAAAGTAAAAATTTGAGGCAGTCCTAAAACAGAAAGTCACTCACTGTAAGTGATACTTTAAAAAAAAAATGAGAATATTTTATGCCAGCATAGTTCAGCAAGAAGTCAAGTTTAAAAAAGAACAAATGTGTTTAGAGTCCCCTTGTTGCTTGTTGAGTCTAGCTTAATTATTCTTAAGCCTTAAAGTAGTAGTGTATGTAAATATCTTGGCTCATTTTGTGGAAGAGAGTTCTTGCCTATTTATAAATGATACTGTATTTTTAATAGTTTCTCTTTTTTTTCATAAACATAATAGACAGGGAAAAATGCATTTTTTGTGGGAGATCTTGGAAAAATTGTGAAGAAGCACAGTCAGTGGCAAAATGTAGTGGCTCAGATAAAGCCATTCTACATGGTAAAGTGCAACTCCACTCCAGCTGTGCTTGAAATTTTGGCAGCTCTTGGAACTGGATTTGCTTGTTCCAGTAAAGTAAGTATTTTCATTATTTTGTCACTAAACTGCAACATTTTAAAATTCACTTCAACTTTTGGTTACCCACAGCAATAGGAGAAAATTTTGTATGAAAAATTTTGACTTTTGGATGGGCTTTTAAATTGTTTCAGTCTGTGGCCTAATATTGGAAATCTATAAACTTTTCAAGTATGCCAGTGAAAGGAAAGTTTTCAGTGAGATGAGACTTTGAAAAGCTTTATCTTTAATCAAAAACTTATTTGTTCCTCATTCATAGGCTAGAGCTAACTAGACCGTTACTTCTGATGACAGCAAAATAATATTCCAAACTTTTTAAAGGTTTTTTAACACAGATAGTATAGTAACCAGTACCAGGGTATGAACTGTGACATTATATAATCCTAATTTAACTCATACAATTTGAATTTAACCAGAAAATAAAAGTATAAGGTAGTAACTGAAGAGTAATGGAAATGTTGCCTTTTACATGACACTTGTTTAAAATCTATTTTTGTAGACTGAAATGGCTTTAGTGCAAGACTTGGGTGTATCTCCAGAAAACATCATTTACATAAGTCCTTGCAAGCAAGTGTCTCAGATAAAGTATGCAGCAAAAGTTGGAGTGAATATCATGACATGTGACAATGAAGTTGAATTGAAGAAAATCTCGCGTAATCACCCAAATGCCAAGTAAGTATAAAAACTAAGTGCATGAGAATATTATCTTACTCCTTAGGGTTTGGGTTTGTCTTTAGCCTGGGGAAAAGTGGCATTTATTAGAACAGTGGTGTATATTACAATTACTTTAACTTATTTAAAGTTTCTATATGGAAAATGCTAATAGCATTTTTTTTTTCTTTCGGCTACCTACTTGTGATCCTTCATATGGAGTTGGGATGAGATAAGTTTAGCTTGGGATATGAACTTACAATCTTTAATTCAGGGAAGAAAATTTGATTGGTGGGATGATCAAATTAGGGCCACAGCTGTATTTTCATAATCACATTAACCCTGCTGTTTGTCATGTTGGAAACAGTATGTGTTTTGATCAGCTTATTTTTTTCCTCAGTAGCTGTGAGGGTTTAATCTGCCTTGGTCTGTAGTTGAATGATCGTTCTTAGCTGACCCGTGTCTTAGCAGCCTAGTCTGTAGATTCCAGGGGTTTGTTTTTTAAGGCACACTTCGCTTTGAACAGGGAATTTAATTTTTTTTTACTTGGACCTGCATGCATGCTAAGATTTTTTCTTATAATTAAAAAGCTGACTTTTTAAAAGCAAAAACTTTGAAGGCAAAATTAATGTCATGAGCTGGTATGTTAAGAGGACTTTGTTTTTTTTATGAAGACTATCATAAAGATTTTATTTTATTTTTTATTAAGGTATCATAGATATACAATCTAATGAAGGTTTCACATGAGCAACATTGTGGTTACAACATTCACCCGTATTGTCAAGCCCCCCAAACCCCATTGCAGTCATTGTCCATCAGCATAGTAAGATGCTGTAGAGTCACTACTTGTCTTCTCAGTGCTATACTGCCTTCCCCATAAGCCACCTACATTATGTGTGCTAATCATAATGCCCCTGTTAAGAGGACTTCAGAATATACTGAAAGTATATTGTATTAGTACACAATCGTTTGCTTACTTTTAATGAGTTAATTGTGTATGTTCTGAAAATGTGTATCATACCTATATTTTTCTTGTATATCTGTATAATTTTTTTACTGACATTAATGGTATTCTTAGAAAGGTATACTGATAGGATTGATTACTTTGAACACTTTTGTTTGGATAAAGGCTTTTTGGAGAAAATGCCAGGCAGTCACTTGTATCTCTAAAAAAACACTTCCTGTTCTACGATCTGAATGAAGACAAGCCCTAATTTGTGGTGTTTGCTTTGTTAAATTGTAAACTGAATGGTGTATTCTTGATTGAGCTAATTCTACCTGTAGATAGAATAATTTTGCTTTTTTTAAACCAGACTTGCTGCCTCTGATTATCAGGACTTCTTGGGAAAACTGTTTTACATACATTATTTGTGTGTTTGCTGTTTTTAGTGGTTTATAACTTGATGATCTGATAGTCTTTATCATTTTGTCTTCGTTGTCATGATTTGGAAGGAAATAAATACCAAACTGATTTGAATTAGTAATCTAAAAGGCTACTGTTTAGACGTAGTAACTCAAGCTTTCCAATTTCTTTCTTGTTGGATATAAGAGATTCATAGGAACGTTCAGAATAAGTGGTGGAAAGTTAGCTGGAAAAATGTAGGAAATTTGAAACATTTAAAGCCGTGGTATTTTTTAGTGAAAGACAATGATGGCATTGCTATTCAATTTAGTCTTTCTAGGTGGATTTGTGGACTGATGGAATTCATTTGAAAGTAATGTCATCTTTCATTACAGAGCCGTACTGACTCTTGCTGCTACAACAGAGTCTTAACTTCTGCATTTTCCAAATTCCCATCCTTGTAAGCTTCATGCTTTAGGCCCTAATTGCTAGTTTTTTTCTCTATGCAGGATTGTTTTTCATAGGTTCACTTGATATCATCCATCGGCTGGATTTGGGAGCCCCGGAAACATAATCTACACACTTGCTACAATCTTCAGGCTTCACATGTGCTGATGATGATGTAAACCAACTCTGCCCCAATCATCTTCCCCTTCTCTTAGGGTCTTACTACATATTGCAACAGAAGATAATATTGGTGGTGAAGAGGGTAACATGAAGTTTGGCACTACCCTGAAGAACTGTAGGCATCTCTTGGAATGTGCTAAGGAACTTGATGTCCAAATTACTGGAGTTAAGTGAGTGTTTGTTATAAACTGCATTTTAATTCTGATGATCTTTGTCTTTCTAATTATTGATTTAAGACTTCATCTGTATAACTAGTAGATGCAGTTTTTCAGTTTAGCATATGTATTTTTCTTCTAAGTTTAGGAAAAGCAACTAAATAGGCTTTTTCCTTTATACTTTGTATCTGTTCCTCCCCATCTCCTAATGAGATAAAATAGTAAATAAAAACTCAATTTAGTTAATCAAATCACCTCCTTTGACATTGAATGGAGGGGATTTACTAGAATTCTAATGAATGTCAAATGGCATTCATCTTGTTGTAGGTGTCATTTCATTTTCTTCTTTTTCCCATCCTTAGACTCATTTTAATTCCTCGAAGGCACTTCAACAGATTAGTAGACTTTGTTTTACCCTCGTGATTTTACATGTAAGGAAAGAGAACCAGAGAGATTTAATAATGATTTGATCATAGACTCACCTATGATCTGAGTCAAATTTGGAGCACAAAGTTCTACATTTTCCTGAATTACCAGTCCATTGCTAGTCTCACTACAGTATAAGATCTTTTAAAATTGTTCGTAAAGGGTGATAAAGAACCATCACTGTTCAGATTAATTCTATCTTAGGTGACAATTGAGATACATTTGAAAGTTTTTTAAATTTCAACTAAATTTTAAGTTAACATATAGGAAAACTGACATTTTGGGTGTATACCTCTATAAATTTTAACAAATTTGTGTGATCACTGCTACAATCAGGATATAGAACCAGATTTCAATTATGTATTTTGTTCTAATTATCATTTAATAAGTAATAATGTATCAGTAATACTCAGCTAATTTTAAAAAATGTGTATGCACTTTATTTACTTAAAACATTTTTTTTTATTTTATCAAATGTACATCACAGTGGTTCACACAGTCCCCCACTGCCTTCCCACCAACCCCAGGGCACTCCCCTCCCCCTTGACAACCATTAGTCACTTCTCAGTGTCTATGAGTCTAATGCTGTTTTGGTTCTTCTGTTTTGCTTTGTTTATATATTCCACAAATAAGTGAAATCATATGGTATTTGTCTTCCTCCTACTACTCAGCTAATGTTTTAGCAATAGACACATTTTTATATTCAGAAAAAATTTTATGTTAGAATTAAAGATTTTTGACCCAATATTATTGGTGGTGCTTGTTACTTTACCATATATACATGAAAGCATGCCCCTATCTGATAGCCATGAAGCATGACTAAAAACTCAGAAGCTTATTGTTAAAAATTGTTTATAAAATTATAGTATTATCTAAACATTGCCTTCTCTGAAAGACTGGTAATATAACTTGGATATTTAAAAGCTAGTATTTCTAACACTTTAAGGTTTTTTTTAAGGTATTATTGATATACACTCTTATGAAGGTTTCACATGAAAAAACAATGTGGTTACTACATTTACCCATATTATCAAGTCCCCACCCATACCCCAATGCTAACACTTTAAGGTTAATGTGAATACTTACTGTGTCAATATGGTGATGAAAACTGAAAGGGATTATAAGAAGAGCCTCTAAAACTTGCTGCTACTTTAAATTATTATTCTATTTCTTTCAGATTTCATGTTTCAAGTGCTTGCAAAGAATCTCAAGTATATGTACATGCTCTGTCTGATGCTCGATGTGTGTTTGACATGGCTGTAAGTTTTTTCCTTATAAACCAGGATTTTATTTAGACTTACTCATTGTTTCTCTACCTCTGAAGTACTTAATCATACTTAATGACACACACCTCATTTTTTAAAATACAAGAGTTCTACATAGTCACATTTTTCAAGTGGGTGAAGGGATGGAATACTAATTTATTTGCGACTTGTCTTATAAGATGGTACAGGTAACATCAGGAATATAGTATATATAGATTGAATTAATGTGCTTCTGTTAATAGAAACCAAAAAACTTAGTGTGCTAAAGTCAGAACATATAATAGTTACCATCCCAGGGGAGGGTTTTCAAAATGTCCCTATATTCATTACAATTTAGAAAAACATTTAAAGTTTTTTTTTCATCTCTAGGGAGAATTTGGCTTTACAATGAACATGTTAGACATTGGTGGAGGCTTCACAGGAACTGAATTTCAGTTGGAAGAGGTAAATATACTGAATTATCTCTCATGCTTTCTACTTAAGTGGTAGATGTGTTGACTAGCATTTTTACAATGGCAGGAACCTAAAGCCTGTAACATTTGTTGAAAATATGATTCTAAGAAAAAGCCTATGAGAAGACTTGGCTGAGTTTGAAAAGTTTATAATGTTCTCTGAGCACTGCAGCATAACTTAATCACAAAATGTTTCTATTCAGTTGTGTTTCAGCTCTTATAGAGTACTTGATGCACAATGAACTCATAACTTGGACAGTTTAAGCTGTTTTATCCAGATGTGCATCACTCTTCACCTTTCTGCTTTGCCCTCCTTCTATAATATCTAGAAATTGATTGGAAATTTTGTTCTTTGTTGCTAGTGACAGTGTAGAAACATGATTTTTAAATAACCAGCAGGAATTTCCACTGGAATTACAAATTTTTTTAAATGCAATTCTTATAGTCACAAAATACTTTGATGACTTGAAAGCCTGCTTTATTGCTTGAAAGTAACTGCTGAATAACTAAGCTTTGTGGTATGTAATTGGCACCATTTAATTTTCCTTGAAAACATAGAGCTAGCAATCACCTAATATTGTGAATTATCTAATCCAATATTGAAATCATAATTTGGGGCTTAAAATCCATAGGTTAATCATGTTATCAGTCCTTTGTTGGATGTCTACTTTCCTGAAGGATCTGGCATTAAGATAATTTCAGAACCTGGAAGCTACTATGTATCTTCTGCATTTACACTTGCAGTTAATATCATTGCAAAGAAAGCTGTTGAAAATGATAAATTTTCCTCTGGAGGTAAGTGACAGTTTATAGCTTCTGTTAGTAGGTAAATTCATCCTCAAACTAATTAGAATTATGTAATATATGGTATTTACACTGTAAGTGCACTATAGGACATTTTATGGTTATAAGGTTGTAAGTGGTCTTAAGCCAGCTGTAAGCAGGTAGGGAGAATTTTAAAACGCCCTCGTCAAGGTCCTACACCATAAAACTTGATGATCCAGCTCTGTTGGTGCTCATTTTTAGATAATATTTTAGATAAACTTCCTCCAGGTGATCGGTTCTCATCCCTTGTTAGGAACCAACAAGGGTGATTTTATTGTGATCTCTCTGTCATGTTCATCTTTGATGGGTCACAGGGAGAATCTTTCATTACATAAACAAGGGACAACAGAGTCCTTTTAATCTGACTCTGGTGAAACCAAGAAGGCACTAAATGCAAGGAACTTGATATACTGTTACCTAGATTCACTCTTTTCATTTTGCTCCAGTGTTACGAGTCTGTATAATATACATAGGCATGTTTTTTTCCAAATGTGAGAGCAGACTGGAGATATTGTACCCTAAATTAGTTTTATTTCCTTAAAACAAGGTTATCACAAAGTTATAAAGTCAGGTGATCTAATACTAATATAATAGTGTCACTTATAATTCATAGGAAAATTGTCAATTTTACCAGTGTTACCTTTTACAAAAGCTTTTTGTGTTTCCTTTAGAATACAGTTGGGTACTACACATTAATTGAATTTAATTTTCATGTCTCTTTTTTTAATCTGGAAAATGTTCTCAGCATTGCTTTGTATTCTTGATTGACATTTTTGAAGAGTAGAGGTTTTTAGAATGTCTCAGTTTGGGCTTGTCTGAACATTCTCATGATTTCATTCAGTTTATGCATTTTTGGCAAGAAATAGTCTATTCCTTTGTGATCATAATGAGGCACATGATATTAATCTGTTTTAATATTTTGATCACTTGGTTAAGGTGGTGTCAGGTTTTTCCATTAGGAAGTGGAAAGATAATTTGAGATCATGTAAATAACCTTTCTCTCATCATACTTTGACCCCACTAGTTTTACTGTCAGTTGATGAACTTGACTCCATTATTCAGTCTAAAGAATATCTTTCCTCTTTCCTATTTATTTATGCTAGTTTAGATTACTAAGTATTTATTCAGTAGGCTGGATAATCTAGTTTGATTATATACTGTCCACAGTGAGTTCTTTTGACATTCCCCCACCCCCACCCCAATTCCATGAGCACTTCTTTAATTTCTGGCATATCAAAATGTTGCAGCTCATGTTCTCTTTTCCCTCCCTCAGACTCCTAGAATGGGCCATTTTTTGAAGGACTGGAGAGTGATATTCTAAAAACCAAGAAATGAGTGTTGGTTGTGTCCACCAACTACAGACCTGTCATTTATTCTAGGCTTTCTCACCGAACAGAACTGAGAGAGAGAATGTGTGTGTGTGTGCATGCACATACATGCGCACGTCCATATATATAAATGTAGCTCTATATTATCAAGCTGTGAGTGTAATATACCGCAGGTTGCGTTCTGTTTTTCTTACTTTTCCTTATTGTAACTCCCTTTCCCATCAGTGAGAAACCTACCCTTCATTACGTATACGTGCTTGCTCTCTCTTTTTTAAGCCTAGAATACACAGAAGGTATTCCCACTTTTTTTTTATGAGTTCATACTACTACTTTTTTTTTTAGAGTTCAGTATTTGTTCAGGGTTTTTATTCATTGGTTTTTTTTTTCTTGACATAAATTTACATACAGTAAGCACAATCTTTATATAACTTGGGTTAATGAAGGTATACTCCCTATCAATATAAATTTCATATCTTAGAATTTCTTCCCAATTTTGCTCCCTTGCCATACAGCTAACTATTCTCATTTTTCAACTATAGATTAGTTTGGGCTGCCCTTGAACTTCATTTATAAATGGAATCATATAGCATATATTCCTTTAAGACAGCTCAGTATAATGTCTAAACAATTTAGTTTTATGTTTATTGCTAATATCCCGGTGTGTAAATACACAATTTATCTACTCTTGCTGATGAATATTTGGTTGTTTCCAGTTTTTGGCTATTATGAACAGAACTGTTAAAATTCTTCTACAAGTTTTATGGATATTTTTCGTTTCTTTTGGTGAAATGACTTAGAATTGCTGGGTCCTAAATAGATGTTTTCAAAGATTGCAAAGTGGTGGTATCATTTTACCTTTCCAGCAGTGTTTATACAAGTTCTTGTTGCTCCCCACCTTCACTGATCAATTTGTATTGTCAGTCTTTTTAGTTTTATCCATTCAGTAGATGTGTGGTGTTGGTAGCTCATTGTACAGTTGACCTTTTGAGTAACATAGGGGTTAAGGACACCAGTCCTCCTGCACAAAAATCACTGTATAACTTTTGACTCTCCCAGAATTTCACTGGTGCTATCCTGCTGTTGACTGGAAGCCTTAGCAATAACAAAACTGTCAACACATACTTTGTATATATATCATATACTATATTCTTAAAATAAAATAAGCTAGAGAAAAAAGGTTTTTCCAAGTTGTTAAGAGGTTTCAAAAATTTTTTCAAATAAAAGTATGCCCAGAGGGTCAACTGTAGTGTTAATTTGCATCTACCTGGAGACTAATGATGTAGAGCACTTTTTTCATGGTGTTCGTTGGTTATCTTCCTTGTGAAGTATGTGTTTAGTCCTTTAGGCTAACAGTTTTGTTTTAAGGTATGCCAGTATAATTTCTAAGTTAAATATTTTGAGAAATGTGAGAATGAGTCCTATAAATACTCAGTCTGTTTGATATGCCTTGCATAATAACTATGTTAGACATTTTACTATAAATTCTTCTTCATTTTTCCTGTTTTATTTCAGGAGAAAAAACCGGAAGTGACGAACCCGCCTTCATGTATTACATGAATGATGGTGTTTATGGTTCTTTTGCAAGTAAACTGTCTGAGGACTTAAATACCATTCCAGAGGTTCACAAGGCAAGTTACATTACAAATAATATTAAAACTACTTACCTGGCAGCTTATAAACTAAGCTGTTATGTTTAATTAAGATGCATCCCAATTTTTGGAGAAATATTTTTAAGATGGGGATTATTGCCTCCCTTTTTTGAAGGTTTGCATTCCTTAGATGGCGTTAAGAAGGAGCACCACTGCCATGGGCTCTATGCCTGCCTTCCATGGGCACATTGGATCTGAGATAGTGAAAAATGCTCTACCTACTTGCAAATTCAGTACCTGCCTGAACATGAGTAAAACTTACATATATATTTCTATTTCTTTGAAGTATCATTGATACACAACGTTATATTGGTTTCAAATATACAACACACTGGTTCAACAGTACCCATAGTATTAAACCCTCACCCCCACTAGTGCAGTTCTTACTTGTCAACATAAAAGGATGTTACAGAATTGTTGGCTATATTCTCCATGCTGTACTGTCATCTCTGTGACCAACTTATGACTGAGAATATTTGTGCCCTTTTATCCCCCTCACCATCCCCACCCACCCACCCCAACCCCTCTCCCAAGGTGACCAACAGTCATTTTATTGCTGTTTTGAGTAAAACTTAACTTTTAAAAAAATTTCTCCTGCAGAAATACAAGGATGATGAGCCTCTGTTTACAAGCAGCCTTTGGGGTCCATCCTGTGATGAGCTTGATCAAATTGTGGAAAACTGTCTTCTTCCTGAGCTGAATGTAGGAGATTGGCTTATCTTTGATAACATGGGAGCAGATTCTTTCCATGAACCATCTGATTTTAATGATTTTCAGAGGCCAGCTATTTATTATATGATGTCATTCAGTGATTGGTAAGGTGGTGGTTTTATTTTTATTACTATTTTTTATACAAATTTTTTTGTTAAGGTATTATTGATACACTTATGAAGGTTTCACATGAAAAATAATGTGGTTACTACATTGACTCATATTATTGAGTCCCCCCCCAACCCCATTGCAGTCACCGTCCATCAGTGTAGTAAGGTGCCACAGAGTCACTACTTGTCTTCTCTGTGCTACACTGTCTTCCCCATGATCCCACCCACACCACATGTACTAATCATAATACCCCTCAATTCCCTTCTCCCTCCTTCCCCACCTGCCCTCCCCCCCTGTCCCCTTTGGCAGCCGCTTGTCCCTTGGAGTATGAGTCTGCTGCTGTTTTTTTGTTCCTTCTTTATGCTTTGTTGTTATACTCCACAAATGAGGGAAATCATTTGGTACTTGTCTTTCTCTGCCTGGCTTATTTCACTGAGCATAATACCCTCTGGCTCCATCCATGTTGTTGCAAATGGTAGGATTTGTTTCTTTCTTATGGCTGAATAGTATTCCATTGTGTATATGTTGTATCACCTCTTTATCCATTCACCTGCTGATGGACACTTAGGTTGCTTCCATTTCTTGGCTATTGTAAATAGTGCTGCAGTAAACATAGGGGGGCATATGTCTTTTTGAATCTGAGAACTTGTATTCTTTGGGTAAATTCCTAGGAGTGGAATTCCCAGGTCAAATGGTTTTTCTATTTTTAGTTTTTTGAGGAACCTCCATATTGCTTTCCACAATGGTTGAACTAGTTTACATTCCCACCAGCAGTGTAGGAGAGTTCCCCTTTCTCCACATCCTTGCCAGCATTTGTTGTTCCTTGTCTTTTGGATGTTGACAATCCTAACTGGTGTGAGGTGGTATCTCATTATGGTTTTAGTTTTCATTTTCTTGGTAATTGATGATATGGAGCATCTTTTCATGTGACTGTTGGCCATCTGAATTTCTTCTTTGGAGAATTGTCTCTTCATATCCTCTGCCCATTTTTTAATTGGGTTATTTGCTTTTTGGTTGTTGAGGTGCGTGAACTCTTTATATATTTTGGATGTTAACCCCTTGTTGGATATGTCATTTACATATATATTCTCCCATACTGTAGGATGTCTTTTTGTTCTGCTGATGGTGTCCTTTGCTGTAGAGATGCTTTTTAGCATGATGTAGTCCCGTTTGTTCATTTTTGCTTTTGTTCATTTTGAGATGTGTTCAGGAAAAAGTTGCTCATGTTTATATTCAGGAGATTATTGCCTATGTTCTCTTCTAAGAGTTTTGTGACTGGTGATGTTTTTATCTTAAGCCAGATTGGATATTAATTGACATAAAATGTTTTTTAGTAAGTTAATTCTTTAATAAATGCATGACTCAGAAGTAATAGCAAAGTGATCATCTTTTAATGATTATTGGAAGACTGGTTATCGTCCTGTTTTATTGTGCATTTGTTATATGGTCGTGTGGTCTTTGTGCATAAATTCAAAATTATGCTTTTTTTTTTTCTTTTTTATGTTAGGTATGAGATGCAAGATGCTGGAATTACTTCAGACACAATGATGAAAAACTTCTTCTTTGTGCCTTCTTGCATTCAGCTGAGCCAAGGAGAGAGCTTTTCCACTGAAGCTTAAACAGGCATTAACGCTTCTTTACACCTGAAGTTGCAGCTTAAGCTTGTCTGGTCTACATTCCAGTATGGAAAAAATTTGAACAATCTTATTCTGTTAATTCTCTTGGAAGTAACTATCAGTAATAGCTATTTGGGACCAGACAAAGTCAGTTTTATCTATAATTCACTGGGGGTAATTGTGGAGATTTAGATAATGTATTGAGATTTAAACTTACCAGTTTGTCCTATACCCCATAAGCGTTTAAAATAAAATATGCAACAAAATGGATGACTTAGTGGAGATGGAAGCCCATAAATTGGGTTCCCCATTAAACCGTTTACATACAAGTACACAGTTTTTATACTAAGGATTCGTGTTATAAAGTCTTGTAAAGTTAATGTCTTTCACCTGGATATATCAAATGTTGGTGGAAGACCAGTGTACCAGTGTGACTTCATTAGATACATTTAGTGTATTTAGAATGCGTAAATTTGTGCTCTGAACTGTAGTTTAATAAATGTAAAATTACTTCATAGTGTTTGTTGTATTTGACCTAATGTAACCCTTGTATGAATTGCAATAAAATTTTGTGTAGATTTTACTGTTTTTTTTTTTTTCAGGCTAAAACTTTGGGAAAGGGGCTAGATGTAGATAGCAAAGGTAGATTTGAAATAGTTGTGTATACGGACTGTTTTCAAGGTTATTTTCCTTTATAGCCATTAAGTTCAGTTTGACTCAATACATTTTTCAGTTATTTAATTAGTAACTTAAGTAAAATGTTCAGTAAATCATTATGAAGTTTAGATTCATTATGGAGAGTTTGATGTGCAGTAAGCATGATATTTAACAATTTTAACACCAAAAATGTTAATCCTTCATAAACCAATTAAAATAATAGGTGTTTCTGTATAGATAGAATGCATAGACTTACCTTAGTAAATCTTTGAATCACACATCTTTTGGCTGAAATGGAAGATTCTATTAAATACTTTGAATAAACTTGTGGGGAGAGAAATAAAATTGCAGAAAACTCTGCAATACACTAAAACTTAAAGAAGGGCTACATCTATATCCAGAAACCTGATGCTCTTTTGCACGGAATATTATTTAAATTCAGAGTTGTAAGGAGGTGGAGTGAAACACACCTATTTTCAATTGCGATGATTTCAAACTTAAGGGGTTTGTTTTAGCTACTCAGTTCCTTGTTGTTTCCCATTTATTCAGCTTATTAATTTTCTTTTCATACTAAAATTTTATAGTAATTGGGGAAAGGGAGTTAGCATCACTAACCTGACAGTTGTTGCCAGGAATCTGTGTTGTTCACTGCTAGTATATTAGTAATCCTAGATCTCAGAGTCAACAACAGTAATAAACAACAGGGGTCATTTTTTCCTAACTTACTCTATGTTCAGATGTGGAATTTCTGTCTCCCAAGAGGAAATGTGACTTCACTTTGGTGCCAATGGACAGAAAATTCTACCTGTGCTACATAGGAGAAGTTTGGAACGCACTTAATAGCTGGTTTTTATACCTTGATTTCAAGGTAGAAAGAAATTGATCATGAATCTCTAATAAATTTCAATCTCTTAAACCAGTAGGTGCTTAATATTTTTATTTGATTAATGCCCATTTGAATTTCATGGGTTCTATTTTAAAAAATTTAGGACCCCAATCCATTGTCACCTAATTATCCTTGGGCTTCTCCAAGGTATAACATGGGGTTTTATGCAAAATTCCAAGATACCATGCAACTTCTTAAAAACCATAATAAAAGAGGAGGAATTGTTCCCAACCTTCTTTACACGCTGTGTGTTATGGTCCAGAAATGCCAAACCTTTAAAAATATGGTACAATTTTGGGGTCCTTGGCTTGACTATACAAATTAGAGCTTTCATGGCATGTCAGTTTTGCCGTATTCATAGGAGAGCTGTTCTGTGTATAACTCAAGTTGCAAATATTACGTGAATGAGATAGTAACCTTAAGAAATGTCTGTATTGTATTTGAAGACTTTTTGCCATAAATCTGAGGTTTGAACTTATGTATATCAATTTGGTATGCTAAAAAAAGTATTGAATTAATGTAACAATACTTTTAAAAACAATATTGTAATCTCAGTTCAGAATTTAACTGAAAATATAAAACCCAAATGATTTCTGTATAGTAAATTGAACTGTAAAGGTAACTGTGTGTGTGATTCTGAATACACAGATAAAATGTTTTTTTTCCTCCTCACATTTTACTTCGGCATCTATTGTGAAGCAGATTGGAAATTCTACCTGTCAATTTTGTGTATATTAACTGGCAAGCATTCTTTCAGAATCTTCATTACAAAATAACAAGTTGAGTCTGGTAAAATGCTGGGCATTATGTATGAAAAATGAAGGTTTTGATGAAGTCCAGAACATACATGAGCACTGAGATGCTTCTAGGGCCACATTTTCTAGACATATTATTTCACCAGCCTCCTAATAATTTTATACTTGGACTAAATGAAGTAAATCAATGTAAATTAAGCTAGATATTCCAAGTAAATGTGGGCGCTGATCCCATGCAATGAAAATACTGGGTTAAAAAGCCACCCTGGTCAGCATCTTTTTTCTTTCTTTTTTTGGTCCTTTGTTGGGAGTTACTTTTTTCTCAGTTATTAGCAACTTGGCCAACAATGTAGTAAAGAATGCTTGCCTAATTGGCTTCAAAGTACAAAATCGGGGAAAAAAATGACTGTAGTCTTCCACACTCAAATTGTTAATAAATCCTACAGATACTTTAATTCCTGTCTCCTTCCATCCAGAAGGCAGAATGTGGAAGTATGGTGTAAGTATTCGCACAGGCATGCTTTCATAATAGGAATAAAACCTGGCCTAGGTAGGAGTAAAGAAACACAAACTAGCTCTGGTTTTTACTGGCATATTTGCTGGAGGCAGATCTCTGCTTATCCTGATGTGCTACCAGCTTTTAGGAGTGTTTGTATTTTGATAGCAAAATGTAAGTTAAATAATGACTTCTGAATCCTTTTCCCTCTGTTGGTACTGGAGTCAAATTTGAGTAAAGGATGTTTTGGATTGGATTTTTTTCCAGCTTTTTGTGTTGCTAATTCAGAACAGGGGAAAATAGGAAAGCATTCCTGTTTCAGGTCTGAAGAAATTCTGGGGAGTGTACAATCATCTGGGTAAGTTAAAGCTAGCCTGGAAAGTAGCAGTTCCTACCCTCCAATGCTGACGAATTTTGTTTTTCCTTTGCTAATACAGATCGCAGGTGCTACTTGTATCTTCTTAATTATAGTACATACCCAGGGAGGAGTATAGGTAGGGGAGCATGAAACAATTCCATGTTCAAGGCACTCTGACTTCAGTGTTACACAGTTGGAAGGATTTGGGTTTTATCAAAATTGGAAATGGTCCAGGCAAACTAGTTAAAGCTTTTCCTAAATAACAGGGCCAGACTTCATCTGATGTGTGCCTGTGCCTACAACTTTGTCATCACTCAATTGTTAGCAGTATGCTGGAGAAGGGCACTTAGCTAAAACTTAGGATTTTTAATTAGCTGTTTCATTGTCTTCCCATCTATTTTCTGTTTCTCAGATTGCTCTACTTGCTGGGAAATTTCTCAGCTCCATATTCCAAATCTTTTTTCACTTTGCAGCCTTTCATTTCCAGGCTAAGGGTAAAAGTATCTTTTGGTCTCAGAATGATAGGTTTTTGGACATTTTCCCTCTTCACTTCCCATCACCCATCTCCCCCCACCCTCAGTCCTGGATGGTCAGTTTTCTCTAAGTTGTCTTCTCTTTTTGAGTTAATCTATATCTTTCATGATTAGACGCATCCCTCAGACGTCTGGTAACCCTTGTGTTTGAGTTGGGAACTAAAGAGCTAATAGGAAGCTCTCCCAACTGTCCTGGTGGGTTAGTTGGGGAGCCTATCATTAACATGACATCTTTCTGCTGGTTATTTTGATCTGTTTCTTTTGTCTGAACTGTGATGGGCCATCTGCCAGCTTTTGAGAAGCCAAGTTGGGGTCACAGGGCTGGGTCTCTGCATACAGTGTACACAGCATCCACCGTTCGGAATGCTTGTTTACCCTCTTAGAGAATGAATCTCCAGTCTTGCCAAGTGAGAGGTCTCTTGCTCAGCTATGCAGTGGAGGAAAAAGGATCTGGGATTTCAATGCGTATACGTGCAAGCAATCGTTTTGCCAAAGAGTTCAGGACTGCTGCCAATGCCTGCATATTTTAGAAATTTTTTTTGTTTTCCCAATGCTTGCTTGGGATTCTGTTTCTTCCAACTGCCACGTAATTTTACTAATCTGTTCAGTCCCTGGGTTTTTTTTCTAATCATGAGTTTTCACCCTTATAAACAACTGTTTGGGAAGAAGTAAAAATAGGTGTTTATTATCTACCATTGTATATTAATATGCCTCAATATATAGCATATGCATGTATATAGTTGTCAAATTAAGAGGACTTTTAGGTTTGGGTAGGCTATTCTGCCTCAGTACTAAATGGGGGAAGAATTTTAAAGATATTCTGGTATCCAAAATACAAAAAGGTAAAGATCTTGCACGAAGTTACAGGAATAGTATATGACAACATTTTCAGATTTCACTTGAGCCCACTCTTGAATAGTTTTATACCAACAATTCCTTACACTTTGATACACAGAAGTAGAATTTTAATTAATGCATTTATCTAAATACTTTTAAGCTTAACAAGTGGGATGCTGTTGTTATTTATGCAATATTTAGTCACACCCTGAGCTTTTGTTGCTACAAACCAGTCTTAAGGCACTTTGTTTTAGTGCCCACTAATGCCCCTCAGCATTAATTCTTTATGATATACTCTTTCTTACTGTTAGGCTCTCAACAGAAATAAAGGAAATGAGCATTTTCCAAGTTAACTCCTTTTCTAATTCTACAAGAATGTGACACACTTAGCTTGCTGGGAGGGAACTTCAGTGGCTTCCAAAGGCTCATTTAAAAATGTTTAATAAGAATGGGTTTACCTAATGTTTAATGTTTCCCCATTTAAGACCTGGGTTTAGAGTATTGCAGACTGATGGGAAGGGCATGAGAGTGTGGAGGTGAACATAATGAGAGGCTGATGTAGAGGAGGAACATGGTAATGTAACATGGTGCTGCTGCCCTCTTAGGTAGTCAGTTTTGCTGTAACTTGATGGATTCCTAAAATGATTACATTGGATTTGCAAGATGAGCTGATGGGAAAAGGGGTTCAGTGCACAACACTCAAACTTTGTCAGTGCAACATTACAATATTGGTGGTAACCAGTTTAATACATCAGTACAGTTTTACATGTTAAATAATTACATAAATACTACATTCACTGTAGTGCTTAACTTGAAAAAGACCCCGTTTGTGGAAGTGGAAGGGTTGCAGCTTCAACTGTGAAGTGTGAGGGTTACCTGAAATAGGATTGGAAGTTGTCGCACCTGTTGTGAATGAGTGTGGCTCATAGGCATTTAGTGAACTGAAGTAGCTGTAGCTCTTAGATGTTTGAGGAATGTGCTTTGTATATTCTAAGTAGCTTGACTGAGCTGGGTGCAGCTTTCTGCTTTCACTATAGTGTCCCTAGAAGACGTGAAGAACCATGAAGTTCATGTTATCTTAACAAGGATACCTAATGAACTAATCACCTTGGAACAAAGCAGCTTCAAAGTGCAGAAAAACTGAATGGTGATCAGGAGTAGGGTTCAGGAATGTGTATCAGTAGTAAAGGATGTACATTTGAGCCTTCACTCGCAGCAATGCTACTCTCTTGAATGATAGTTTGGTGGCAGTTGAGAAAAAAAAAACATTGAATGCAAAAATATTGGAATAGCCTAGCCTTAAGCCATTTGCTCTAGGACCCAATGGTCTCAGCAGCCTCATGACACTGACACAAAATCAGAAATAAGAACCTTAACTGTCCTTCAAATTGTATCTAATCTTGTTTTACATATGAAGAAATGGAGACCCAGATAGGTTAAGGAATTTGCCCCCAGTTTTACAGCTAGAACAGGCCAGAACCAGGGATTTGAGCCTTAGACTTGATTAACCTGAATTGTTTTAGATTGGGTTTCCTGGCACAGAGACAGCTGCATGCAGAAGGCTGGTTGGACATAGTACTCGGAGATGGGAGGCAGGACTGTGCAGGGAAGATGATCCACAGTGCAGTTTGAGCAGAAGCCTTGGCTAAGTGCGGGGAGTTCTGGAGCTGCCATGGCCCTCCAGAGCTGAATCAAATTGAGAAGAGGGGTTTGCGATGTATCCCAGTACCAGCCATTTACTGGCTACAGACTGCACCTTGCAAAGAGGTATAACCTTGGGGGAGCAGTTCCCTGTGGCAAGGGAAGTTCTTAGTGATGGACAAAGTTGTGAGTCAATTCCCAGTGAAGAATGCAGCCATTAGCTGGAATTGTGAGTCTTCAGCAGCTCATATTCCTGGTAGCTGGGGGATGGGTCCATCAGCTCTGCAGAGAATCTTGGTGTAGCATCAGAGTACACAGTCATTGAAAGAAAAAGGCAATATAGTGTTTAATATCTATTTAAGGAGGTCCGGACAGCTTCTGCGGAGACACATACTAGTGTGCTAGGGCTGCTGTGATGGAAGTACCACCAACTAGAGGGCTTGAACAACAGAAAATGCTTGGCTCACAGTTCTGCAGGGTAGAAGTCCAAGATCAAGGACTTAATGGGCAGTCCCTTCTGAGGACTGAGGAGGAGGGATCTGTTACAGCCCACTCACCTTGGCTTGTAGATGGCCATCTTCATGTTCACATGGCATTCTTCCTGTACATATGAGTCATGTCTCCAAGTTTCCCTTTTGCATAATGACACTAATCAAATTCAATTATAGTTGCAATGAACTTATTTCCTATTAAGGTCGTATTCTGAAGTACTAGAGGTGAAGACTTCAATATAGCAACTTAGGGAGGACAAAACCCGTAACAACATATATAAGCAGACATTCAGAATGGGGCACCATCTTGATCCTTTACCTGCCTCGGCCTGACGGTTGGTGGCCCTTGCCTGTCCAGTCCCTCCTCTCTCAGTGGCTGCTCCTTTCTTCCGCCTTTTCTTCTTAAACTTTTTCAAGCTTTCCTGCTTTTATCTTCCCCTTTTCCTACAAAGTTAAGACATCTTTGTTTTTTCCTGTTATAAAATCTTTTAAAATTATTAAATATTCCGATACCAGAAAGTATAAAGACAGTTTTTTAAAAAGTCATCTGAAAGCTCTTAACAGAGACTACTGCTTTTAACGTTCTGTGGCTTTGCCTCCTAGACACCTTTCTGTTTTCATTCCAACATTCCAACCTCCTTCCTCCTCCTGGGGAAAGCCTGACTTCATCATTAACACTGCCCAGCATTTTCCATTTACCACTTCCAATCAGTTTTTTCTAGAGAAGTGCAGTGAGTGGCCAGAAATTGCAGTGCACTGTGACTCAGGAGGGGAAATTCCCGGGCCACCTCTGAGTTTTAGTTACCTCACCTATAAAAACAGGATTGTAAGAATTCAGTGAGTTTTTACATTTAAAGAGCTTAGGTAAATGCCCACCCTATAGTAAAGGTCCAACACATGTTAGTCATGGGGCTCTGAACCCTCTTGCTCCAAATGACTCCTGGATAATTTTGGAAGTTAGTGAGACTGTGTGGAATTACTGATGACGCCACCTTCCAAAAATTCCTTGAAATATCTTTAATAAAAGGTAGAAACTAGATAAGAAAAATGGCAGTAAAGTGGGAGGGAAAACTTTAAAAATTAGATAAGACAAATCACAAAAGTGGTCATCTTAAGGTCCTGCTAAAGGTTGATCCCATTTTGGCTCTGAGGTTCCTAGCAGCCAAAGTTAAAGGGAAACACCTTGAATTCAACTTCTAAAAATTTTAACAAAATTCAAAACATCCATAAGGTATGATGAAGGCTTTCTTTCTACAGTGCAAAGCACAGCTCCAGGGGGCAATTAAAGCTCAAAGTACTTTCTCTGACAAGGGCCCACACACAGTGGTCTCCCTATTGGTGCCTAGAGCTCAGACTTCTCACTTGTGAGGGCCGTTTGGTTGAGAGGCAGCAATAGATGTACCCACTAGATGGCGCTTGTGGACTACATTTGCTCATAGTGCCTCAGAAGTCCCAACTTTCTCAGTGTACTTAGTTGATTTCATTTAGTATTACAGTCTTACGTTCTATCATGTTTCTGAATGTCAAAAGTGCCCCAACCTCTCTGTCCCTTGCATTGCTACAGTGGGTTTTGAAATGGGGAGGAGCCAGGAGAAAGAGGATTCCTGATTCACTTTCCCTCCCCTCCCTCAAGCGCACATCCCTAATACTTGCAAAAGCCTCTGCCATGGAAAATCCCAAAGTACAGGTTCCAGTTGCCATGACAACTTCTGGAGCCCTGAGTCCAATGGGAGCCAGTGCTCCTGGGTGTAAGACAATGTAACTAAAGTCTAGAAGACCTGGATGCTCAAGGGATGTGGTTAGTAAACTGTGTGTGACTTTTCCAGGTGTGTTTTGAACTTCAAGTTGGACTGTCAGGCCCACCAAGGACATGCCTATGGCCACACAAAGCCAAGTTTACTTAGCCTGATGCATCCAAGGAACCCATACATCAGGCAAGCCTTGGGAGCCTCTATCTGAGAGGGTTCGGATGGGCTTTCTGAAGGGTCAGGTGGTTGAGGCAACCTGCAAAGCAGGGGACAGTTAGGACTGGTTGGTTAGGAGAAAAGGGGTCTCTTGCTGAGTTTCAGACTCGAAACGACTTTTGTATATGTAGGGGAAAGTTCCCTGTGTGGCTGTGGCTTTCCTAGATCCATGGGTCTGTTTTTGTGATTTAAAACTAAGACCTTGAAGACAGTCAGTCAACTGGTTTCTCAGTTTGCCATCTTTCCATAAGCTCCCAAGGACACAGGCTGCATCTTTTTCATTCCCGTAGAGCCTGGCACATAACAGATGCTCTTTGTCGGATGGATGAATGAACTCACAAACAGCCCCTCCCTTCTGTGCTTCTTGTTCTCTGTGGGCTTATCCCAAGATGGGTGATCTTAGCTCCACAATTACCCCAGAGGCAAGCAAACAGGGTTCATTCACATATTCATTGAACACATTTATAAGGCACCTGCTTTATGCCAGGCACTGGGCCAAGTGCTGGGAACATATGATGGGCACACCAGACACAACAGTGTCCTGAGGGAGACGGATGGAGTGAATCAACAAATACATGTAAGACTATGAAAGAGTCACAGCTGTGAAGGGAGCAGCACGTGGTGCTATAGAGCATGTGATGGGGCATTTGGCTTGATGGGGTAGATTTCCTGGTGAAATGGTAGTTGTGCCGATCTATGAATGAAGAGCACAAATTAACTAGGTGAGATGGAGGGAGAATGTTCCATGCCAAGGGTACAGTACATGCAAAGGCTATGGGATAGAAATTCAAAGGTCTGAGAAAGAAGGCCAGTGCCTCTGAAGTGTAGAGACTCGTGCTGGACAGGGGCAGACCAGTCAGGGCTCTGCAGGCGTTTTTATGGATTTCCCTTTTTATCCTAAGAGAGGTGGGGGAAGCTGCTGTTTCTATAGCTGGGGGTGGGGCGTGTTTCAGAGCTGTCAAATGATTTTGTAGGTCATATGCTGCAGAATCCTGAGTGACGCCATGAACTTGGGCAGCTGCTTCTGGTGGCCCTGGGGTATGTGTTTCAGTTTGTTTCAGAGCGATTCATCTGGCTTCATTGTGGAGAGAGAACTGAGCAGGGCAAGAGTTGGAAGTGGAGGCTGGTTAGGCTCCTGCTTTGGGACTAGCTGGTGGCGGTGGAGGGGGACAGCAGGGGTGGGGTGGAGAACCATTTCAGGGTAAATGGGCAGGACTTGTGAGCTGGATAAGGGTGGAGGAGAAGGAAGTGGACGATGCCTCTGAGTTCCTAACTTGTGTAACTGGATGGATGATGGGCCCCATCACTGGCATGGGTCACAATAGGAGAGGACCAGGTTTGGAGGGAGGTTTGTGAGTATGGTCTTAGATATGTTGCATCTGAGGTGACTTTTTGGTGGGAACAAGTGGGAATGTCAGTAGGAGGCTGGATATTCAGGCTGGAGCTCAGAGAGAGGTGCATACGGTGCTGTGCTCAAGTGATGATGAACAATTGTCTTGTTCCCATGCCCTCTGGAGAGCTCACAGTAGTGCCCTTTGCATCACAGTAGGGATGTTTTGGGGGCGTTTCACCACTCTCTTTCAAAGGTCCCAAGTGGGGCCCCACCAGGACTGGTGTAGCTCTGACAATCCAGGAAGGAGAGCGCAACCCTGCAAATGCTGATGTCTAGTAGTTTGAAGGTGGCAGCTGGGAGGCGGGAGGTGTGACCACATCCAAAAATCTTACCTGACCAATTGTACCCCCTTCACAGCCCATATTCAATCACCTCTAAACGGTTGGCCCCTCACCAGGCATGACTGTACCCCAAGTGTGTGAGAGGCAGATGGAAGGCACAAGCTCATGGGGAGACCTGCAAGCCCCTGGACCCCTAGGTATGCCCAGGTTAGTGCAAGTCCACAGGCTCTTCAAATTCAAAATGCACAATGCTCTGGAAACCCAGAGCATTTTTTGTTTTTTATTTAGTTTGGTGAAAACTCATTTGGCCTGGCAACCTGACTGAACTGACATGAAGCTGTTTATATATTGTTGTTTATCCCAGTTAGTGTGACATTCATCACCCATTTTGCTGTAGGAATGTGGCACATTTGATTACAGGGTGGTGTCCTGACCACCCATGGTGGTGGTGGTGGGGTTACGATACATGTACTGTGAATAATTCTGAATTCCCAACTCATCTGGCCTTTCGATTCTAGCTAAGGGGGCTAGAGGATCATTGTGTCAACAATCTCTTACATCTACGAGGTCAGCAGATCGTAAAGGAAAATTTAAGCATGCGAAAAATGATGCTGTGTAAAGCATGATCCCATGTAGGTAGAAACAACAAATGGTTTCTGAGCACCTAGAACAATGTTCTAGACACTGGCGGAGCAGTGAACAAAATAAGGCCTCTGCATTCACAGAGCTAACAATATTTATTTTATTTTATTTTTTTAATAGTTTACTTTGGTATCATTAATCTACAATTACATGTGCAATATTATGGTGATTAAACTACCCCCTTCATCAGGTCCCCCCCACCAACCCCATTACACTCACTGTCCATCAGCATAGTGAGATGCTATAGAGTCACTACTTGTCTTCTTTGAGTTGTACAGCCCTCCCCGTGCTCCCCTAACATTACATCTGCTAATCGTAATGCCCCTTTCCCCCCTTGTCCCTCCCTTCCCACCCATCCTCCCCAGTCCCTTTCCCTTTGGTAACTATTAGTCCGTTTTGGGGTTCTGTGAGTCTGCTGCTGTTTTGTTCCTTCAGTATTTTTTCTTTGTTCTTATACTCCACATACGAGTGAAATCATTTGGTACTTGTCTTTTTCAGCTTGGCTTATTTCACTGAGCATAATACCCTCTAGCTCCATCCATGTTGTTGCAAATGGTAGGATTTGTTTTCTTCTTATGGCTGAATAATATTCCATTGTGTATATGTACCATATCTTTATCCATTCATCTACTGATGGACACTTAGGTTGCTTCCATTTCTTGGCTATTGTAAATAGTGCTGCGATAAACATAGGGGTGCATCTGTCTTTTTCAAACTGGGCTGCTGCATTCTTAAGGTAAATTCCTAGGAGTGGAATTCCTGGGTCAAATGGTATTTCTATTTTGAGTTTTTTGAGGAACCTCCATACTGCTTTCCACAATGGTTGAACTAATTTGCATTCCCACCAGCAGTGTAGGAGGGTTCCCTTTTCTCCACATTGTTTGTTGAGGTGCATGAGTTCTTTATATATTTTGGATGTCAACCCCTTATCGGATACGTCATTTATGAATATATTCTCCCATACTGTAGAATGTCTTTTTGTTCTACTGATGGTGTCCTTTGCAGTACAGAAGCTTTTCAGCTTGATATAGTCCCACTTGTTCATTTTTTGCTTTTGTTTCCCTTGCCCGGGGAGATATGTTCATGAAGAAGTCGCTCATGTTTATGTCCAAGAGATTTTTGCCTATGTTTTTTTCTAAGAGTTTTATGGTTTCATGACTTACATTCAGGTCTTTGATCCACCTTGAGTTTACCTTTGTGAATGGGGCCACACAGTAGTCCAGTTTCATTCTCTTACATGTAGCTGCAATATTTATTTTTTATTGTGTAAAGATTGTTGTACTCACAAAGATTTGCAGACTTGAAGCCCTGAAAGGACGTGTTCCTTAATACAGGTATTATGAGGTTTTTTTCTTTTTTCTTCTCCACATTTCCAAATTTTCCTGCAATGGAC